>JAHLSL010000045.1:7382977-7402268 GCA_025920805.1 Petroica traversi
GAGGGAGCGGGGCCGGGCCCGAGATCCCGGGATTTCACCCCAAATCCTGCCCCGCAGGGCACCGCGCCGAGCCTACGGGGAGCCCAGCGCCCCGAAACTGCGCCGCGTCACACCCAGCCCCGGGCAGGCTGCTCATCTCTGCTGCTGGTACCGGCATTCTTACCCGGGCCCTGCCCGAGGGACCGTGCGGAGGATGGAGGCAGGAATTCGCCCAGGATGGAGGCAGGAGTTCGCGCAGGATGGAGGCAGGAATTCGCCCAGGATGGAGGCAGGAATTCGCCCAGGAGCCGCCTGGTTCTGGCCTTTCTACCATTGCCCCTTTCTTCCCCGCGTGAATGCAGGGGTGGCTGCTCGCCTGCCTCGCTGGGAACGAAGGACCGAGGGCTGGATCAGAAGGAAGGCATTGTGCCCTGCTAATCTCCTCGAGCCCACGCTTGTCACTAAAATGTGTGACTTTGTTCCCAAAGCGTGTTTTCTGCCTTCTCAGTACAGCCAGGCGACTTTGTCCCTAAAATACTGACCGTCCCTTTCAAGAGGCTGCCAGCTATAACTTCAGCCATCAAAATGGGATGGCAGAACCACTCCGTGCCTCACCTGTGTTATTGCTCCTCTTTTCTTTGCCTTGTACATTATAACTCTCCTAGCAAGAACTATGTGAACTTAATCCTTGGACTTTTGCCAAATTAAATTTCCTTTTTATCTTTCCCTGTTAAAGTGAGATGCTTTTCAGACGGCAAGGACTCGCTCCTCCAAGAGGGGGCGAATCGAGGGCTGAGGCACCGCTGTGTTTTGGTGGGAACGGGGGATACCAGAGAGCAGGGGGATGTGAGAGGGAGCACCGGGGCACCTGGACAGGTTATCAGCTCTCTGGAGGGACAGGGCAGTGCATGGGACGGGAAAGAGAAGGCCTTTCACCATGGGCTAGTATTTTTCTATCTTATATTTTAGAGCATAAATTCTCCCAGGGTGAGAGCCTGGACAAGCACCCTCCCCCACCTAGGAGCAGGGAGGAGTCCCTCGTGGCCATCTCCTGTGGGTTTTCTGTCTCTTCAGGCTTGCCTGCACCCAGCATGACCCTCAGACCTCCCTCTTGGCCATCTTTGTCCCTTCTCTGCTCTCACTTCAGTTTTCAGCTCTCCTCCCTGCATTCTAGCCCCAAAGGAAGAGCTGGGAGGAGGGCAGCAGAATGAAACAAGGAGCTGGGGTAGGAGTTGGAGACAGACCAGAGTGGCCATAACTTCTTTCCAGTGGTTTATTCTCCTCACATGCCTCCGACAATCTCACTGCATCCCACATTTCTTCTTCAATACAGGCCCCTTGCTTGCTTGCTACCCTCCAGCTCCCAAAATGCAGCCCATACAGTCCTGTACTTTCTCTGTAACACTTCCATACTCTCCTTCTAGCCCATTCCAAGGAGAGAAGGGAAGCCACTCTCACTGTTCCAGTTTCAGGCTATTGTATCCTCCTTCTCCCCCCTGCACCCATCCTTGCCAAGCAGATGAGGACAAGGGGCTGTGGACAAACTTCCAAACTCCTGGGGCAGCCATAGAAACCATAACATTGAATAATACCCTCCTGTGAAGCCCAGGCCAAGGGCTGCTCCTTGCACATGCAGCGTGCTGAAGCTGGCCTTGATTTTCAGCACATTTGTGAGGCCAAATCCTGATTTATTTATGGCAGTTTTCCAGTTAACTGGAGCACACCAGGACTTAGACTGAGACACACATTCTCACTAATGTTTTGTATATCTGTACTTTTTCTTCCAACACGATGGTCTTGTTAGTAGCTGGAAGGCTTCAGAAATGTGCAGAACAGATGCAGGTAATTTGGGATTTCCAGTCTTGGGACTATTTTGTGCCCACTGAAGTCAGTGGGAAAGCTACCACGACTTCCAGTGGGTGCTGGAATGCCTCTGAGCTATTTGACAGAATAAATTTGATTGCCTTAATGAGTAAAGGAGGGCTTAGGTTTTCCACAGGATAAAACCATCGGCAGCACTGAGCTCTGGAAATGGCTGTGTTATCACAGACCAAACACAACAACAGCAACAAAGTCCTGAATGAGGGAAAAAGGAAATTTTTCTCAAATGCTCTAGACATTTGAAGCACTGAGCATCATCTTAGTGCAGTGATTGGTTTGAAAATTAAGGTGTTTCTGAACCCCAGTTTGTTGTGGGAATGTGCAGCCTGGTATTTCTATTCTGAGCAAAAAATCTTATCTAGCAAATGAGCCAAAGGACCCAAAAGGGCTGTATTTATCCCACTTCTACAACACAACACAGTCCAAGCCCCACTCCACAGACTAACACAGCTGTGTGTGCAGCAGAGCTCATTTCAGGAGGACCTTTCAGATGTTGATTTCCAGGAGTCTCACAGTGTCCATAGGCTGCTTTTTCCCCACATCTTGGGTGTTCCCTGCACTCACCTCATGAAGGCTGTGTCTCCTCCTCCTCAACTGCCCAGAGAAGGCTGCAAAGTCAGAGTCAAAGGCTGAGATTCAAACCTTTGCCGTGCCTCTTCTGTTCTATTATGCCATGTTTTCCCTTCCTCCAATAAGGAGATTATCTTTTTTCCTCTGGAAATGAGTTCAGGAGAGGCAAAAAGAGCCGTCCGTGCAGGAGCCCAATCTCTTGCATGGTGTGATGACAATTCACAGCCTCCTGTTACGCTGATAGGTACAAGAGTGTCACCTGTGTAGTGGGGAGAATATTCCCGGGACAGATGAGGAATCTTGGACTAGATACAAAAGTATCTTGCTATGGAAACTTTAAATCATGAGGCATCAGAGGCTGTTTAAAGAAGTCTTGAAAGCAACAGCCCTCAGGGAACTGCACGTTTTCCTAATGTGGGAACAGGTGATGGAAAAGCCCCCTTCCATTATTGAGTGCTCAAAACTGATCCCGGCCAGGAGAGTGTTTTCCCTATAGTGCATTTTCCCTTTGCATTGTGTTATTTCATCAGTTTAATATCCCCTGCTCATATTTCTTTAGCTCACAGCCACAGAAAGTAGCTTCAGCTGTAGCTGTCCTGCAGCCAAAGTGATGTGCTGCACGTAGGAGGCATCACCCTGGAGGTGACCTGGCTGTGACTTCACAGTAACCTATAGATACTGGTGCTGTAAAAATGGGTTTGTGGGAGGTATAAATACAAACACTGTGAGATCACATATTCCGGGCCGTAACTGAATGCAGACTCTTGGAAGAAAAACAACTCAGAGCCCTCCTGGAAAAAGCTGTCAAATACAAACACACTTCATAAATTTTTCCACAACCCAAATGTACCAGGCAACAAACAGGCTTCTTTCAGAAAGTGGGGCCGTGAACCCCACAATGGCTGGGCATTATTTCTACACTTGTAATCTGTCCAGGATGGGGAGGAGGAAGGGTTACCTCAAGTCCTTGTTGATATTAGTAGGATCTCCATGGGAACCAAGACCATCAGGAAGGAGTCCCATGCTGCTCTGCAAAGTGATCGTGATGACTTCGGTCTGGTGCCACCAGCAGCTCCTCTTGCCCAGGGAATGCCCAACGGGGCTGTTTCAGACAGTCCCAGCAGTAAAACCAAGCAGAGACTCAGGAGATCATGAGATCAGCCCACCAGGCCAGCACTGGGCAAGGAGGGCACAGACTGTGCAGGAAACTTCTGAACCTCTGTGTTGCTGACTCAAGTGCCACCAAAGGACCTGAGAGTAAAACACGTACTGCCCACTACTTTTATTTTTGCTGTCTTTTCTCTCTACTTCTAGGCAAGCCAGAGCAAGGCCAGTCCATGCAGAATTCCTAACAGCTTGCTCTGGAGCCATGATCCTTCAGATTTCATGGGAGGAGGTTACCCATCCTGGCAGATGCACCTGCTTGCAGCCAGCATAGCAAACATCTGCTGTGCAAGTGATTTAGTGACAGTTTACCTGGCTGTGAAGGGTGCCATAACAATGACAATTACAGCACAGCCATAGGGAGCTCAGAGCTCCCTATGTTCCATCTCACACTTGTCTATTAGTGTCTGGTGATCTTGCAGGCAATCAAAATGAATCACGAGCTTAATTAAAACCCACCATGGCCATTTAGCCAGGCATAATGAAGCTATCCAAGCTGGAATTTGCCCAGCACTCAAATACTTGCTATTTCAAATGAGCGAGAGTGGCCAAAAGTGGTTTTACAGCTCAGGGGAAAATGGCATGTCCAGTCCTACAGCCCCTCTCCATCCATGCCAAGGCCTCAGTGCTGCACAGTTGTTTGTGCATCTCCTATCGAGCACTATCTGGGCACAGGGCCACCCTCACACAGCCCCTGCCAGGAGCTTGGCCCCAGCTCAGTGTGCTGCACACCACCTTCTGCTACTCTGCATGTTTTTCTCCCTCTTTCTGGCAGTTACTCTTTAATTATTCACTGGAGCAGGGACTGGATGCTGTGACAACAAAGCTTGTGCCACAATCCTGCAGAGTCCCTCCCAGACCAGTAAATAGTTATTGATATTGAAAATAATCCATCCAGGCTTCTGTTCAGCCTCAGAGCAGGAGAATGCAGAGGCAGAGGCCTCCCCTTCCATCTCCTACTCATGCTGCTTTTAATGAGGCTTAGCCACGCTCCTCAAGGCTCTGTCCCAGCGAGGGGCAGCAGCACAGGGACTTCTGGCTTGGGAGAGATGCCAGAGCTCAGCTGCGACACAGGACCCTGCTCCTCAGCAGGGTCAGCCCAGGTGGCTGCTGCAGAGCTGTCCCTAAAGGCACCGAGCATGGGCTGGGGGCCCACCTGCCCTTTGGGCAGCACCTCCTACACCTTCTTCTGAGACTGTTAAACACCCTGAGCCAAAGGTTTCCGTGTGCTCTGTCCATCTCAGGCATTTCTGTGGTTGTGGAATGTTTCAGCTATAATTGTTATACTCTCTGTGGCCAAGATTTGGGACATATCCTGCAGTTTTGTGCATTCTTGCCTCTGGTTTGTTGCAAAAACAAAGTGCTGCCCAAGCCTGGAGGTTTGGCAGGGAGTGCCTGCTTTGAGTGGGAGGTTTTCTGCTTTGCCCAAACTGGACAAGTTACAGGTGTCTGAAAAACTTCTTGTAGCACTTGCTCAGTGTGATGGGGCTTGTAGATGCTCACTGATATGGCTGATGTTAATATAAATTGTGTTCTAGATAGATTAAATATTCCATAATCTGAAAAATCAGCACACTGATGCCCCAGTAGGCACACACAAATTTGTTACAATATTTCATTTTCATTTTGTGTGGATTAATTTTATACAGCTAACATGGAACTAATAGTATTTATTTCTTGCACAAAGAAATGAATCAATGTCAGAGCAGCATTTAGAGAGAGCATTAAACAATCAGAGAAAAGCTTAAAATGAAGGTGTGTCCTTAGAGCAGCACTTAAACTCTTGCACTGAAGCTACATGCTGAAGAGGACAAAACAAAGGATGAAATTGTTTCCTATGACATGAACATCTACTCTGTGGTGTGAGCAAACCACAATGTGGAGGGGGAAAGAGGAAGGAAGAGTAAGTAATGGACAATATACCCTGGAGATCTCCTGTAGAGCACTCAGCTCACAGGAAGAGCAGGAAGCAAAATAAAACACCCTCAGTTCTGATACCCTTTGATTTCAGAGGGTTTCACATTATCCTTCATGTTGTCTAGCAGTTTAGGAAGAGAGAACTTCTTTGCATGACCTGATAAAGCCATTTTTTTGTGATTTGCCTTCAGTGTCTCTGGCTCTTCAACCCCCACTAGGCTTGCACCAGTCCCATGGATCTCTGGGGTGCTATGACTCTTTAAGAAACCTGGCCACACTCAACACTGATGTCTTTTCATCATTCTGGATTACTGGACAAATGTCAAACCCACCTAATCCTGTAACTCAGGGTGGGACTTCATTTCTCTCTCCCATCTGCAAGGTGCCAGGTTGGAACTGAGGGCACGGAAGGCAGCAGAAAGCTGGGACCCTTCTCCAAAACTGGGGACTTGGTGGGATGGGGAAGGGGGAGCTTCCCTAGGTTTGTTTTTTGTCATGAACTTAGGCATCATAAGTTTCTATTTTATTAATTTTTCTCTGTGTCTACCTGCTTTCTGTTTTTATATTGTGAGATCCTGAGTGAGGAAGACTAGGTTTTTTAATTCTGGATTTTTACAGCACTTTGCACAAACCCTGAGTGCTGTCATAACAGATAAATATTGTAAAAAATCCTGTGTATATAATAGGTTATGATGTTTCCTGGTCTCATGATGAGGTGCCTAATTAACCTTGCATCTTACTTTTGGACCAGCTCCATAACTGGTATAAACCAACACAGTTGTCTGTTTCTTGCCCTGTGATAGCAGCAACCTGACAGTCTCTGAAATATTCCATGTGTGGAGAGACTTCTGTCTGATTTTCTCACGTGCACAAGTCACTGTGAGAGATCATTTTGGTGCAGGGCAGTGTTGGTTATCTCTGCCCTTCAGAGGGAACTGGCTGCCCCAGGGGATTGATCTTGGCTCTGTGTTTTGCTGGCCTCAAAGTCTGTGCTGGAAATCAGCAGGACCTCTTTGAAATAAATGGGTAGCACTGATATATGATAAAAATACATGTTTAAGGGAGGGATATCTTGGTCTTTTCTCTCCTAGTTTTTTGGATGAAGAAGGAGAGAAATATAGCTAGGACAAAAATAAGACAACCAGAATAGCTGGAGGCCTGGGGGAGAAGAGGGTGGGCTGTATTCATGGATGCCTGCCCAGCACTTTGCCCTTGACACACTGAGAGGCAGTTCACAAATGCAAGAATTTATTGTCTGGGTGTCACATTGCTGAATGTCACTGAAATGTCTCAGACTTCAGGGTTTTTGTGCTAAGAGCAGAAGAAATCTCCATGGCCAAACCACTGCAGAGGTGAAGAACTCCTGGCATCAGCTGGCAGCTGGTTTCTCTTGTATTTGGGGCTAACTCTGCCCACTCCTGTGTTGACCCTGCTCATTGTTCAGGGCAGAAGAAACCCAGCCTTGACATAGTTTTTGGGCTGGACACACAAAAACCTCAAGTATTACTTTTTTGAGCACAGAAGCTCATTCTATTCACACAGGAATGTTTGTGAGCTTGCAAAGCTGGGGGTGCAGCATGGGAAAGAAGGAGTTCCTGTGATGTTTTGTGATGAAAAAGGGGACACACAGTTAAAGAAAAAAGGTCTCATTTTATCCCAGCCAAGCCTCATTGGGGAAACTCCAACAAAATCAGTGATGTTTGGCCCAGAGAGTGAGCATGTTGGCATAAGCATAAAATGAAGCATCCAAATGGTCACAGATGATTTATGAGAATTCCTCATGCCTTTACTGCCATTTCCTCCAGCTGTCCGAACTCCTTCCACACCACCCTCCCATCAGAGAGCAGGAATTAGCCTCCTTTTTCCTCAATGCTGCATTTGGGGAAGACATCTGACTGAGCAGGCCCTCTCTGCAGATGGGAACAGCTTCAGATATTGAAGGGTTTCTCTCAACACAAACATGCAAGCTCCAGCTCCCCTGGAAAACCAAACACCTCCCCTGGGCTCCTTTAGCAGGTATGGCTTCCCCTCATGGAAAGTCTGTGTGGAATGGATAGAGCATCAATCAGGGGAAATCCAGCACCAGCTGATGGGTGATTTGGTACCTCCTCAGTGTAACATGGACAGAGTTATTTTACTTTGGGTTCTCTACTTGCTCATTCATTTCTTCCTGTCAAGTTTGTCCCAGAGCTGAAGAATGCTTTTACATGGGTACCTCTCCAGTCTTCACCTACATCTTCAGGTGTTAGGGCATGGTCCTCTGGGACCTCTGCAAAGCCACGTTTAATGTCCTGCAGAGACCTGCCACGACTGGTGAGGGAGGAAGAAGGTCAGAGACTTTTGGTGTTCCTGTCAACCTGAACATCATGAACTTGAGAAATCACTGCAGCCTCTCACTTCTTCTGGAGCTCAGTGATCCTAATAGGTCTTGCTGGTCTCTCATGTCCATGGAGCAATGCCCAAAGCTTTGAGCATCCTTTGCTCCCGGGTACCCTCTGCCTGGAGATGTGCCATGCTGAGGACAGGAGCCAAAGGGAATGGCAGTTTTAAAGCAGCTGGGGGTTGAGGGTGGCTCACCAAAACTGCAGCCCTGGGAGGTGCCCTTGGTTGCTGCTACCTGGTACTGCCCATGATTAACCCCCAGCACTGTCATCACAGCTGGATTTTGCTGTCTCCTCTCCTCAGGTTCTGTCTCTGGCTGCTGTGTTGTTCATGAGCCATCCCCCTGGCCTAGGGACTGTCCCTTGCATCTCTACCAGGACGTTGCTCTTTGGAGGGGAGGAGTTGAAGAAAAGATCTGCAGGCACAGCCACTCCAGGTACCACTGATATGCAGGATCCTGATTGCAAGCTGCTTTCATGAAGCTGGGGGAAATCCCCTGAAGCCCTACCAGGTATCAAAGCTCTGGCCAGTGCAGTGTGAGCTGTTCCGCTCAGATGTTAGTGCAGAGGGAGAAGTTTCCCAGGGATGACTCACAAATTCCTGAATGTGCTGAATGTGCTGAGGTTTTTCTGAGATGAGGTCAGCCCTCACAGAAGCAGGACTGCTACAGAAGGGGGTGAGCTGATGGCTTGATCTCCATCCTGTGTGTGCTCAAAGAGACACCACAACAGCCCTGGTGCAGAGTCCAGGAGTGGCACATGTCCCTCTCAGTGGCTGAGCAAGCACAAGGATCTCTGCCAGCCTCTCCTTTGCCACCTCTCCCTTCTGGATTAGTATCCGCAAACTCATCTGGAAGCAGAATATCAGCAGTTTCTTGGGATTTGGTCAGTGCTTATAACCAACAGTGTGGCAGGCTTAGAGGCAGAGACAGAAGTAGAAAGAAACACAAGGAAACACTGCAGGCAGTGCTAACATCAGACATGCTTTTATTTTAGCTTTCAAGGTGGTTTTCCTGATCCACTTGTGATCAGTAATTGAAAAGTGCATTAATTTCTTCGTTACCCGCAGCATATTGGATGTCCCTGTTCTTATGTTGTTTTGATTTCTAGGCATTTGAGGGTTTAATAAGGTTTTGTGTTTGTTTAAGGAATTATTGCCCACCCAATTGAAAGATAATGGGACGCTGTAGCCTTGCCAAGTGTTTTTATGCTTCAATAAAACAACAAGCAATTTACACAAGTCAATAAAACGGTACCCTGCCTCCTAAATGAAGAAACACAAAGCCATGTTTGAAACGATGTCTAGCTCAGAAAACAAATCCACCCTTACTCACTGCACTCCATAAAATTAACTGGGTACAAAATCCCCCATATGCTCTCCCTTTCCCAGAAGTTTGGAAAATTAGCACAAGATGTGTTTGAAAATCCTGTAATGTCTCGGCATAATTTGTCCCAAGATATGTTGCTGTCTGTGAAACAACAGACTCATTAAGACTTCCAAAGGAGCATAGGTTTGATCATATACCCCATCAATCCCTTATTTCTTTTCTCTTTTGGCTCTGTCATTCTTCGAGCCCTGCCTGGTTGTGTGGAATGTTGAAGAATGCACTCTGATTTAAGGAATTGCCTCTTTACCCATTCTGCTACAGGGCTCAGGCATTTGAGGGCATTTTCCACACTGGCATTCAGAAAATTTTGAAGCTGTGCTGACCTTTTGCCCTCTGAACCTCCCTGTCATCTCTATTAAAGGGCTGAGAGCATCCTCAAGCCCTCAGGGAGGGCTCTTTTCCCCTTGCTTGCTTCTTCTGCAGTGGCAAAGGAAGATTTTGGAGTCCCATGGAGATCAGTCATAGCAGGGAAGTAGGAGCCCTGTTCCCTTAGAAGTGTCTTGTCATGTGTCTTGCCTCAATTTGAGTCTTAAGCTTCAAAAGCCTGCCTGGAGCTCCATCTGAAAGCCCTCCTGGTCACAAGGAATCTCTGGCCTGCCCCTTCAGGGATTGCCATAGAGGAGTGATTCTGTCGTGACTCAAGTGGCAAGAAGAGGTCTGAGCCCAAGATGTAGTAGAACCCCCTTCATTTTCTCACCCAGCACTTAACTCTTCGGCAAAAAAGGACTTCTGCTGGCTGTTCCAGTGGGAAATGCCACAACAAAACTGAGCTTTGCATTTCCCTCTCCACAGTAATTTGTACCATAACTGTTGCTGGCAGTGCAGCAGGGGCACTGCTGATAAATAAAGGTTCAATTTTGCCTTTGCAGATGCCAACAGAACTGAGGCCATGAAGCACAGGATGGCAAAAAAGGATATGGAGACTCACAGCAATACTGCCCTTGATTTCAGCTGGGACCCAGTGAGAAAACATACTGCCCACACTGCTCAGTGAAGCCCCTCTCAAAACCCATCCAGCCCAGCATATCCAGGCATGCACTGTTTAAAAGCTTGGAGTCACTCCCAGCAGCATTATCCCTACTGGCATGAGGTACCCCCAGAGCAGCATCCAGCTGTGGCCAAGGACCCTGTGAGATGCTTTTTAGGCCTGCATCTCCACCCAGCCGGCTGCTAATCCTTTGGAAATGCTCTGCTGACCTTTGCTTTGGGGCGCCTGCCAGCCTCTTCAGCAGCTGCTGCTCTGAGTGACCTTCCTGGCTTACAACAATGGAGGCTGTTTAAAGAAATAAATATACAATCTGGCCCGTTGCAAAGCCAGGTTCACAGCAATCTTTCCTGACTAAAAAAGATCAGAATCTCCTTAAATAGAAACCCATATATTCATATATATCTTTTGCCATTAAAATCCCACTTCTAATGAGAAACCTCTTTTCTCCTTCCATAAAGGATCCAGCCCATCTGAGCCATCAGCTTGTCCAAGTATGATGGATTAACGCAGCAAAAGTTTGCTGAAGCTTTTAGCTATCCTTCTCTGGACATATGCTTCAAAAACCACCCTTGACCTGGCACACAGAGCAAATTTCACTCCTAGTCCTGAATGCTTGGCCATGGGGATGCTTGTGAGACCAGATCACTGCTCTCTGCACAAATTACAGGGGTCAAAGAAGTAACCACAGTCTAATTTCTAACAGCTGAGACCTTCGATGCAAGGAGTTGATACAAAAGCAGCACTGTCTGTGCCTTGCTTATTTTCCACTAAAAGCTGAAACAGAAACTAGAAAATTAAGGAAAACTGAGTCCTTGCTACTGTATTCAGACATCATCTCCTCCTGGCTACCCTCCGGAATCTTTTTTTGGACAAGTCCCAGAGGTAATGAAATGTAGGAGAGAGGGAGCAAATGCACACTAGGGTCTATTTTTAGTGATTACAGTAAGTCTGAAATTTGTTCTCTCCCCCCAGTCCATTCTCAGCCAATAAAAAAGGCCCCAGAGAAACTGCTGAAGCTGTACTGAACAGGCTGAGCCAGTGACATCCTCTCTGCTGGGGTGCTCACCTTTCATGCCTGAGCCACCAAAGGGTGTCCCCTGCAAGGAGAGGCAGGAGAGCTGGTTCCTCTCTCCTGGGTGATTTCAATCTGCTGCTGCCCTGCCTGGGTGCACAGCACCTGGAATGCTGGGAATCTGCTCCCTCCACAGCCTCCCCCTGCTCACCTCAGAGAAAAGCCACTCATCAGACACACATCAGCTTTCACATGGTGCTACACCACAGGGAACACAGAGGCAATTTCCCTTCCCATTCTTCAAGAGTGTTTCTATTCTGCAATTTCTATAATTACAGGGAACACTTCAATGAGACAGGGATTTGCTCCTCTCCACTTCATTATCACCATCTGGATTTGCTGCTCTTGCCATATGTCCCACAGCTGATGTTAGAATCACCCTCTGTGCCTCCACTGCTGGCTGGTGTGCAGTTGTTTTCCCTGGAGCTTGGCATCCCTAAGAGGGCAGGAGAGGGTGGCACAGGGGAGCCCGAGGCTGGTACCAATCTCACTGGAGTCGCTCTGTGTCCTTACACCACTGCTGCAGCATATCCCATGGTTTCCATATCCAGTCTTTCTGTTATTTACACCACTGTGAAGCCAGAGTAAGTTTGCTGCTGCAGGGCAGTTTGTCCAGCTTTACTTCAGCTTTAATGAAGCCTAAATATTAGCCAGGGGGAAGAGAAGGAAAGAGAGAATGAGGGAATGTGTCATTGCTTGGATTGGCAGAATCTTTTCCAAACTGAATGTTTTCCCCTGGCCTGCAGTAGTTCAGCAAATAATGACATTAATCCACTGCTTCCAAGTGTCCTTCCTCCATTCACCCCTTCCAGCCCTTTCTCCAGCAGGAATGGCCCTGCAGAGTATCTGTGCAGCCTCCAGCTCTCCCCAGTTATCGACACAGGTAGGAGGGATGGGAGGAGAGAAGGAATGATGGTGCAATCACACTTAGCTGGCCACAGACCCTCAGTCTCCTTATTCCTTTCAGCTGGAGCTCACCAAGTGTTAGGAAGTTTCTCATGGATTGGGGGGTAGGAGGTGCCCCTGCTGCTATGTGTTCTGAGCTGGTGCCAAGCAGGGCAGTGCAGGTGTTATGGAACCCACCCAGGTGAATCTGGGCATGGTCCATCTCAGGCTCCCAGCACAACTCTGAAATCTTCATGTTTCCTCTCATTTGCCCCAGGGCCACACAGTGGGTTCCAGCACTCTGACTCCAGTATTATTTGTAAAGAGTGAGCAAGACCCCCCCAGAGGACTCTGTATTACTCTAAATGTTAAGAATTCAAGTTCTGCTTCCTTTCCCAGGAGTAATTTCCCTTGAAAGAGGATTTTGCTGAGATATCCTGGGTTGGTTATTCTCTTCCCACATCTGGGTGGGAAGCAGTGTGCCAGCAATCTGTCTGCCTAGCAGCTGTAGTAAAGTGAGTTTTATGTGTATAGCATTAGCAGAACATTTTAGGATTCTCTAGGATGAAAACTATGGCCATATAAACCTAACACCTTGCAGTAAAAACGATTCAGCCAAATGTGCTCTGGAGTGTAGTTTTAATCACCTCTGGGCCTCTCTCTCTGCACGCACAGTGTGTCTCTGATCTGCCCCAAGAGCACTTCACCCTCATGAAGGTTTTTGACTTTTAACCAGGGCAGGTCTTTAAAGATGTCAAAGGCTACTTCAATTTATACTTAAATGCACATAATTTCTTCTGTTTTCTGTTGTGATGCAGCTGATGGGGCTGTAGATGTTATTTGCACCTCTTGGTCAGCTCAGTCAGGACTGCATTAATGTACAGGAAAGATGGACTGTGAAAGAGGAGCCACAGGGAACCCACTGCTGGTGAAGAAGTCAGCTTAATGTCTTTCATAGTCTCTCAGCCCCCGACTTTTTCACTGAATCATAAAATTAAAATTGGGAAAGACTGACAGCACAGGAGTCCCCTCTATGCCTCTCCCATGCCAGTGTTGGTGACCTCTGGTATTTGCTGTGGTCCTGGTGGGAGATGGCAGCAGTGGGGAATGGATCACAGTTACCACTGCTGGAGCTTAACCAGGGAGCCCCTCTCTGCTGTGTGTGTCCTACCATTGCCAGATTCTTTTTCCATTTCCCCAGTGGACTTTGTCTTTTGGGCTTCCCCTGCTGCTCTCTCCACCCCTCTGATTGCACAGGCAGGATGTTGGGTTTCCCACTGTGACAACTCTGCATTCTCTCCTGTTGGGTTGCCCTCCTTGTAGGCCTCTTCCCCCTGCCTGACATTTCCTTCTTTCTTTAGTAACTTGGGATCTGACTCGTGTGGAGAGGTCTGCAGGGAAGACAAATATTTACTGTTGGAGTCAAAGTCTCTCACTGCTGGGCAATGCAGGGAGAAAGGTCTGTGGATAAAACCTTGCTGTTTGCGAATTGTATTTTGGGTGGGATAGAGCATCTACCTGAGCTGGGTCAGCTGCCCCATGGCTTACATAGCTTATTTTTAAATGTTTTCTGAGTCCTTAATGATATTCTGAAACCAGACAAGAGGTGATAAGAGGAACTACAAAAAAAAAAAAAGTCAGATTATAAGTTAAAACATACAAAAAACAAGCATGAGGTCATACAGAGGAAATATGTGGCCATGCTGGATTTAGGGGTAGTTATATTGATTTTAATGAGGGTTTACTTAACATTTCCACTAAAAGACACAGTCTGCTTCATATAGCTTCTGAGAGGCCCCTGAGTATTTTCCTGTTGTCCCACTTGGGTGCCCACATCTCACTTTCACCTCTGATTCTTCCTTGCCTCTCAACAGCAGCTGAGTCCTCACACTTTTGGTATTAACAGCCCCATTGCAGGCAGCAGAACTGCCAGCACAAGAAAACCTGGGAATCAAATCCACCAGATGTTTACCCCAAAGGTTTTCACAGGCAGGATTTTCATGGGAAGCTCTTCCCTGGAGTGGTAGTGAGTCTGCAAACATCCAGACTCACTGAGCCTGGGCCACTCCATCCACACACACATCTCTATCAACCTCATTTTGGGCAGAAGAAGAGGTTGCTCTGAGTGGCCTCTCTCTGCCATCCCATCTTTCTTCTCCCTTCACACACCACCACCGAGGGCTGCAGTTTGTCAGACAGAAGTGCCACCTGTGGCTCTGCCACTCCTCCATGGTTTCTGTGCCCCTCAAACCATACTCAAAGAGGCCACCTCAGCCAGCCTGTGTCCCCCCCAGCCACCCATCCCTGTGTGTGACCTCCCAGAGCTGCAGCCAGGCTCCGGCTGTGCGAGCGCACGCTCTGCACTTGACCCATCATTTTGGCAATGTCACCGACTTCGGTCCAATTACAGCAGTCATGAATTGGACCCTGTTCACCCTCTGAAACTGCCACAGCTTACAGCTAAAGTTCAGACAGTTACACAATGAAGCCATTCACACGTCTCATTAACTCCGGACTATGCATTGAAAATAACTGTGTCATATGAGTCTCCGATTAAATTTTCCCAGTTTATATCATTTATAGGTACCTTCCTGTTCATGGCAGCAGCTCTAGTTATGGAAAACCTTTTGTCTGTCAGTGCAGGAAAAGAGGTATGTAGAGCACGATATAGTAATTTTTGAATGTTATTAATGATTGTCATCCCAAATAATATAGGCCATGGAAGTATTTTAAATCCAAGCTCAAATGTGACAAGCATGGAGCCAACTCCTTCAAGATACCAGTGTGCCTTTGGTTCTATATTTTATACTTCTTGAACTTTATTTTTATTGTTTTTTAATTTACAGCAGCAGTCAAGTCCAAGTTTCCAAGTAAGCAAAGTGTGAAGGCACTTGGAATTCAGGGTTATACTGTTTTCTACACATGGGAAGACACAAGGATCCTCTGCTTATGTGATTTATAGGATTGTATTTCTCTGCCGAGTGCCAACAGCAAACCTTATGTTGCATTTGTCTGTGCTCTTGTATTAAGGTTTTTATAACAGATGCAGCACAGGGGTTTCTGTGTATCACACAGCACTTGCAAACTAAAGCACACATGTCCAAAGCTTCAAGAGGCACTATGGAATGATGATTGCAGATATAACTTTGGGGAGTTAGTTTCAGTTTGTGCTGCATTAGAGAGGCAACTGCAAATTCTAGAACACATAACCTTGCCCAAAACAAGCAGAGGTACAGTTAGACCCATAAAATGAAGCAGAGAGACAGGACAGACCTGGATAAAGAAAAGAATGAGCTGTCAAGGCTGGTGTTAATAATGGTGTGCAGCAGAGATAGAAGTGAACAAGCCTGTGCAAAGGCAACTTTCCAGGATGCTGCAAAGGAGGATATGAGATGACCTTGACAGTCTGTGTGAGGATACAAGAGCTGATCATGCCCTTAGAGCAAGGCTGGAAGCAAAGCTATGCTGGCTTTTTTTTTTGTGCTTCTGCAGAGGTAATGTCAAGAGGAAGTCATTAAGAAAAACGAGGCTGTCATCAGCAAGATATGAGATGGACATGTGTTGGAGGAATGTCAGGACAGAGGGTTGCTAGGACAGAGGACATTCCAAGTTCTTGAGATTGTAGTTTATGAAACAACAGCCAGCATTTGATCACAGGTCAGATGGCTGGGAGACAGTGATAGCTGCTCCCAGGTCCTGAGCCAACAGAAATATTTCTAGAAGGAAGTAAAAGGTAAAATGCTTAGGAAGAAAAATTAAAGGCCTGTTCACCTGTGCCAACCTCAAGTCCTCAGCAACCCATGCAGAGCAATGCATCAAAGACAGGCCCAAACATACAGTGGGACAGCTGTGGGACAGCAGATTTGTAAGTCAGCAAAGAAACAACAGGTAAAACCTGGAGCAGATGCAGTGGCATCCCCAGCACGCACCTTGTGTTCTCTTCATCCATATTCTACACTGTTGCTATATGGTACATCTTGCCATACCAATAATAATAATTCACAGAGAAAACTCCTCCTTGGTCACTCATCCTTTCACTCTGCCCAAACCTAGACTAGTTTTATGCAACTCTGATTATGGATACTTCCTCGAAAGAGAATCTCAAAATATGGTGCATGATTAATGTTGCAGCACACCTTTTTATTTGGTATTAATTTCCCGAACATTTACTGACACTTTCACACCTTCTTGAATAAAAAAAAATGTTGGGTAGAGGGAGGCATTCTATAGAATTCAGGTATGGATTCAGGTCTAAATAATGAAATACTTAACGAATGGATGTGATATATTCAATTAACTTGCACTTTTGTACATGAGGCAAAAACTAAAGCCCTTCAATAAGGGTATGTTGTACTTTTCCATCTGATTCAAAGCTCTCTCTCTCTAAGGTACATGGCTGAAGAGGTCACCTGTGTTTGATTTGAAATTATAAAGTTTGTCCATGATTAAATATGAAAGCAAGTCTACAAATGAAACAGAGAGGGCTTGAAACCTAGGTCTGCTTGCAAAGTACACGTTTAAAAGCCATTTTGAAAGGCATTTTAAATTTTGCTCTTATCTTGTTGCCAAATCATCAGTGGTTTGACTCACATATTAGAGTTTTCAAGGGGAAAAAAAAGCTTCAGATGGACCTATTTACGTAGGAAAAGGTTTTTCAAAACAACTGCTCAGGGGCCAGGATCAACATCTGAACACCGGCTGAGTTGTTACATTTTTAGAATTATTCCTTTCATTAAAGGCATGAGTGATATCTCAGGCATCTTGAGGCCTGAATCAGATTTGTAACATCCTAAACCAGTAATTGCTGTGCTGGCTGAAACCCTGTATTTATGTGTGCAAGGCTTCCAAACCCAATTCCTTTCCAGCTCCACGAAGGCAAGCCCACCTTGCCTATGATGCTGATGGCTGTAGCAGCAGCACTGCTGGATGTTATGGTCCAGATCCTCTGCAAGAACAATATCCACAATAAAGGGGTCAGCAAACTTCTTTCCATCTGGTTGTTGCTCCGGCAGTGAGCAGGCTGATAAAACTCAAGTTGGTTGTTCAAGCAACTGCACTGAATGTCAGAGAGAAACCCTGGATTAAGAATCTTGTATGCACCAACTCTTGCTGAGCCCTTCACTGCAATTAGGTAACAACAAACCATCAAGGTGAGGGAAAGACAAATGTTTGTGAACAAAGAAAGTGTGACTCCAGGCAGGGAGACTGCAAAGTGGGGTGGTGGCAGTCTGGTCCTAAAGTGAGTGGGTGCCTACAGAGAAAATCCTGCAAGAAGCTGCAGGGTGTCAGAACAAAGAACTTTTTCTTCACTGTTTTAAAAAGGACTTCTAATGAAAAAAAAAAAAAAGATACATGCAGCAGTGTGAAATAAAACATTTTGTTTGGCTTCCTTCTCTCTCCAGTCACTCAGGTACTTTCTGCTTTCGTTCCTAAGCATGGCCTCTGTTACCACTGCAAGCACAGAGATATTGCTGACTTGGAGGCAACATGGAATTAGGTACAGCACTTCTGCAAACAGATCATCTCAGATGCATCATTCCAAAATTGCACCAGGGAGCCAAGCATTCTATCCTTGTGATTTGGGGCAGAGCTCTCTCCCACTCTAAACTTCTGCAGTCACCAGTGGCACCTCTGGGACCCTTGAGAAAGTTTAAGTAGCCCTCTCAAAATGTCGCCTCTGCTCCCCAGGAGTGCTGATAAACTTTTCTTTGCAAAAGGCTTTATCTGGACCTGAGATCCTTGTTTTGCACAGGCAAATGGTTACAGCAGGTACCCCTCCCACTCCAGATACCCCTTCAGGGTGTTGGCTTCCTCTGTTGTGAATAAGCTCTCCAGCATGCCAGCCTGGCAGACAGAAGGGTGGAGGGACACCCAAACCTTTAAAACATTTTGTGCCAATTTGCAAGAAAGCAACAAGGACAATCGTTATGAAATCTCTGCCAGATGGGAAAGATCTTCACCAAGAACTCAATAATCTCCAGTCACGTGGAAAAAAACTTCCTTTATGTGAAACTGTTGTAAACCGACTCCATAATCTGATCACTTGCCCGATGAGAGGCTGTTGAGCCCTGATTCTGATCCTGGACACTGCAGTATAAACAAGGCATGATTTGATCAAAGTCGCTGGAGCAGCAGAGGGGGATGCACAGCATGACGGTGAGGAACATCGGGCTTGATGCAGTAACAAAATCTGGACTGCATGGATTTCACGCATCTCCCATTTGCAGCTATTTTAGTCTATGATAAGAGAGGAAATATCTGCAGAGATATTCCTGAAACGGCTGAAAGAAGTAAGACCACAATGCCTTGTGAGAGACCCCACTGAGAACAGTGCTATATGCACAGACTCTGGAGTAGCAGAGCCCAGAACAGTTTGCAGTAGAGCATCTAGCCAGACACAGGGTTTGGTCATTCCCCCTCACTCAGGAACAGCTGATTTCAGCCAAATAAACTGTGCTAATATGAAAAACTTCTTGGTGACAGGTGTTCAACACTGAGATTATTTAAAATGCCAACTAAGATATTTTTTTTCATGTGTCACCAGTCTGCATTGCCAAGCGTCTCGTCACAAGAAAGCATTAAAATTCATGCAAAAAAAAAAATAAAAAAAGAGTAACATTTTTGGCAGGGCAGGGTATTGCAGCATTGGAAGAGAGAAATTTTGGAGGAATCGAGACAAACACACAGCTGGGAGCTGAAAAGGCTTCGCCAGCCACTCACTGTGCCCATCCTAGACTATTTATTCGCAGAATTCCCGAAGGCAGGAGGCTGCCGGAGTAGGAAGGGCGAGGGGGGGTGGAGAACCCAGCGAAAAGCGGCTCCAAGCAGCAGCCTCGCAAGGAGACAAAACCAAGCACCTTTTGAGTAAGGCCGCCAGCGCGGGGATGCGGGGCGGCAGGAGGAGGTGCGGGGCACGGCAATGAGAAGCGGGAGGAGAAGCTGCTGCCGCTGCCGCCGCTGACATCACCCCGGGACGATTTACATTTCGCGACGTCACTCACAAACCCCTGCGGCCGCGGGAGAGCAGGGATGCTCCGAGCAGCGCCGGCGGCTGTCGCGCCCCCTC
>JAHLSL010000045.1:7402668-7472603 GCA_025920805.1 Petroica traversi
GAGGAGCCGCTCCTGGGCGCCGTGTCCCGGCACCGCGCCGCCGAGGAGGTGCGCGCCGACTTCCAGCGCAGGGTGCCCTACAGCTACCTGCAGCGCGCCTACATCCAGGTAGGCACCTCCTGACCGCCCTCTCCAAAGCGGTGCCCGCGCTTTCGTACTCCCCGGCATCCCAGGTGTGCCCCCTCTGCCATCTTTCTCAAGCCACCCAGGTGTGGTCCCCCTCGGCTTTCTCACTGGTGTCTGCGGTCAGTGATCATAGCTGGTTCCCGAGACAGAGAATTTTGGATGGCAGCGTGGATTCTCTCCAGCTTTGGCTCACCTCTGCTTTTTCTAACTTGTTTTAGGTGTTTTTATTCTATTTACTTTGGGGAAAGGATGTTTTTGTTTTAGTATAACATAGTATAATTCTGAAAATTGTCTGCCTTCAATTTGCAGAGAATAGTCCCCAAAATCCCCTCAGTAACTCCCCAATGCCCTCTGCCAGAGGTGCTTCCCTTTCAGACAAGCTGAACTGATTCCATGTTTTAAGGAGCTGGGACTGTACCTGAAGGTGGAAGATACATAACCTGTGTTCCAGGGACTTGATGGTCATTATCCTGATGTGACGTGAAACACTTCTCAGTATTTCTGCAAAGTAACTCCGTGCAGTCTGTATTTCGCAGCCACTGACATCCTGAGTATCATTCACCCATCCCAGTGACTTGCCTTATAACTGGTGCCTTCCCTGAGAAAAATGGTGTTTCTCTTTGAACGTCCTTGCCAAAAAGAAGGAAAAAAAACCCAGAGGGAAAAAACTCCAACAACCCCCCCACCAACCCACACCGTGATAGCTAATGGTATTTTTCTTATTCATTCAAGACTTGTGCTCTGTCAAGCCAGCTACCTGTAGTAAGTCTTCCTGTTCATGACTAGTAAGGACAGAAACTGTGGGAATTTTATTTCATCCCAAGCTGAATGTTTAAAGCATTTCTGGAACATCTCCCTCTGGATTTCTGCTTTATTTGAGCAAAATCATAGCCTTTTAGTTGCTATAGGCAACTTAATAGGTGAAGACCTGCATAGCGGGCACAGGGCGGGCAATTTTGCTGAAATCCAATTCCAGGTGGAGAAGCAAACATCTTTCCTAGGCAGTGCTTGTGCCTGTGGTGCAGTGCTTACGCAGCAACGCATCAAGGAGGCAAACCATCAGCACGCTGAAACCTAGTGGAAAATCACAGCTACATTGCTTTTCCTATGTTTCCTCTTCTGTCATTGCCAGTTTTACTAGTCGGGGACTAGAACTGCATTGGCATAAACTCTAGTGGCCATGTGATGCATAGAGTTCTTGAAAGAGATCCTGGGAGTGAACAGGAACTGTAATTTGGCTTGTGTGCAGTGCCAGTGAAGGTGATTGTCCTTATTATGAAAGATGCTCTATGTAGTGACAGTGTCTGTGGGAAGTGACACAAATTTTGTCATGCTAAAAAATTAAGTGATTTCTTATCCTGATTTCAAAGCCCTTTCCAGACTCACTGATGTCAAACTCACTGAAAAACTTTCCTCTAAATTAAGCAATAGGATTTTTGTCTCTCACTTCAGTTAAATTGATCTATAAAACCCCAGAAGATTTTGTGGTATGGACTGTTCTTATATGTATGCTTCTACAGAGACTGAGGTTATTTTCTTCATTTAAAATGGCATTCTAAGCTTATCAAAGCGATGTGTTGAAAACTGCCCTTTTAAAATTTATTTTATGTGTGACTCATCTTAATTTGCTTTTGCAACATCTGGGGATTTTATGTTCATGCTAACACTGATTTCAGTGCTCTCTGATGGAGTAGTGGATGTTCTTGTTATCTGCATGGCTGTCCAGGTGTGGGGCACTGCAGCCAAGGGAAGGTACTCTTTGACTAGACTTGTTCATGTTTTTAATACCTTTTTCTTTAACCCTTTCTGATGCTCTTGGGTTTTGTAAGCAGCTCTCTGACCAACATCGCCCCTCACAGCACCCTGCAGGGATTTGTCCATGTCCTCACCTGGCTGCTGCCTGTACTTGAGCTCTGCCCCCAGGATTGCCCTTTTGCTCTGGCTTGACAAGTCTGTGCACAGGAGAAAATACCCCACTTGGGATTTGCCTGCACTTGCACCAAGCACAAGGTCTAATGTCATGCACTCAGATGTGAAGCATCCCCTCGTGCCAAGGCTGAGTGCCAAGGCTTTGGCATGTTCCCTGAGGGTTGGGATGCATCAGCTCTGCACCCTCTGGGTTGGCTTTGGCTGCAGCATCTACTCAGCATTTTGTCTGAAAAGGGGAGCTGCAAAGTGGGGCTTGTGCAGAGCCCCCCTGCCTTGCTGTGGGTGCTCAGACAGGCTGCACAACTCTGGAGCTTGCCATTTCACCCTCGTGTTTTGCCTCTTGGGACCAAAGAGGAAATGAGATGAGGTTAAACACCCTGCTGTGTACCCTGTCCAGCTCCTCCCTGGGCTGCATGATGAGGCCAGGATGCTGGGCACTTGAACAGAGCACTGGGAGGATGGCAGAGTTTGGTGCCATTTGTGGTTTGAGAGAAGAGAAGCAGTCTGGAATGTGCTTCCCACCTCCCACTCTTGCTGACCTCGTGCTTGTTTGTTTCTCAGGAGGGGAGAAACACATCCCGTCAGGAGGGAGTGACAGAGCAAGGAACAGATGAAAAAAATCCAAGGGTTTGGCTCTTGTGCAGTGCTTTGAAAAACGGTGCTGAATATACATGAACTAATCCTTGCACCACTCCTGTGGGGTAGGGAAAGCAAAGGCTTTCAGTCCTGCTGCACAGATGCACAGCCAAACGTTGGCCAGCACTGTGTGTGCCTCTGCTGTTTTGGGAGCAGCAGAGCCACCCAGATGCCCTGGGAGCAAGCAGGGCTCTCTGCTGCTTTTTGGGGACCTGGGAACAGGTTGGGGTCTCCTACTGCCTCTGGGTTTTCAGTGCAGAGCAAGAACCAGCAGAGCCTGGCCCAGTGCTGATGATGTGAATGAGATTCTGCAGAGAATTGGTGTAAAACTGGTGCTAGAATTGGAAGTTTTGACTTTTTTTAATCTTTTTCACTTTTTTGGGACTTTCTAAATTGGATCATAGCAGCAGCTGCACTGGGCTGCATTGCTCCTGCTTCTGAGCAGATGCTCAAGATATTCCTGCATACAGCACTGTCAGGGACAGGGTGGTGATGATGTGTGTAGATGAAATACCAGTGCTCTTCCTCTATAAAAACATGTTCTATCAGCCTCTGATGTGATCATCCCCATCTTCCTATCAATTATTTCCTAATCTATCCATACTTTCCTGAAACAGAAATAGTGGTCTTCAAAAGACCACTTTTCTATTTCACAGATATGATCTGAGTGTTTCTGGTGACTCTGGCATGATGTGAGGGGAGGCTGTGGTGCACTGCAGGAATGGCACAGCTTGTGGATTCAGCTGAAGGCTTCTGTCAGCATCAGGCTTGGGATCAGCCTCCGAGGTTGACTGTAGACTCTACAGACTGTAGACAAATTGTGTAGAACAAGCAGCCCAAGTCCAAATGTGTTTGCAAGACTTCTTTGCAGCTTCTCAGTATGTATTTAAGTAGGAAGACTCTTCCTTTTCCTAGGATAGCTGATGTTTTCAGGTAATTTGGAAATACAGTGGGTACAGCTAGCTGAGGCAGTTAGGGAGGGATGTGTTTGAGAAGGTGTGGAAACAAGGAGATGAAAACATGCAATGCATGTAGCGGGCTCTCCAGCCCACAGTGAAAAGGTTCTTCAGTGAGTTTCTGCTGTCTTGTCCCATGGTCAGGACACTTTGCCAGATGCTGGTGGGTCTCTGCTGTGTGCTGGCTGCTTGGTCTTTGTCAGAGAAATACCCTCTAGGCTTGGCAGGTGGGTGTGGTGGGATCTCTTTGCCCTCTTAAATATTTTATTAGTCATGTCCTCCTTGCTTTGCTGCTTTAGTCATCTTGTTTCTGTAAAAACCTAGCCTGCAGGCCATGATGTTCCTAACCCTGCTTTTTGGAGCTTTTCAAGCTCTGAGAGCGAGTGGAGGAGGAAATGTACACAATGTACACTGTGACAGCATTTGCTGCTGCGAGCTGCTGACTCAGGAGCCGTGTTGGAGCTTGCCCTGGTTGGTCTGCCATGAACCCTGTGACAGAGCATTACCTCCACTCCCTAGTCTAACTCCTGCAAGTCAGCTTGCTCCAAAAACAACAAATAACCTGGAAAAGTTGATCACTGTGTCAATTGCAAAACCAACTCTTGTTTCCTTTCTACCTTAGTAACCTTTCCCTTGAGGTCTCTTTCCCATTTTTCATCCTGTTCCCAGCCACAGGATTGCCTGGCCTGCTTGCCGGGTTGATGGTTATAGCCTGTTTTAATTTTCCCTGGATATTGGTGTGCTGTTGCTGAGCACTTCCTCCCACTTTGTAAATACTGAGTTGCAGTGGTCTTGTCTTCCCATTTGCCTGAATGCCCCGTTGCACATCGGTGAAGCATGGCAGGAATCGTGCGTATGCAGTCTCTAACCACCAGCCTTGGATCTAGATGAGAAAAAGCCTTTTAGTCTGTGGTTGGGTTTAAAACAGTAAATAAAACAAATCCCCAGCATGCTGGACATTGCTTCTCTCTTTGTAATGCCAGATTTTAGGTGGAGCAAAAGGGGCAAGAGTCTGACTAAGTCTGGCTTATTCTGTCTTTGGCTTAAGTCCCCCTTGCCATGTCTGAGACGTTCTTCAGTTCTGTTACATCATGACTTCATGCATTGCAAACATAAAACAATAATGTTTAGGTTTTCTGTGTTGTAGGAGAGGCTGTTTATTTGTTCTTTAAAGCTGTTTCTTTTTTTCGAAAAAAAGGTCTTGTCTGGGGAGAACTTCCACTTTTATCTTCACTGCCGGGTCTTCTACACTGCAGCAGATGGGGCAGTGCTGGGGGCACTGTGGGAACATGTCCTTGGGTCACACCGTGCTGTCCTGCCCACCCAAACCCCCTGGAAGTCTGAAATGCAACAGACACAATCACTTGATAAAAGACCATAGAAGAAAAACAAAAGAGACAGAGTGGGAGCCCAAACTTCAGAAACACTTGCGATACAGATTATTGCCTGACTCCAGTTCTGCCTTTGAAAACTCCCTATATATGAGAACCCAGACCCAAGGGAGGAGAGTTACGTATGTAAACCTTGGCCTTTAACCTCTCCAGTCTGATTGGTCTGTCCTCTGCCAGTGCTTATGTGCTCTCTCCAGCAGCCACGTTTGGGTGTCTGAATGTCTGAACCAACTCTTGGGATGGTTGTTGAGGAGCCTCCACCAAATTCTTTGTACCTCAAGTAACTCTCACTGCTGCTCATCTCTGTGTTTCACAGGGCCAGAGACTATTGTCTCGATGTCAGATAAATGCACCACCTGCCTAGGGATTGTGGAGTGATTTTCGATTCACACCAATGTAGTTGCTTAGGGAATTTGGTTCATTTCACTCAAGGACTGCTGTATGAACATTTCGCTCAGTTTTCCTTCATGCCACAATGCTGCATGGACATAGGCAGATAATGGGGTCCTGTCCTGGGGTGAGCCCCAGCCTTTGAGGGAAATGTGGTTTCGCTTGCAGCATGTCATGGGCAGTGACACAGGATAATGTGTGAAACCTCTTACTTTAAAGTCTTTGGGGGGGAGCAGCCGTTTCTCACCACAGGCACCACCTGTCCTGCAAAGTCTGCCTGTGCAGTCGATCTTGTTTTTGCAGGATTTATATGACATCTCAGACAAAGACCTATAGTAAAACTGTCAGATAATCATTATTATTTGAATTTTTACTATTAGTGGTGTTTATTTATTTTCAATCTTGAAAATTGGTATTACTAGATAAATAAACAGATCCCAGATTGAATCTCTTGGAATGTCACTTTATTTAGATTTTCTGAGAAAGCATTCCTACTCTTCAGCAGAGGGTAAATGTTAGTGCTCAGAAGGTTAAAATTATTGAGGACAAAAATAAACTCAGTTTATGGGGATGGAAAACTGAGTCTTGATGGTTGGGTCAGTGTCCTGGGTTTAGAGCAGGATATTTAGTCCTTCCCAAAGCTTGGAACGCTGACCCAGCTGCCCTGGCTCCTGTTCTTGCTGACCATTTCAAATGAAAGGCTTCTAAAATGTTTTGAGTTGAAAGTATTGTCAGAGAGAGAAAAGGGGTGACCCAGTGGTTCAATTCTGCTGCCAGCAAATGCAGACTAGGCATGTCTTTGTGGTGAAGGGGTCTGACTTCACAGGAGACTCAATCTTGGCTTTTTGGACTTGACTGTGGGCTGGCGATATACTAAAAATTAGGCTAGCTGGTTGCAGTGATTTTCTACTGGGTTTTTTTGTTTGTTTGTTTTTTTAGTGTTTGGGTTGTTTTTTTTTAATAGAGCGAATCCAAAAGCAAAACTAAGGTGTTTGCAGTTTGACATGTCATTTCAACTGGTAGTAAATTAGCACAGCTCTGCCCAGGAAATCAGGACACAACCAGGAAACACATACTGGTCTTAGACCCACTAAACTCATTTCATACAGCCTAGTCCATCACACCTGCCACCTGAGTCACACCTGTCTCATCCATCATCCATTTGATAGCCAGGGCTGCTCTTTTTGTCTTGACAAATTCCTCTTTCTCACTTCATGGCTGTGCAGTCGTGCCAGGGCTTCAAAATACACTCGCAGTAGGTCCTAGCCTGCAATATTTCTCAGTCTTTTGGAGAAAATAAGGCAAGCCTGGATTCCTCCTTATTTCTTGGCAATCTCTGGTGCCATGGCTTGGATGATGGATGAGACGGGTGTGACTTACGTAGCTTGAGTGGATTTTTTGAGACCTTGATCTGAAGGCTTGCCAGTGCAGGTTAATATCCCAAGTGGAACAAAACTGGGCATCAGTAGTGCAGGAGAGCCCAGACTTCTGCTTCTGGGATGTGACCCAGGGATTTGTCCCTTCCCTGTTCTTGCATCTCCTTAGTTTCTCTTCGTTTGCACCTTCCTCTGCTGCTGCTCCTTGGCAGAGCCTTGCTGCTGAACTGCCCTGTCCATGTGCCTTGGTGTGCTGGGATTTGTTAAGTGGCTTTTTGTGCTGCCTGTTAAATCTCATCCATACGTCTGAGAGTTCTGCTCTGGCTTCTGCAGAGCCCTTTTGTTGTCCTTGGCCACAGGAATAACAAACGGCAGCTGATGATGAACTGCATGTGAATGAGCAATGCAATTTAGCCCTGCTAAGCAAACTTATGCCCAGTACTCTCTAGCTGTGGCTGAGGTTTCAACAAGGATTATTCCCATTTCCTTGTACAACTGGTGACTTCATCCTGGATGGCACGGGTGGTGGTGAAAAACCATCGTGTCAGTAGCTGAGCCATTTGCTGCCAACCTCCTGAGCGCTGCTGGAGCCTTGCTAGCAGAATTCTGGGCTCAAAGCACTGCTGGATGTCTGGAGCAAGGTATTGAGGGGTTATTTATCTTAGTTTTTTCCTTTGGAGGTGGTATGAATTAGTCATTGTGATTGGGTCTGTTCCCAAGGAGTAGGAACCCCTGTACTCTGCGCAGGGCACATTTCCATGTGTGTAGTCTGGACTGAGGCCAGGCTGAGTTTGGATAGATCAGTGTGAACCCAGAGTGACCCAGCTGAGGGCCATGGAGTTTCTCTGCCTTAGCACTGGGGAAGCTGAGATCAGGACTTGGCCTGTGCTTTTTAACAGTAATGGATGGCAGGAAGGAGGGCGCGAACTTCCCAGGATGCTTTTGCTTCCAGCCAGTGTATCAGCAATAAGGTATTGACATTTTTATTTCTTGGCCATGAGCTGGTGATGACTAATGAAGGCAGGGGGTCTCCCTGTGGGTGGGTTCAGGCAGCAAAGAGCTGTTCCTCATCAGCCTGTACCTCCCAACCAGTCCTTCTTCCTTCCATGACAACTGGTCAGTTAAACAGACCCTCCAGGGCTGACGTCAAGGGTCAAGGATCTGGCCACCAAATAATTATAGCAACAAAAATAGCATAGTTTCCCCACCCCTTCCTTCCCACATGATCCTGCTGAATCCCAACTCATAAATGTCCTTTTTTTTCTTTCTTGGATGAGAAGCAAAGCCCACATGTATTAGCTGGAACATATGGCAGGGTTTGGCTGCAGCCCATCAGTTGTGAAGGCCAAATACTCACTTGTAGCTTCTTGTTCACTTAAAAAAAAAAAAAGGAGAAAAACACGTTCTTTCAGGATTGGATGAAAGGCTGAGTCTGTGCTTGTGCTGGGATGGGAAGCAGATAGGATGTGGGACAGCATGCTGACCGTGCTGTTGTGACACGGAATGTATCCCCTCAAAGCACAGAGGTGACAGGCTGGCTATTGAGAGGTGGCCTGGTGGCAGTAGCCACTGTCCTCTGCTCCCTGCCCTAATGCTGTTTCTCAGGTCAGAGAGAATTTGTAGACAGGCTGCTTGGGAGAATGTCACCAGCACCAGGCGTAGAGCAGTCATGAGGTTTTAAATGTGGGTTAGCTACGGGCAGGACAAAATTCTGTCTTTGCAGCACCAAAGGTTTTTTTAAGGGTCATGGGAGCATCTGGGAGGTCACAGAAAATTTGTGAAGGGGAGGAAAATGAAGGGATGTTGTCAGAAATGGACTGACTGCATGACCAGAATGTACCTGGTGTACCTGAATAAAAACATCAGAAAAATCACAAATATGCTTGTTTGATAACCAACATGCTGCTTTTGACCATGGGTTTTCCAAAGCAGCTGCAGTGGTGGCCTTGATGTCACAGCATGTCACAGCAGAAAGATAAGCCTG
This sequence comes from Petroica traversi, assembly GCA_025920805.1. Lineage (NCBI taxonomy): Eukaryota > Metazoa > Chordata > Aves > Passeriformes > Petroicidae > Petroica > Petroica traversi. The sequence continues at coordinate 7,411,457 of JAHLSL010000045.1, forward strand.
AGACTGTGCTGTGACCTGTCAAAGTCAGAGGTGGGAGCACATGAATCCACCAAGACTTCTGCCTGAAAAAAAAAAAGAAATCTGGGCAAATCCTGCTCAAAGTATTGCAGGTAGGGCACTGCCTAAACCCACAGCTCTATGAGGTCAGAGCTGGTCTCTCAAGGGTGGGGAGATGTGCTGAAGTTGATTGCCCAGAGCTGTGGGTGCAATGTCTTTTGAAGATGGAGCCAGCCATATTCCTTCCCAGGAACGATCAGTGTGGTACAGTGAGAAAGCCTGGAAAATATCCTTCAAAATATTTGTCCAAGGTGTTGCTGTGGCTGCCCAGGGACTGAAACACAGTCTGTTGGTTCCCTTGCTTAGAAAGCTGCTTTTAAAGAGGTTTTTGCCAAGGCACTGCCTGTTCTAAGGTTTATATATATTCTGGGGCATCTGTGACCTGAGTTACTCTGTGTCTTTGGAAGCAGATGAGAAACTGCCAAGTTTCATTGAAATAGTCTGAAAGGAAGAGCACTGACTTGTGGTATGTTGCACTGTTCTGCTGCCGGAAAACTTCACCGTCGGGGGCTGCCAACCTCATCCAAAGGATCTGTGATGAAGCAAAAAATTTTAGTGAAAGAGAGGAAAATAGGTAATGTCTCATCCCCATTTTTCTTATTTATGGAGCTGCTGGTTGCAGAGGCTGAGTTTTCTTACCTGTGGGCAGCACGGATCCTGGGGATGTGTTTGCAGGCTGCCAACCAAGAGTTGTGAGATGTGCTGAGCTCCAGAGGAGGGTGAGGAAAGTCTGTTTGTGTAAAGTGAACTCATGATGCTTTGGGAGAGGCTTTTATTGCATGATAGTGCAGAGCCCTGATCTGTGCTGCTGAGAGCAGATGGCTGGGCCAGGGTTTGCTGAGTGAGTGGTGCTGGTGCACCTTGTGCTCCTGATTCCCCTGGTGCACTCACACACTGTGTGTAGGCACTGCAGGGTGCTGCACTAACTGCAGAGCCCATGTGGGCTGCTGGGAAAGCTGGTCACCACTTTTCCCTCTGATTTAAATATTCATGTATTTTGGCAGATGGTGATTCCTTGACTGTCAGTCCTACTGCATTTTCTTCAACATTCCCAGTGCCCAGGCACAGTTCAGGCCTGGATACCAGGAAGGCTGCAGCAAACACTGTGAGGGGAGGCAGCTCTGCAAGGCACTGCTGTATGGAGAACAAGGTTTGGAGCTCCCCAATGGCCTGGGATGTGCAGGGAAGTTTCAGTTTTGGCAGCTGGACTCTTCCATGTGATAGCTGAACCTCTGGGAGCTGAGTAGGCTATGATTGTTCAAATGTTGCCAAACTCAGATCTGAGCTTAACGAAAGAGATTTTCCCATCTTGGGAGACTCATTCCAACCTTATTACTGGTTGTGCTGTTCAACAAAACAGTCCCTAGAAAATGACTTTTGCACTGTAGCGCAAGGCTTCTCACAGTTAACTCCAAAACACTGTTTCTTTAATCACTGTGCTTCTGTTTTCCAAATATAATTTTGGATCCTTGCTGTGAAATCTGGCTAGATGATAGACTCCTAAATAAACCATTTTTAGCTTCTAATTCTTTTAGAGTCAAACTAAACCAGGTAGAGAGAAATGAATAATCATTTGCCTGGACTTTTTCTTTGAAAGTTACAGCACTTAAAGCTGTCACTGAGTTGCCAGCAATCAGTACACTGAACTATCTTGAAAAGCACAGTGTAAAAGCCATAGAGTCCTTCATGATACTTTTGAGAAATAATAGATAGTGAGGGTTTGCATGTTTCAGGCTTTTTGTTTACATTCCTGTCCCTTTGCTGCTATTTTACATGGTGGATGTTACAGCCCAGCTCCTAAGTGGTGGAGTCCTGCTCAGAAAGGGTTTCAGGTCCTTTGGGATCTTCTGTGCTGCTCTTTGGGGTTGCAGCCAAGTGCTCAGATACAAGATCCAGCAGTGTATAGCCCCGGAGTGAGGGATTATTTCATTGGGGTAAGAATGCACTCAAGCCTAGAAAGGATTGTGTTTGGGAAGTGAGCAGGATTACTGTGCCAAGTGAAACAGAATGCTGGTGTTGCTATCAGTGCTTTTAAGTACCAATTGGTCAGTGGTACAGCTGGGTCAATAGTGCATTATATGAACCACTTTACTGTCCATCTTACTTAAGCCACTTAATGACAGCTTTGGAAGTTTTTCTCTGCTCTTGAGGGAGAAGAGCTAAGCCCGGACAGCTGAGAGTTCAGCTATATTTAATTTTGCTCTATTTGCTCTTGAGTCCTAGGGTTGGAATGGTAAAGATTGTAGGAAGACAAGGAAGGGAGGATCTGCTTTTCTTTTTATAGTGTTTCCTCTGTGTCAGGAGGAGCATCCTTGTAGAGTTTGGAGGTTTTGGAGGTTATCCTTGTAGATTCCCTAGTTGCAAAACTGGAGTAGAATTTTGGCTGTGCTGTATTCTCCCTTTTATGTGCCAGCAAGCTTGGCCCTCTGCTCTTATCTGCACTTAGTACTTTAGCAGTCCTGAGCATGGAAAACTTGATCTGCTTTTGTGTAGCATTATGAGCCAAAAAGCAGCACTTGACTATCTCTTGCTTCAGAGCCAGGGTGCTGCTGAGTGCAGTCAGAGACTCTGTCCAACCAGTGACGGGTGACAACAGAAGGATGTCAGTGCTAGGGAATTTCAGACACAGATATGTACCAAAGGCTGCCGAAAATAGCAGGGTTTGAAGCCTTCTGAGCTGCACACTTTGATCTTGGTCCATGCTGAGGGCAACTGCACTAACTGATGGACTGCACTATAAGCTGGTGATGGATTTAGCAGAGTCCTCACAGATGTCTGGATTTGAGACCTGCTGATACTAGCAATTGAACTGTGTAAAATGTGTAATGGTATAGGTGTATCTGTCCTTTAATCTGAAAGCACTGAGATGTGGGTTTTTAGGATAAACAGAAGAGAGTATGACACAGCTTATGCAGAAAGAAAAAGAGCTGAAGTGGTGCCTGTACTTGCTGTGGACTTACATCTGTTCTAATGACTCGGGTTGATGCCTGGTGACTTACTAAAGCACAGCTGCACTGAGCACTGAACTGTGCCTGTTGAGTGCAGCCTGTTGGGTTTTCATTCTGTTCATTTCCCAGTGCTCAGATGAGATCTGGCAGACCCCAGGCTTAGACGTAGCAACCGCCTATAGTCCCAACTGTGTTTTATTTGGGAGCGTGTGACCCAGACACCAGGAGCAGTCCGTGAAGCAGCACAGCTGGGTTTGCTCCAGCCCAGCACTCTGTGCCCCGATTTGCCCATCTGTGGAATGAGTTTGATGTGCAGTAATTACACACCAGGCACTCAGCATTGTAGGACATGACTGACATCACATTTTTGGGGAATGTCAGATGCGCTGCGTGGTGTCCGTGCTCTGTGGGTGAGTTCCAGCGGGAACAGCACACACATAAACAGCAGCAGATTAATTAAAGATGTCTTGTGCTGCAGAAGGCCAATTGTGGAGTGGTTTGCTCAGAGCCAGTGGGGCTGCCTGGCTTATTAGCAGGACATGAGCCAACTGTCCCCTCAGAGGAGAGCAGTCATACAGCTCAGCACGTGAAAGAGGAGACATGGATGTCTCCATGCAGGTCCAGGGCAGTTCAGCTTCCAGCCATTTGTTAAAGCTGCTTCACAGGCAGCGAGCAGTGTCTGTGTTCCATACAGCAGACATTCACAGTCAGGTGTTCCTTACTACCTTTGCAGGGATCTTTTTGATTTTAGGGGCTTTGGTGTGTTTATTTCAGATGTTTCTCCTTGGGCTGCTGCTGCTGTTTAAAAAGCCCTCAAAACCTGAAAATATCCATGGGATCTGGAGAAGTTGAGCATTTCAGATGAGTGGGAGTCCAAAATCATTGCCAGGCTGCAGAATAATGATTCTCCTTGTTTTTGGCCTTCAAAGCCTGATAGGATCATTGTAAGAAATGTGACACAAGGGTTTTCTTTGGAGTGATTCCTGAGTTACAGATATTTTCTGATTGGGACCTGGACTGAATGTGGAAATCCAGCTGCCTTGTCCCAGGGTAGCAGCTTTCATTTCACAGAACACATCTGACTGAGGATGAAGGGTGTAGTGTCCTAAATGTCCTGATGCCCTAAACCCAGTCCCATCCCTCTGTAACACCACTGTCCAGTGCCATGAATCCCATTCTCTAGCTCATCATAAATTACCCTGGAAATCTGTTCTACACACATCCCTATTTGTTTCTGGTGAACCTCACCAGCAAGACCTCTACAATCAGCATGAGCTGCAGCAAGGAGAGTCAGACCCATCAGCCATGGGGCTGAGCAGAGCTGACAGCTCCTCCTGTCTCAGCTGCACTACTTGAGGTGAGTTGCTGAGCGGGATTCCCCCTTTCCAGCAAGACTTTATCTATTTGTCATATTGCTTTACTTTAAACAAACAAACAAATCATTGCTGGAAAAGAAATTATTTCAACATCCACTGAGATTTGTTTTGGAAAGCTGATACTCTGCTTGATTTCAAATTCACGAGGTGAACTGAAATTTCAGCTCTGGAGCATATTTTGGTTTGTCTTCCACCCATGGGAGAGTTGAAAGAGAAGTGTAAGCAAGAAAAGTGGGGCAGAGAAAAGAAATGGCAAAGGGATCAGGGGAAAGGTGTCACAGCATCAAATGCATTTGGCAGACTCCTGTGCCTGACTGGAGGAGGAGGTCATGGGGATGCTGTTGTATTGAGGGGCACTTCTCTGTACCAGGGTTTGAGGAGGATGGGTAGTGATGGGTTTGGTTTGTTTTGAAAGGAAGAACTTTCCAAAAGGTTGGATTTGAACTTCTTCCTGCAGAAAACTGGAGCAAGAGATGGTGCTGGGGCTGAAGCAGCCAGGCAGGTTCACCGTGGCTGGGAAAGAGGGAGCTGATGGTAACACCTCACAGGGTCTCAGCCCTGCACAAAGCAAGTAGCTGCTGTTCATGTCTTTCAGCTTGTCACTTTTGAAAATTTGGAAAGCCAAATAGCTTTGTTTCCACTCCCTAAAGCCTGTGTGGCAGGTGTCTGGAAAAGCCAGTGCTATCTCACAGGGAATTTGGTCCTTCCTCAGGAGGGACTCATCCTCTAGGCCAGGTAGACAGAGAGGTTTAGCCAGGGTTACTCTCAGGTAGTGTGCACTGGGTTTTCACATCACTGAAACATGTCCAAAATCTGTTACTATTTTTTTCCTAGATCACACTAGAAGATTTCGTATTTACAGTAGGACGTTAGTCTTCAGCAGCAAGCATAGACATTTATTTTCTGAACTACGGAGACACGGATTGCTGCAGAAGAAAATTCACAGTGGAGCTGATTGGTGTTTTTAAGGGTCCTAGGTTAGCAATTGGGGGTGTCTTAGCCTGTCCATAAACACCTTTTGTATTACAAAGTGAGAATTTCCAAGAGCTTTTGGCCTTTGCTTTAGCAAAAGGGATACACTTCCCTGGCATGGGATACATGCTTTGCCCCAGGCATACATCTTTGTATCCAATTGCAAAAGTGTTAGTGTGTTAAACTGCTGTGTGATATCTCCCAGAGAGCTGGACATGGAGGCTTGTTAAATTTGGGATATCTTGGAGCTTGCTTGTGCGTACACACTCGTGTGCACTCGTGGGTGCAGAGCTCTAGGAATGCATATAACAGTAGTATTTCTTGAATCGTTCCTAGTTCCCCAACAGAAGAAAACGTGGCAAAATTATGGCACCCTGAATTTGTAACTCTTTGCTTTTCTGTTCTCATTTGCTCATATCCCCAGAGGAATGAAGTCATTTATTTGATTTGCCCTGCTGCTTCACACTCTTGCTTATGAATGGCTGAGACAACACTCAGAGTATGAATAGCCTGGCTGCGTGTGGTTTGGAGAGACGTGTTCACTTGCACATTGGTGTCCAAACAGAGTAGTGGCTCTGAAATCCTATCAGTAAGGCTTTTGAGTAACTTAAAACCCTTCTCGTAGATGCTTTGAATTTCTTCCACTCTGACATTGTGTAAGCCGCTGTTGAAGTTTCATTACCTCAGTAACCACAGAAAAGCAGCCAGTCTTTTCAGTGAAACCTTCCCCACAAAGGTCTGGATTCATTCCCCCACCCCCCTTTTTCCTTGAATGCAGAGCACAGCTTATTGTAGTTTAAATACAGGGGAGAAGGCCAAGACTGCATATGGATCTGGGTGGCATCATGCTAAAGAAGGAATGTGTCCTGTCCCCTGGCTATCTCTGTGCCCCTCTGCACTAAATATGGAAGGTGACCTGTGTAATTTTCAGTATAATTAGAATATTCAGTGCTTTCTTTAGAATAGTTTATAACAGACCAGCCCCAAACAGCTGCCATTTCATGGGCCATTCTTGGTATTTTCTGTGCTTTAAATAACTCCAGAGTTTCATGATGTGCTTTGGTGAGACTTTTCCCTACTTTCTCTCTAAAATTTGTTCCAGAGCCCTGTGTATTGAGTCAGTGTGTCAGACTGGGCTAGCAGGGCATTGTGGTGTGAGCAGTCACAAGATTTCTCAGTTGCTCCTCCTCTTAGGGGCAGTATGCCTGGCAGAGGAACTTCAGCTCTCCCCAGAATGATAAAAGTCCTACTCAGCACAAGTATCCCCTTCCCACACTCACTACTGAGCCCATCCAGGTTGCTTCTAGCCTGACTCCTCCCAGTAACATAGATCAGAAGAGTTATCCAGGAATAAAAAAATGTATTTTTTTGGCCAATTTTTCATCTCCCCTGGCTTCACCCAAGGAGACAGCTATGTAGAGAGGCTAAAATATCGTGTTAAAAATTGAGGCAAACCTCTCCCAGCAGCCACTACATTGAGCTGCTGAAGACTTTTCCTTGCTGTGGAATACTGCTAGAATTTGGAAAATATTTTAATTTTTGCCTTTTTTTTTGTTTTTTGAGTGGCCTGACCCCAAACAACTGAAATAAATGGCAAACTGAACATTGCGTGAAAAGGATTTTTATTTGAATGCCCCAAGTTCCCAGTTTAAATCAAGTTCCACTTGTCAATGCTTGGAAGGGAAAAGGAAAGACCTTTTTAGACACCAGGCAGTGCATTATATGTGCCTCCCCAGACACTCTAATTTTATATTCAGACACCTATAAAATTAGGGGATTATTTTCTTTGGCACAACATCATGTCTATTTTCAGAAGCACCCAGAGCTGCTGGGGGAATCAGTGCCAGGCAGCTGCTCCTCATTTCTAGGGAATTTAAGAAAAGTTCACAGTGCTTAGCTGATGTTTTGTGTTTAGTAAAGCTTTTGTTTTCTCCCTCAAAATTTCAAAAATCACATTATTTGTTGCTTAAGCAGCAAGGTAGCAATGGGGCAGAAATGATTGATGTTACTTGCTCATATCCAATCCAAAACTGTTGAAGCATGAAAAGAAGATGAGAAGATTTCTCAGTCCTGAGAAAGAAAAGCTGTTACTTATGGCTGTGCTGTGGGAGGTCCAAGGCACAAAGTTTACCTTAGCTGAGCAAATAAGCACAGAAAACCCATCTAACAGCTTTCCTCCTTCAGGTGGTTATGGCTTTTTTTTTTCCCCTCTAACTAATGATTTTTTCATGTGTAATCTGCACAGAGCCAATGTGTGATTCTGCTCTGTGCTAGAGGATGGGCTGCTCAGAGCCAGGAACAGGTGTACTTTTGGATTCTTTCATCTCAAAGAGCCTGCAGTGCTCACACTAATGTGCTAAATAAATTACTGAGAGTGTACATGTTCAGCAAGGTGAAAGCAGGAATGAGAGTTCCCTGCTCTTGGTTTGTGCCCGTGGTCAGAATCTGTTGGGCATCATGCACTCACCACCCTGGTAAGATGAAAAGATGCAAAGGCGTTAGAAGTGTGATTGTGTGCTTTGCCACAGGTGACACCATGCCTTGTTAGAATTATCCTCCTTAGAGGACTAAAACAACCCAGTAAGTTGCCTTCCATAGAAAATGTTAAAAAAAGAAACCAAAGAAGCAATTTATGCCAGAAGGTTGTCAGTGGAAAATAGACAAACTGGGTTTCTCTCTGCCCTGCTTTGGACAGCATGAGCCTCTCCAGGAATGTGAAGTCCATCACTTTCTTAATTTTTTAATTAATTTCAGTGATGCAGCTATTCAGACTCCTGTGCAGGTGGGAGGGTTTGCTCTGCACGTTTTCATTTTAGGTGACTGCAGAAGGGAGGAGGCTTCACCACACCAGAAGAGGGGCTGAGCTCTGTGTGTTGGCAGGAGGACAAGAATTTTCTCTTCATTAGCAAGCTGTGAATGTTTGATCTAAACTTGTCATGGGGAAGCAGGTGTGAATTGACACCTGCAATTCATGTCCTTCCCATGCCAGGTGCTGTCAGGCTCATCAGTAAAGCCACTTTTGGCCACCCTGTGATTCTGGTTAGACCTAACCAAACCCACAAGTGGGGTGTGAGGGAGAACAACTCTTGGTGCATGCACACTCATGAGAGACCAAGAGACACTCTTGCTCTTTCCTTAATGTTTCCAAGCCAAAGGTTTGCCGTGTCTTTCAGTGCATGCTGCCATTGCTCTTGGATCCCTCTCCGGCTGATAAGCAGAAAACCATTTACCATTAAAAGCTGTGGTGCCAGACCTGCTTTGCCGAGACAGCTGACATTCCACACTCCTTGCTGAGAAAGCCTTGCTGTAATCTGCTAGATAAGGAAAGTATTTTCATTTTACCTCCAAATACACTGCTTGCTCAGAGTCTGGGTGTGCTACAACTGCTCATTTTTGCAAGGAGAGGAGGAGGCTCTTGGTTACCACAGATGTGATCGTACCTCCTCACAGCTTGCTGAGTCACACAGATGCAGCCCAGACATGATCTAGGTTGCATCTCAGACTTCCCAGGCTTTTCCACCCTTGCAGACCTCCCATTGTGGTTTCAGCTAAAAACAGAATTAAAGGACTTGATTCATCCTTCAGGGAAAGAGCAGAGAAACAACCTGGGTTTTCATGTCTTTTCCATGCAGGAATTGAAGTTCCAAAGGCAAACATTGGTGTTGGCTTCTTAGAGAGATGATTAGCTTCCTGCTTCTTGGGGATTCAGGACACTTTCTGACTGTCATATTTTGGGTTTTTTGTTAGCTCCTGTGGCACCCGGAGATGGGAAACCTTGCTGGGCTGGGAATTTGCTGTGGTGCTGATTCAGGAAGGCAGATAGGGAAGATGCTGGAAGATGCCTGTATTGTGACATGTGACCAAAACTGCTTCCATGAAGAGAGTTTCTGTATTTCTTTCACAACTTCACTTGTAAGCAACCAGCCTGGAGCAGAGCCTGGAAAATGTAGAGAGTCATGGGCTTTTTCATTCTTGGTTGTGCACAACTTCTTCATCTTTGCCCTTGAGAAAGAACAGAGCTCTGGTGTATTATTTTCCAGCTCACAGCCAAGGCAGACTGGTCTCATGGAAACTGGATCTTGCGAAAAGAAAGTTTAGAGGGTGTTGGTTTGTTTTCTCTGCCATTTATCTTGCTGGAGAAGAGGACATGAAGGACTGGAACAAACTGAGACAGGTATACTACCCACTGAATAATGTGAATTGTCTAGTGTGTTTTGGGATGAACCCCAGTTTCCTTTGGCTATTTTTATCCTAAAAGGTGTTAAGTGCTTATATAAATTTCATCAATTGACTTGTTGATGCTCCTCTAGCAATAGATGCTTGAGCTGAAATGAGGCATGTTTCCCAGCAAGAGGAAACAATCAGAGGCTCTGTGAGTACGCTGGGTGGGAGCAGTAAATTTTAGGCAGAAGCTGGAGGTACCAGCCAAGGAGAAGGCTGATGGAGGCAGTGGTGCACCAGTGGCTGCCTGCCTGCCCCTGACACACTGATCTTGCACTACAGATTGATTTTCTTCTCTGTTTTCAAGATGCCCATGATACCAGTCAAGCAGCTCTTTTTCATCTTATTTCCCATGTCTATACCACTGGGTTCAACTGGGTCCCAAGGGGCAGCACAAAATCAGGGCTCCTTTGACTTCTGGTTTCAGGAGGCAGAGCTGGATGAGAAACAGTTTCCTACCTGGAATTTCCTGTTTGGGTGCTGGGAAGGCTGTTAGGGATTCCAGTCTTAATTGCGAATTTTCTTTTTCAATTAAGATCCCGCCCAGATAAACTTGAGCCCAATACCAGATGTGACACAAACTGTTATTCCCTGCAATTCTGCTGCTTTGAAGCTCCTCGTAGTAACAGACTAAGGACATGCAGTACAGAAACCACATTTGGATTTTCTGGTGAGACAAACTATTTGTCCCAGGCTTTTTGTTATTCCTGTTGTTACTGTTATTAACATTTGTGTGCACTAGAGAACACATGATTAATGATATTGGGAGAGGGGGAGGTTTGCTTTCAGTTTTTGTTTTTATGCAACTGACACAGAGAGCAGCTGTATTCAGTAAGAATAAAGGTCCCCAAGAATGGCCAGCACTGGGCAGTCAAGGAAGGACAGAAAAACATGTTCAGAGCACAAACAGGATGCTTGTTTCCAATATAAAAGGCAGCTGGCAATTGCAGTGATTCATTAAGAACTGGGGCAAATTATATGTCCTGACAAATTTTCTGAATTAAAAGTGCTCAAAATCTTTCACAAAATGGTAATTAATTCTCAAAGATCATGGATTCAGGAGAGGTGCTTAAAAAACTTACGTAGTCCAGCCATTTGCTTGAGATAGGTACATGTCAGATATTTATTATTTGTGTTTTTAAAATCCTCTGAGGAGAATCCTGAATTCCCAAAGGAAAATATCCTTGAAGCTGGGTGTTCTTTTTCCTGATACCTCGATAAACATTTTTGCATACTACAAACTAAGCCATTGGCTCTGATTCATCACCTTTCTTTTTATGTACCAGCCTGCACCTGAAGTGTGTATTCAGCTCCCCTCTGTGTTTTCAATTCTAGCTTGAGAAAGCAAACTGCTTTCAGTCCTCCCTCCTGGACCGGACCTTCCAGAGTAACTTTGTCTTTCTCTTGCCTCCTGCCCTGACTCTGCTGGATCTGTATTTAACTTGGTTCCACTTTTCCCAAAGCACAGGCTTGGCATTTCTTGCTGCTGGTGTCTTGCACTGGGAAAGCCAGGACTGATGTTATTGTGAGAGAGGCTGTTTGCAGGAGCAGCCCAGACTCTTCAGGTTATCCTTGCCCTTACACTTCGGCAGAAATCAGATCATTGGTGGCAGGTGTGGCCTTTGTGTTTGTGGGGCCAAGGCTGAGTTTAGGCTGTGCAGGGGTAAAGAGCAGAGTGCCTGTGAAAGGGCTCTTCCTGCTGAGGGAGGCTCTTCCTTCTGTCCCAGGCACAACCAGGGGATGCTGCCTGCCCGAGAACACCGACAGCATGTGCAGATGTTTCGGAGACAACGGGATGGACAAAGGCAGCATTTCCTGTCAGAGAAGGTTCATTTGCTGAGGAAGTTGGTTTCAGGGCCAAAAGAGCAGAGCAGAAGAGTCCCGTGGGTGGTTTCTTGCGGTGTTTTTCCAGAGGAGATGCTGATTTAATACTTCCTGTTGTTCAGTGGGATTCTCCAGTTCCCAGGGCAGGAGAGTTCATGGTGCTGAGCTCTTGCAGTGCAATGGCCACATAAGCTCTCCACTCCAGCAGACGTGGGAGATGCTGGGTGCTGCTGTCTGTCAGGCAGGCTGGAAAACACTGCCAGATTACGAGGAGGGCTCTAGAGAGCAGGGGCAGAGCTGCAGGGTATTGCTGTGGGAGCAGCTGGCATTCAGGGAGCCTCCTGCCTTGCTGGGAGTTGCTGAACAGGATAAGGCCATAGCAGGGGGCCTGAGCCAGCTCCACAGCAGCTCCACAGCTCCATGAAGCTGCCACTACTGGTGATACAATAGTCCCTTAGTGTTTTACTTATAAGCAAATTCCCCTGCCCTGGATAATGAACTATCAGATCCAGACAGAGGAAGTCTCTCATAATTCTCTTCCTCTGAGGTAACTCAGATTCTTTGTGAGTTAACTTGTTTTACAAACTAGAAGCACAGGATACAAAAACAGTGGTTAAGAATCTTCTCCAAGTAGTACTTCAGTGGATGGAAAGTTAATATAGGTCAGACGGTGTGCCAAATCCCAGCTATCCAAAGTGGGTAGCAGGCTTTCTGTTTTCCTATATCCCTTCATATCCTATGTGATGTAAGCCTCAGTAAGCAGCTATACATGTGTGTCTGTTGCAAACTTGTCAATGGATAAAGCCACACAGAATGCGTGCTCCTTGGGCTAAAGTTGCTTTTGGAGAACTGGAGATGTGTTTTCCACCTTTCCCCCTCACTCTGTTATCTCCAAAGAGAGCTGATAACCTGTCTTCCCTTCCTCCTGGCTGATGACAATAGCAGACCAGTCTGTGAATGAGCTGTCACTGAGCAGGGTCATCACCCCACACCACTGCAAAAGTGACAAGTGCTTGATACCGTAATTTTTGTTTCCCTTTTCCTTTTTCCCTTTTCCATTTTCCATGCTATAGGGAAGTTAAAGTTCACTTGTTTATGGCTGATCACATTTTGTCAGCCTTCCCAGCAGCAAGTAGTGCTTGGCAGGGTAATGCTGAGAGTGCATGGACCAAAAATTATAAATACCTTGAAATTTAGGTTGTATGCTCCAAATTTCAGTTTTTATAGGGGAAAAAGTATTGCTTCATGTTACAGAAGGGAAGTGGAAGAAGTGGAGAAAATCAAGTGCTTCAAGCAAGGTCTTGTCCAGGAATGGAATCCAAACAAATGCTGTCAGCTTGTGGCCTCTACAAGAGGCAATTTGGGAAGGGGACGTGAGCTCAGCACTGTACTCCTGTATCCAGGGACTTGGCTCTGCTGCTGCTGGAGGATGGGGAGAAGGGGCCAGTGGGAGCCTGAAGATGCTATTTCCAAAACGAGAAAGCCTCCTCAAACTGAGGAATTAGACAAGGGCCCTTGACAGTGATCAGGTGTAGGGGAGATGGACAGGTGTGGGTGTCCTCCATGGGTGACCTCTGTGAGTGGTGATAAGTTATGGAAAGGAGGGTGTGTGCAGGGCTCCAATCTGGAAAGTGTTTGTCCTGTAAATTCTGGATTGCAGGGAAACCTAGGTGGGAGGGGAGGTATGTGTATGTGACATTTATCCTGCAGAGTTATGGGATGCTCCAAGGTTATTCTGGAGTGTTGCCTGCCAGGATTTATCACTTCATTGTAACCACCAAAGTTCTCACCCAGTGCCTCACCTGTGAAATGAGGCTTGTAGCCATGGATAACCTCATTATATTTGGAAATTTTCATCATACATACATATTTTAAAAGGCCAGATACAAACCTGCATAAAATTCTGGGCAAGAACTGTTACAAAGACATTTTAGTAGGAGATGAGCAGTGATTCAGGGGACAGATGATAGCAGGGATTATGGATGAGTTGAACTGATATGTTTCTGCTTTGTTAATTGAAAAAATATCCTGGGGAGAAAAGAAAAAACAACACAGTAAATTTCTTTCAGGAGCTGGACACCAATGTTTAAATACCCGCTTTGGTTTTGCCCTGTGGTGTGAGAGAGTAACCCCATTCAGCAATATATTCTGATTAATGTGTCAGTTCCCTTCTCTGGAACACAGAGATCAAAGGTTTTTAGAAAATTCTTCCTTCCCACACGGAGGGCTATTCCGAGTATTATTTTTGGAACTGGGGTTACCAGAAGTTTTCCAGGAAGAAAATTGCAAATCTCAGTGCTCCATGGGCCATCTGCTTAATTTAATTTCTTTTCTTTCTTTTTTTTTTTTTCCCTATACATGAGACATTTTGGAGCCTGTACGTAACCAGACAGTTGTGTTGACTGATTCTGGCGTGTCACAGAATGAACACCTTGTAGCCTGAACCAGATGTGGGGAGGCTAATGAGGTGTCTGTAACCTGAGTGTGAAAACCTGAAGCTGCAGCAAAAATTTGGGATTTGATACCTCTTGAGGTAATGGAAATTAGTACTTTGGGCAGAAGAAAAAGTGCAGATTTGGGGTAAAGTGCTATTAAAGGCAATGAAGCAGTACATGAATTAGAAATGAGGGATGTTACTTTGAGACTTGAATCCTGGCTAGAAAGTCCCTAGAAAAGCATTCATGATACTTCTTTATATTTGGTTATTTTTAACTGCTGAGAAAACACAGCTTGCAAACATGGAGCTTAAATCCATAGTCCACTTTTACCTGGAACATGATTTCCTCTCTTAACTTGAGAGCCAGAGCAGGGCTGGTGAGGACTGTGGTCTGAGTCCCTGTGCAAGGTCTGGAGCTCAAGACTGGGCCACTGGTGACACACAGCCACTTCTCCCCACTAGTCACAGGTAGACGGAAATAGAAGGAAAACTCACATAGCTTGGGGTGTCTTGCACCCAGGCATTGCATGTGTTGCAACTATCTAGACAGATAGAAATAACTACTTTAAATCATCCTTCCTATTTTAGGGCTTTTGCTTTCCTTTGGGAGAAGGCTCTTCACTCATAATCCTTTGGGAAACTTCATGTTTTGTTTTCGTCTTGTCTGTTTGGCATCTGGAAGAAGAATTATGTGATTGACCTTTAGGGTTGCAGATGAAGCCTGGTTTCTGATCCTTGTTAATTTAGGATAGCTGCAGGAAAATTTCAGAAGCTCTGAGTAGACATTACAGATGAAAGCAGAAGCTGAATGGCTTGAAGAGGTTCATCACTTCACAAATTTGTAAATATTCGGCTGAGAGGAGCAGAGCATGTGTGTGATTTACTGGGTGTCCTTGGCAACCTTCGCCTGTTTATTGGAGCAGAGCAGGAACAGCCATTATTTAAAACAAAACAACAACAGAACAACCCAGGAGATCTTTTTAAATTTTGCATGAGGCTTCCCTGAACACACAGATTAGGTGGCCTTGCTCTTACATCCCATTGCAAGCCAAGGGCGTGGAGAGGAGGAAAGGGGGCAGGGAGCAGAGCCAGGCTGGCACTGCCGTTCCGTGTGGCTGCTCCTCGGTGGTCACAGCCCGAGCCCCGGACACCTCCTCCAAGCTCTGCTTACCCTGCAGCTGCTCAGCACTGGCTGTGGGAGAGCCGCTCAGCGTTTTTCTCAGGGATCTTGGAAAGTAGTTTGCAGCACCACGTGGAGCACATGAAGCTCCTGGTGTGGTTCCTGCTGGAGAGAACAGGGAAGCCACGTCCAGTTCCCTGTCTGTGTGATGGAAAGCTGCCCATCCCTGATATCTGCTAGGCCCCTCCCAAGGAGTTTCTGAGAAGGGAGCAGCAATCTCTGAATTCAGCTCCAAAGGACTGTGGAAAACAATGCAATCTGCTGTAATAAACATCAGCCAAGAGCCCGTGGGACAGAGGGATAAATCCTCCAAGACCGTGCTGAGAGGGAGCAGTCCACATCACCGTGCTTTGTTAGTACAACACTGAATATTCTGCGAGGTTGTTCCTGTTAAGTGTCCTGGGCTTTGGTTTAGCCATCAGACTGAGCCCTGCTTCGTGCAGCATCCCTGTCTGCTCGCCCAGCCCCCGAGGAAGTTGAAGCTCTAATGGAGCGAAGCCGCAGCAATTCACTGGAAGGCATTGGGTAATTACTGACAAGGCTGTTTACATATCAAGTTCCCTCGTTGTCATGCACTGATTTGGCACTTTGTACACAGCTGCCGGTTTAATGCTGAAGCCAGCCTTTTCCCAAGCTCGGCTGTGAGAGAACCGCTTAAAAATGTGTTGCCTAATTGCTGCTGCTTAATTAACGCTAAGAGCATGCCAGCTCTGCATCCTGGCTGTGCCAGAGAAGGGAGGCAAGCAAAACTGGGAGGGGGAAGCTCAGAGGACTCCTGGAGTGCAGTGGGTTTGTGCAAGTCTTAATGATCTGCCAAGTGTGCTGAATTTTTTTTACTGGGCTGCAACAAACTGTTACAAATTTTTCTTTCTCCTGACCCTTCTTCCCCACACGGAGCCAAGTCTGAGAGGCAGCAGCTTGGTATGGTATCGGTTGGAAGGGAAGGCGTTAGGTTTAACAAGTCACAGAATCCCAGAATATTCTGAGTTGGAAGGGACCCACAGGGATCATTGAGTCCAACCCTTATGAGAAAGGCCTGTCCTGGAGGTTTGTTTCTGGCTATCTCCGTGTTTGCTTTGAATGTGTGGAGAGTGGGTGTCCTGTGGTAGCCAGTATCGGGGACAGGCAGCCAGTGTGGAGCAGTCAGCACCAGCAGAGTATCCAGAAGGGGCTGGAAGCAGAGTGGTTGTGTTTGCTCACTGCTGTGCACTCAGGTGTCTCTGCACCCATGGGATAGACAAACCTGGTGCTTCACTGGTCTGACTCTTCAGTTCTTTTTTTTTTTTTTTTTTTTTTTTTTCTTTAGTATTTGACTACCTTGCACTACTGGACTTGGACTCATAGAGGTAGGAAAGGTTTGCATAATCTCTTCTTCTTCACTTCCTGTGCAAGGGTCTTCTCCTGGGGGGGCTGGCCTGGCTGCCCTCACTGGTGGGAATTGCAAACAGAAAGGTGTTGATGCTCAGACTCAGTCACCAGCTCCCAGTCAGACTGTTTTTAGCATTAACTGTCTGCTGCAATGGAAAGGCCACGTTCAAGCCGAAAATCCCTCTGTGGGTCATGGATGACAGTGGCATGGGTGAAGGTATGAATGAGTGGGTGTTCTCTTTTGCTGCCTGCAGATGAATTTGTGCAGCTCCTGCCCTTGGAGTTCAGAGAGGGGTTTAGATCCATCTGCAGAAGTGCACTGAGTCTCTGCTGTGGTTAAATTGCTGTTCAGACTTGGAAGGAAAGAGTGGAACACAAGATCAAAGGTAGATTGATGAGGCTGTGGATCTCAGACATCTGCTAAGTGCATTGCAACTGCCTATGCTGCAATATTAAATTCCCAGTGCCTCTTGGAGAGGAGAATTCCCATTGCCTGCATTACATGGCAGCCCAGATATACAGCCTGTGCTGTGCTGCAGTAGGGTTTAATTTTTTTTCCAGAGCAGCTTTTAATCCACTTACTTTTCAATAGGTCTTTTTGAACATAAATGTATGCAATTAAATGTGTGTTTCCCAGTTGGATGAAGGAAAGGTAGAAGAAGGCAGATGGCCTGGAAGGGAGCACAAAGACTGAAACAAGCTGCTGTGAGGTGATCTTCTGTGGTTTTTGGATTTCATGAGCATCCAGTGAGGAAGATGCCAGGGAAAACGTGGCTTATACCCATGTGAATTGCCTTGATCAGAATCCTCCTGTTTGTTGCAGAAGTGCGTGGGACTCATCAGGGGAAGTGGTGAGGGTTGCAGACGATGGCTGCTCACATTTTCCAGCTGTCAGATACTTAATGACATTAGCTCCCCAGCCTCCTGGATTTTTTTTACAGATTTAATTTATTTTTTTTTCTCTCTGGCACAGCCAGCTGAAGTGCTTCCAACAGCCAGATTGACCCAAATCCTGCCCCCATCATGTCCTTCCACTCTTAGGGACCCTGCTCTGCCAGGCTGCCCTCCAGCAGCAAAGGGGCTTCTTGCTTATCGGAATTAAAGTGCTGAACATCTGTGGTGCAGTGGAGATCCCTTGTCTTCCCTCCCCTGGAGGAGCTGTAAATGTGCATTAACCTGATGGATGTGTGGGAGGGAAGTGTCTCCCCCTTGAGAGCAAGGAAATAATTCGTTTTGTGTATGGAAAAGGAATCTGTTCTCTGCACAAACCACTGAAAGCAGCGAAAGCCACAGGGTCTGAGCATCCCAGGAAGGGAATGGTGCAGGGGTTTGCCAGCTCCGTGGCCCTGCTCACACACAGCCACCAGTGTCCCTTCCTGTGACCCTCAGAGGGCCCTGCCTGCAGAGGCTGGCGGGTTCCCATCTCTCTGTGTCACTCTCTGGGCTGCAGGGTCAGAGGAGCCCTGGGCAGGGCGAGGTTTGAGCCTCACACCCTGGTGTCTCCAGTCATGTTCTTCAGCCCTGCTGTGCTAGTTTTGGGTGGAAGGACAGCTGAGCTGGGAAGTGTGCTAAGCCCTGCTGCAGCCCAGTTGGTTCAGTTATTTTTGTCAATTACAGACAATTTGCATTCAGCTTTTCCTGAGGGTAGGGGCAATTGAGGAGAAGACACTCAGCACAGAGAGAAAAAAGGAAAAATTCCTTTGAATTCTGTCCAGCTTCTTGAAATCTGGAGCTGAGATGCATCACACCACTTCTGAGCTGATCCTTTCCACCTAGCTTTGATGCCAGGCATACAATGTGCTGCTTCTGTGTGTGAGCATGCCTGTGTGTTTAGTTGATAAGAGCTGTAATCCTTGAGGAAGCTTTGGCCTTGGAACATCCTGAAGATTTACAGTGCCTTTATGTTCCACTTTGGGGTGTACCTGCTAGGTATGTGCTCTCATATGCATTCTTCTTCCCTCCCATTGTGTTGGGAATTTTGCACAGAATCTGCATGAAAAATAAAAAAAAAAAGTTCATTAGGTCATTTAGGAACACTCTATAGAGAGTTTCAGTAAGTTGCTTCAATTCTTGTTTGGTATTCCTGCTTTTTGTTTTCTTTCTTTTTTTATAATGCAATAGCAGTAGGTAGTCACAAAAGGTCAGTGCTTTAGTTTATTAATCAGTGGACAGGCCTGTTAGCAAACCCTTCCTGCCCCAAAGAGCCCAGGCTCTGGGCTGTGGAGTGTGAGGGACCCAGCACGGGAGAGCCATGGCCCCAAAGCCTGGCAAGGTCTAAGCTGTCTTCCTGTGTAGCAGGAAGGAGATGTCCTCTGCAGGTTTTGATTTAAGATCTAAGAGCCTGTGGGTCAGAACCAAAATTCATTATTGGAGTTAAATGCCAGCAAAAGCATCTCTGCTCCCCTTTGCACTGAATGAAGTGCACTTTGATGGTTCTCAGAGGAAGCAAGTGAGGATGTTCTTCCCCAGCCATCAGAGTGGGCGATGGGACCATCTGGCTCGTGTTTCCCAGGGGCTTGCTGTAGCCTGCAGACACTTGCCAATTTACAGCAGTGCAGAGGCAGGAGCGTGGGAGGGTTCCCATGGGCTGGAGAGTAGGAGTTGATAGCTTGTACCTCACAGACCTCCCAAAGTGCAAGAGAAAACTCAAATATTAAGGGAACTCAAGGGCTGTCATTCCTGCAGACCTGACATTATTCCAGTCCACTTCACCTGAGTCTTCTCCTTTTTGCACCATTTCATTTTCTGCTTTGCTGCCAATGAAAGCAATATGCTATTTTGATATTATTAGTGGTAGAAAGCCTAATCAGCCCTTTTCTTTCCTTGACAATATCTGCCCTGCCTGTTTGAGAGCTGATCCACCCTGCCCAGCCAGTCATGCAGCAGGATTTCCCAAGGGCTGTGGGACAGCATCCTCCCTTTTTTGATGTTTTTAATTTACCAGGCACGGAGGGCTGTGGGAAAAAGTCAGGCAGACTTTGTCATCCTCTGTACTCTGACCTAACACATACTGAAGTCATTAACTTGGCTATCAAATCTCAGCCGTGGGTTGAAAGTTGGCAGAGAAGGTTTTTGGGCAAAATGTGTGTGTGGGACAAGTTATAGTGGATTTTCCTGAGGGCCACCTGGATCAGGGACATAAGCAAGAGGGGTCATCATCCCCATGCCTTCAAATTTCTCCACAGCAATGTGATTTATGGGCAGGGCACTCAGTTGAGATTTCTTTCACTGGTGTTTGTGGGTTCATGCTGATCTGCTGTGTCTCTGACCCCATCTCACCAGCTAAACATATGGTTGAGTCTTGTTAGGGTCATTCATTACAGAGGTCAAAATACAATAATAAAAATATGGCTTTATCCCTGGAAAGCTTCAAAAGTGTCCTTCTCCCCATCTGCAGATTTCATGTTACCATCCGAGAAAGCTGTGGAGTTAAGTTGTTGAGAAACAGGCAAACCTGGAGCAACTGTTTTTTGGACCACTTTATCTGGGGTTGTACTTTGAACTCCCCTTAGCATTAGAAGATTTGTAATTGACTGTCATGGCTCTAAGCTTTGATGTTTTCCTGCACTGTATGTGAGCTCAGAGCTGTCCAGCCTTATTGTAGTAGCTGGGGAAATAGTTGGGGCATGTGATACCTCTTCTGATGTTCTACAGCAGAGGGTAGGGAGGGAAACACAGCAGCAGTGTGGTTGGCAGCACCCTGAGAAGTGTGGTCACTCACCCATTCAGGGCTTGGCCTGCCTGCTGTGTGCCAGACATGTGAACATGGCCATCACTCCACTAGAGTGGGTGGTGAAATGTGAAAAGGGCATTTCCCTCTGGTAGGAGAAGAGGCAGAGCCCATCTGTGTGTCAGTGCAGCACCACACTGTGCCCTGACACCTCTCACACTTTGCACAATCTGTTTCCCTGCTGGATGCAAGCAAGGAGAGCCAAGGAGGATTTTCTCTCATTTTGTTTCACCAGCTTTCTAGTGTGAGTCTGCCTGTCACTTCCTTCCTCCAAAACTACTTTTTTGGCAGGGTGGGGAGCATGAGTCATGGCCCAGGATTCTGCCTCCTGCTTTGGTCTGCAGCTGGGGCAGAGCAGATCAGCTTCTGATGCTCCCGTGTGCCTGCTTGCTGCAGGGCATGGAAGCACTAACCTGGAGCAGGGGAGCGGATAAATTAATAGATTAATGAGCAAAACCACTTATTCTGGTGTCTGAGCCCAGACTGTTTCCTAATGTGTTGCTTTCCAAGGAGAGGGTTGTGTGCACTTGGTAACTTCAGCAAACTTTTCCCAGAGGAAGTGTCACTCTCATAAGAAAAACTCGGTGGGATATGCATGTACACACAGGTTGTCCTTGATATCATAGGCTGGGAAATGAAACTGGATTTTAAAATGAGATACGACTTAGAGATTGAATAGGCTTTGCAGAATTTGTGCTGAATAGGGGTAGCCTTTCCATCAAGAGTGTAGGGAACAGAGGTTTTGTTCTCTCTGCTGGTATCTGACTCTGCTGGTATCTGACTATGTAACTTGTGTTGGACCCACTGCTGGAAGGAGAAATGCAGTTGTAGTTGGCAGCACAATGAAATACAGGGTTTCCTGGAAACATCCCTCCTGGTTTCTATAATGGCAGGACCCTGTGGGCCAATCCTCAAGGATTCATCTCTTGCACCCCACTGTTGAAAAAAAGCAGAGAAAGTGAATATGCAGACCCTTAGATAAACTGTCCATCAGCTTTGTTGGTGAAAATGCCAGTACCTGCTTCTAATAAGAAAGAAAGGGAGAGAGGGAGGGAGCAATATTTTGTTTCTGGTGCAAAATGTTAAAAGCAAACAAAAAGCCCTCTTAAGGATAAAGGAGACTCTCAGAAGTGCTGTAGCCTGCTTGAGACGTGCAGAGCTTTGTCCACAGCCTTGAGGACTTCCAGGCCAGCTTCAAGAATCGTGTGTGTTGGCCAGACAACAATGAACTCTTTGAACACACTTTGGGTCAGAGTACTGTTTTCTTGGAGGGGGAAAAGGAAGGGAGAGTGGTGCTTTGGTCTTGTATCAGCAGCTGTCTGTGGTGAGCCATGGATGCTTTTGGTGGATGGCAGGGCTGGCTGTGGCTTCTCTGTGCAGGGCTGGTTCCTGAGGCACTGAATCCGCAGCAGCAGGTCTGCTGCAGAACCATTGCTGTGCAAGACTTGAAGTGCCTCTGCCCTAGGTCTGTGGTTTCAAAGAGTGCTTTTAAACTAACGTGGGAGTCTGTGAAATTATCCTGCTGCGATGTGTCAGCTGTTGACACAGCAACATGACAGTATGTCATCACTTATTTCCTGCTTGAGGGATCATAAAGCCTTTTTTCATGGTTTGGGCCCATCTGTTTTCCAAAAGTGAAACTTTATTGTATCTCTCTCACCCTCATTGTCCTCCTCTTCCAGACTTGGCCTCTGGTGCCTTTCCTGAACTTCATTCATGAGCTCTCTGGGGTGAGGGGAGAGAAGGAGTTACTCACTTTCTCATACATGTTTGGGGCTGCACTGGCCCTGCTCTGAGCCATCTGCTGTCATCTGCTGCTGACAAAGAGGACTATTTTGTGCAGTTAATGGGTACCTGAGTCTGACCTCTTTGCCTGAGCAGCCTGGGCCAGAAATGCCAGCAGGCCAGCTGACCTGTTGAGCATGAGACAAAGGTGTGTGATATGGTACTTGAGAACCAGCAGTTGCTTTGCAGCCCTGGTTTGAGCATCCAGGCACGGTGGGAAGCCCTCAGCCCATATCTGAAGGGGAGTTTGGATCTCCAGCTTCAGTGGGAAGCCCATCCTGTCCTGAGCAAACCAAGGGGGTGCAGCTTTTGAGGCTTGAGCCCTCCCTGGTGCTTCACTCAGAACAGGAGTTGAAAGCTGCTACTGTAGTTGTTGGTCTGGTGTAAAATCCAGCCCAGAAATGATGGAAAATTGGAGGTTGTTGTCTCTCCTGCCCTATGATGAGCTTTTGCTGCTGCTGCTGTCCCATAAAGCAGAGTCAGGGACAGGCCTGTGCAGCTGGAATCAGACGTATGGGCGGTCTCATGGTAAATCCTTTGGAGAGCTGCTGAAGGAGCTTGGCTCAGGTCTCGTGTCAAGTAGGATGAGGGAGGGAAACGCCTCCAGCTTGTTTGTGGTCTGGCAGCCAGAGAACTTTCTGCTGCTGTCACTGGAAACCAGGGGCTCTTTTTTACATTTACGTCATTCCTGGAATGTTTCTGCTGTGAGTGCCTGTGCCCCAGCCCGGCACCCTGAGCTCCAGAGCATCTTCCTCCCGAAGAGCAGGAGGGGAGGGATGCTGTTGTCATAGGAAGCATCTGTAAATAATAACCCAGAGAGCTGAGTGCAGCACTGGTGCTAACTGTGCTACTCTGCCCATGCCTCCCTTTGCCAAGTCACCATTTAGGTCATGCAGATTTTATTCTGTGCCCCAGATTTATTTTGGATGGAAAGCCACATGTTTCTAGTGAAGTTACACCTGCGGGGATTTATGTTTTAAATTAGCTTCAGCAATGACCAAAACACGTTTGTCGAAAGTTCTTAATATTTGTACTTTTTAAAGTACAAACATTTTTTTTTATTGTTGTTTGGATTGAGTTTTGTTTGTTCATTTGTTTGGGGTTTTTTTGGGGTTTTTTTTGGTGGTGTTTGAAGGATGCTCTGCTTTTTTAACTGTAGTCTGATCTGGGATCAGATGAATATTTTTCCAGCAGCTTCTTGAAATGAACAGCTGTTATGCAGTAAGTCAAACAGAAGGGTTTTGTGGAAACTGAGTCCAAACTGATTCTCTTTAAAAACAAAACCAAAATTAGACGTGGTATTATGGTTAGGTGCTCGTGCCAAAGGCTGAGTAAATGTAACAACAGACTTGTGACTTAGTCTTCACCCAATTTAATCCGTCAAGAGTTGGCTCTAAATCTCTGTTTAGAACAGAAACGTTGGGAAGTGCTGCAGCTCCTGTGCTCTGCAGCCTGGGATTCTGTGAGCTGTTGTTAGAGGTGGTAGATCCTTCTCACTGGCTGTGATGGGATTTCTCAGGGCTTGTAGTTTCCACCCAGGGGTTTGGGGCAAGTCCCATAGGATGTCATTACATCCTGCCAGCCTTGCTGCCCTCTGTGACTTTCTGTCTCTGCCTGTCTCAGTTGTCACCTGGATTGTGTTTAACCAAGTTAAAGGATCTTTGTGAACCAGATCATGATTAGCGTCCGTACCAGAAATTTTGTTAAAATTTTAAGCTATATTTTATTTTTAAAATCCCCACTCTGACATACCTGTTTCTTTAAGCATTGTCTTTTCTATGCCGGGGAAAACCAGACTTGGTACCACAGAGAGACCAGTTTGGTTCTGCTGCTCCAGGCCAGGAAAACATTAGTGGCATGAAGTCTGCTAGATGGCAGAGTTCCTCAGCCTTCATCCATCCATATCATGTGCTGCCATTGGAGCTGCTTGCAGGTTTTATTTTCTAAATAAACAATTTTTAAGGGTTCCTGAGTTTGCTGATTGGTTTTCAACAAAATGGAAACATTTGCAGGAATCAAAATGGTCAATCAACGTCTGGCAACTTCCGCAGCCACTATATTTTTTGTTCTCTCTTGTGGATAAATGCAGAAAAGAATTTAAGTGAAGTCTTTGTGCTCATAAAACCCTCCCTGTCCAAGCATGATTGATTAGGGACGCTTGCTGTTTCCGTAATTCTTTTTCTCAGTCTTGGCATCATCCACGTTTTCTGTCTTAGCCCTTTCCACTGGAGATGAAATGTTTCTTTGCGGAGGGGCAGGAGACACCCACCCACCCACGTCGGAGGCTGCTTGGACAAATGGGTCAGTGTTCCCTGCAATCACCGGGGGAGCAGGAAGCCAGCCCCTGGCCAGAGCTCAGGGCAGCAAAGCCATAGAGAGCCTGACCCTATTTGACTTCTCTTTTCTAGATCTCAGTCTCTATAAACAGCTTTTTATGGTATTTGCCTTTCAAAGAGGGACCAGGGTGTGGATGGGAACGGTGACAAAGAGCCACTTATAAGGACTGAGTGAGCTTTTACAGTAGCCCAGTGCATAATTTTCAGATCAACAGAAAAATCTTGCAATGTCTTACGCCCTGACATGTCATCTGAGGCATTTAAATGCTGTCATTCAGCCTCCCAGCAGTCAGGGCCAAAAGGTCTGTGCTCCCGTTTAACGGGGAAACTGAGTCATGGAGGTGCTTAGTGCCTGGTAGAAGAATTCCCAGTAAATCAGAACCAAAGCCAGCAGTTGGAAGTAGAATCCCAGTGCTTGGAAAACACTGGCTTCTCACAGGAGCATGACTTCAGATGTGTCCTCAGCAAGGGCAGACAGCTCCTCATTTTTTGCGTAGTGGAGCACAGCTCTGCCCCAGACAGCAGGTTCTGTCTCTCAGGGTGCCAGGGTGCCATCAGTGGCTGCAGTGGGGTCACAGAGCGTGCCAGTGCCCTGAGTGATAACAGCCTGTGCTCAGGGGAGTCCCCACTGCATCCCTGTGGGACACACCACTCCCTGGGTACCTTGCTGCATTCCTGTCCAGCTCCCCACGGGCTCTGGGCTGCAGCAGCTGGCAGGGCTCCCTCTGCAGAGGGCTGCCATCCTTCCCTGGAGCTGTACCAAGCATCTGCTTTCTCCATCTCAGGCAGGCAGAGCAGCGCAGGCAGTGATGGAATAAACACCTGTGTCGTGCCTCAATTGACACGTGCAACCTTTGGGGTGCTGCTTCCTGGTGCTGGCTGAGAACTGAGAAACTGAGGAGCTGGTGCTTGGGTAGGAGACCAGTGAAGGTCATCCATCACCACAGATGCTTTTAAGCCCTTGATGTGAAGAAGGTTGTGGAGGAGTGTGACTGTCCAGCAAGCAGGGCCACAAGGGAGTCAGAAGTTGGAGCGTAGCACTGTATGTGTTTAACTTCATCCAGGCTGTGGCTGGCATCCTACCTGGCTCTATCCATATCTGCCCTTGGTACAGGAATCTGTGTGGTCGGAGTGCCCAGTCTGTGGGTTGCTCTTGCCCAGGGTAGTGGTCTGTGACTTATTTCCAACTTCTGGCTGTGAGGAGGAAGGGTGAAGGTACACACCTGCAAGAGAGCACCCAGAGTCAGAAATGTGGGATGTGCCCCTGCTCATCCCTTGGCAGGGGGCACATCACCTGGCTGCTCTCAAGGACAGACACATGCCCACTTCTTCTTGTGTCACTCACTCCTTTGGCCACATGTGAACTGGTCAAACTGGGAGCTGACACATCCCACATGTCATTCTGCTAATTCTTGTGAAGGGAAAGCTACAGCACTGGGAGGACCCACTCTGCCTTTCTGTAGGCTCTTTACCAAGCCAGGATAATAGGATTAGTGAGAGTGCCTGGAAGCCTCAGTCAGAGGAAGCACAACTCCTTGGCTCAAGTCCCCTGGCTTTGTTCTCCAAGCAGGTTTGCCGTAGGTTGCTCCCACTGGATGTGGATGTTTGGCAGCCCTCCAGGATGGGCAGCAGCTCCTGGGCAGCTTGCAGGGTAAAAGTGATGCTACGGCAGCATCAGATCTTGTGATTTGGTGCTAATGGCTCTATAACTCCATTACTGTGCATTTGCAGGGGGGGTTTATCCACTAATTAACCACCAGTTTGATTTGATGGTGATACTCTGGGCTCTGTTACAAGTGGGCAATTGTAACTCAGCATCCCAGTGGGCCCCATGGCACAAAGGAGGGTTTTGGAAGGCTGCTCCCACTGCTGGATCGAATGTCCTGATAACGGGATGGAGCTGCAGGGCTTGTTTCACTCCTTCGAGGAATGGCATTAGGGGCCGGCAGCCCTGAGGTCTGGTTCTGATTTGCTCTGAGACATCAGACTCCTTACCTGCAGTTCAGGGAAAATGATACCTCTTTGCAGGGGCCTCGCAGGGTTCAGCTAAGATTAATAAGGGAGGGAGGGGAGATGAAATATCTGTGGCGTTTTGTTGTAATTATTAATGATGTAGAGTGAAGCCAGGGCATCTCTGTGAATGATCACTGCATTTGCCTCTTGAGATCTGGCTGTGTGTTTTCCCTTCTCTACCCTCTACTAATCAGAGCAAAGTTAAACGTTGTAGTAGAAGGGCTCAGAAACCAGCGTTTCTCAGTGTCTGAAGAAAAAGCGGCACGTTTCCTGGTGTAATTAGGTCCAGGCTCTCAGGAAATGAAGGCTGTCTAGCTGATAAGTGTTTAGTAATGATTACCAAGCCAAGGCTGAGGAAAGCAAAGTGTTTTCATTTCAGAAGCAGCAAATCCAGCTGAGGCTTGTGGTGTGTGTCATGTACAGAGGCAATTGCCCAAGTGGTATGTGGCCTTGCTCGCTGGGGCACGAGCCAAATCTGCCCTGGTGTAACTCCCCAGGAGCCTGAGCAGCAGAGCACACGTCTCCATACAGCGCCCTGGCCTGTCAGAGGTGATGTTCTGGGACTGGTGTTACTCTGCTCTCAAAGCCTGCAATTCCTCTCTGAAATTAGTAACAGTGCTCATCAAAGCTGGGGGAGCTGGAGGAGGGCAAGAGTCACATTTGCAAGGGTAGAGTTACATCCTCTCCAAATGAAATGCACGTTTCTTCAGTGCTGCTGGGTGAACTGAATGTGGCAATGCATGAAGGTGGGTTCTTCAGCATGCTTTTATTCTGTGTGCCAGCTCCTATGAAAGGGAGCCTCTCCTCCAGAAATTTCAGGGTCAAATTTTGCAGAGAACATATTTGATGGTTGCAGTGCTGTGAAGTCAATACAGTCCATCCCATGCCAGCGTATTCATCCTGTCAACAGCCCTTGAGACCTGATGTGCACTCAGTGTTCTGGGTGAGAAGGTGGCTTGTGGACCCCTTCACTGCCTTGTTTCATGTCCTTTCATTTCAGAAGGGGTGTTTTGGTGGGAAACCCTATCCCTGTTTTATTCAGGTGGATTTGAGTTTTATGAACACTGAGCATTGGAGGAACCTGAGGAGGAACCTGCTGCAATGCCTCTTGCCTTCCAGAAGAGTCAATGTGTACTTTGCAGTTAACTTCCACGTTTTCTGAAAACTCTATCATAGCCTAGTGGCAGGTATTTCACTCGTGTACTCTGGTGAAAATACTGATGTCATAAAACCTCCCAAATCCCTTATTAATTGCAGCCTGTACAGATGAGTTCCAGAGAAGATTACACAGCTCCCAGGAGGACAGGTCCATCAGTGGTTTTAAGCACAGTGGTCCAGAGGCAAGTCCTGGTGTAAGCTGCTGACATTGCTGACAGTGCCCTCTGTGTGAGGGTCACTGTGTAACCCCCACGTCCTTATGCCTTGCCCACAAGTGTCCACTGCTGGCCACTGCGGGGGAAAGATTCCTGGGGTACTTGAACCTTTGGATCAACTTGACAGCCCATACAGGTAGTGTTCCTGCAAGGACCTCTCCTTTGCTTTCCACACCAACCAAGATTAAATTGCAGAACTATGGATATATTTTCACTTCCTTCCTTGTACTCTCACCCTTTCTCTGCAAACCTTGTTTCCAGTGCAGTGCCTTCATGCTGCCCCTGTAGTGGTGAATCAGCACAGAAATTACTTTTCAAATATGGCACCCACCTAAGGCATAAGCTGAGTTTGCTTTCCCTTGGTGTCAGTCAATTCCCCTTATGGTGAGCAAAGCCCACCCCCAGTCTAGATCTTCTATAGATTTTGCAAAATGCTTGAATTGGAGTCTGATTATTTATTTAATCAGATCTGTAGTGCCCTAATGTCCATCACCATCAGGATGGTTTCTGTGAATTGAGCAGCTCTGAGTCATCATCCATTGCTTTATGAGATGAGCCCTGGAAAAAAGGTGTTCAGGAAACATTGTGTCTGGAAAAAATGTGAATTAAAACCATTTCCTTGAAGGCTGTCAAGGGTTTTCAGTGAGGGAATGGTGCAAAGAAGTGCTTCGAGTTGATTTTCTCCTTGAAATTTATGGTTTGTTTGCTTCTCCCTTTGCTGCAGGCGAGGGCAGGGAGAGATAACCTCTTCCTCAGATAGCACAGTCCTGTTTGCAGCTCACCCTCAGGGCTCTGTACTCTGCTTTTCAGACTAAAGCTCTGGTGCTAATAGCATAAACTGAGTACGTTCACTGTCCAAGTCAGTCAGCACCTTCTCAGGAGAGAACTTTTCTGTTGCTCAAGGGAAGGGTAGGGAGGCAGTCTTCAGGCTGGCATGGGAATTCCATTTACAGCATAAAAGGGCTGTGAAAAACAAGTATAATTTATCATCAGATCACTGTGGCTCCCTGGCTCTGGGATGGTCATGGAAAACCAAGTGTGTTCTGAGAAGGGCGTATTCTAGGG
Source organism: Petroica traversi (assembly GCA_025920805.1). NCBI lineage: Eukaryota > Metazoa > Chordata > Aves > Passeriformes > Petroicidae > Petroica > Petroica traversi. The sequence goes on from JAHLSL010000045.1 coordinate 7,440,142, forward strand.
ACACACGTAGCTGTTTGGATGTTGTTAAGGAGCAGCAGACGAGCATATGCATCTGCACAGGAAACTTTGGCTCCCTGAGGGCATTCAGCAGCTCATCATTTCTGACTCTTCTAAGAGGTGCTGAGCCATTGCTAAACCATAGAAAGGGAGGAAAGTTTCTGCTGTAATACTTTTTCTGCTTGTCTCAGATTTTTCTGTTGTGTTTTTCTTAAGTGTTTTAGTAATTACTTCCATAGAGATACCAGTGTGAAGACAGCTGGGTTAGGACTCTGACCCATTTATTTGGGTTTGATTAGCTGCAACATCCAGGGAGGCAGGATGTGGAGAAAATTCACATCTAAACTGCAAAGTTGCTTTTAACTGCGTGCCAAATTTGTTTTGTCCTGGTTTTCCTTTAAAAGCATAAGACCCTCCTCCAGTGACAGCAAAGGCCTCCCTCACTCCTTGCCAGTGTGTTCAGTAAGATTCACTTTTCTTCTCCCAGGAGTTTCCATGACTCTGGGGACCGCCTGCCTCTCAGTTATCAGTCAGTGTACCAGATCAAAAGCTCATTATTTGTCTAACAGGCAGTGGCCACAGGAGTGCTGGTGTTCCCTGAGGAGGGGATAGTCACATCCTGCTTGTTCCCAGCTGCTCTGTTTCATTAGCTTGAAATGCCTGGGCTAATCTTTGATACTTTTTCAGGTGAGTAATGACTCAGGCTGTCACAGGGATGTTTTAACAACAGGAGGAAGGACATGAAAAAAAATTCTGCTGTGGAAAGCCTGGTTGGTTTTATACTGTCAGCTTTTTAGTATTAAGCACTACTTGTTGCCATTAGTCTGTGAGTGTATTGCTTCTCCCACGCTACCATGCTACTCGTCTCCAAGGGCACTGGTTAATTATCTGACCAAGGCAAACTAGGATGTAGGAACTTCATGGGTAACCATCTGCACAGATTCCTGAGGGCTGAATACCTCCCACCTTTTCCTCATTGAAAATACTGTTTCACACACAGCTTAGCTCCTCTCAGAGTATGTTAGACAGAACTGAGTGTCTACACAGGACAAAATGTGGCTCAGAGAGTATTTCACAATCAGTCAGATCAAAGGTTCAGTAAACACAAACACATTTCCCTCTGCTTGCTCTGCAGATGAATCCTGCAATGCTTCAGTGTGTTGGAGATTTATATGGGAAGGGTCCTTCCTGCTGGGAAGTGATTTTGCTGTGAGTAAGTGCCCTGCTCCTTGTGCAGGATTTGTTACACAAGTGTGCTCTGAAGCATGAAATGCACAGCCAGAAACGTGTGGAAATCTTCATTCTTACATGCCTGGGAACAGTTCAAGAGGAGCATGTCAGAGAGGGAAGGAAGGGAGAATGCAAGGGTCAGTCTAATTTGCTTTCTCAATGCTAAATGGCCCTTTCAGGCAGAGTTATCCAGGCTGTCTGCTCAGCATGGACTCATGCACACATAAAATATTGCCAGCATGGCTCAAGTGAGAGATTTGTTATGAAATATGATTTCCATCTTCATTAATTGGAAGAATTTTTTCCATGAAGAATATTGAAGTGGTGTGTTAAATTTGATTTTAGATTTCCAAATATCTCCCACTTTCTGGAGTCTAATTCATTATTTAGTCAGCTCTTTTGACCATGTACCTACCAATCTGCATATGTTTGTGTCCTGAAAATTGCTTGTTGGAATACCAAAAACCCCTAAAACCTTTCTAAATTTCCCTTCTCATGAGAGATTTTCCCTGTGTCAATTGTCCAGATTTGTTCTGTTTTTGAGTTGGGACTACCAGAGTGATTGGTAGGCAGCAGCACAGAAGCTGGGGTGGTCTGAGAGGAACTATCCAAAGCAGGCTGGAGGTTGTCTTCATTTTGAAAATGAAAAAGACCTGAAAAATACATATGGAGCCTCCAGGAATGCATCATTATTGCCCCCTATCACAGCAGTAGCAGGGATAGGAGTCAGCCCTGTTTATCTTGAGTTGGAAGACAAGAAACAGGTAAAAGGTTTGGCAAGCAGGGATTGGGGTGGTACTGAACTCAGAGATGGCTTCACACCTTTGTCTCTTGGTACCTTTTCCACAGAAGGAAGATTTCCTGATTAACTTCTCTGGAGAATTTCTTCCTTTGTATTTGCAATAATAAAATAGTTGAGACAAGGTCACAAGCTATTTATAGCCTTCTCACTGCTACTTGCTCCTACTCGCTCGGGCAGTAAGCTCTGCACAGACACAACGAGATTAATCCTTCATGACACTGAACCTTTTATTTCCCTTGTTGTGCTTGCAGGCTCCAGAGCCTCCTTCCTCTGCAGAGCCCACTGCACTAAGCCTTCAATACAAAACAGCAGCAATGGAGCTATGAAAAAGTTTAGAAAAACATTATCTGTTCAGCAAACCAGGGATTGTCTGTGAGGTTGGAGACTTTGTTTTTAGGTCAGCTGAATGGTTTGAAAGTTTTCATCACAAGCTCCATGCCAAGCTCTTTGCAATTAACTGAGGTTATGCACAGGTCGGTCCAGACCTGGCATGGCAAGAAATGCTGAGGGGTCTGATGTATTTTCCAATAAATAAACCTTATTTCTATTCCCCTCAAAAAAAGAAATTTTAATTAAAACTAATTTATGTGATGAAGAAAACTTAATATAGAAGCAGATTGGATTAGGACAGTCTGGCACATGCATGACAGCTGCCAATATCTGATATTAAATTCAATGCAATGGGACCTCATTATGAAAAATAGTCTGAAGTCTTGGCTGTTTCATACCTGTGACCTCTCATCTCAGGCAGTCATAGAATCTGTATTGCTTTGGCTGCATTCTCTTTAAAATCCTCTTCCTTTTACCCCTCTGTTTTTGCCATGAAAAGCTCAGGGCGAGCTGGGAGCAGCTGAATACCTGTAGTTCCTCTGGCTACAGCTGCTTCCCCCCATAATCTGCAGTGTGTCAGTGTCCAACACAGGCAGAGTGGTGGTGGGAGGGCAGCCCTGGCTGCATGAACCGACTGTAAAGCTGTGCAGTGCTTGTCTCACAGGTCTGGCACCTTGCCTCTTCCACTTCCTTATCCCCACTGCCAAGCTCCAGAGAGCAAACTTAAAGGACTGCAAGTTTGGGTCATTGTGGCTGAAGCCATGGTGCTTTTCCCCAGGGAAGGGGACAGGAGTCTGTGCCAGCTTGCTGAGCATCTGGCATGAGAGGGTCTTTGGTCGCAATTCATTTCTCTGCAAGTAGTGAAGGCAAGTGTGAAATCATAACACATGCCTGCACACGAAGCTGAGCCAGTCTGAGGTGTTGGAGGTGGGTGTTAGCAATGAGGTGAATCCTGTGTTTCTCTTTGGGGGACACAGCAGCTGAAGTGGGGGTAAAATCAAGCAGCAAGATAGACGGGTTTCAGTGAGACAGCTTGTTTCTTAAGCCCTGTAGGTTGGTGACACAGCTACAAATCAGATTGCTCAGCATGGAGTTTGCTGGCTTAAACATACCTCGACAGGTAGCAGAAGGACAGTGAACAGTAAGAGTCTGTTAGTGTTGTGTTCTGTGTCACCATGCAGCCCATGAAGGTTCCATGAAGGATTTTCTCAATGGTTATCAGTGAGAATTGGGTTCCATTGTCCAGTGATGATCAAGATGCACACTCAAAGTCCTTTCTCCAGCCTGTGTTTGCTCCACTTAGAGCAGCGTTCCTAGTCCAAGCCACCTCTGCGGGCTGGAAGCCACAATCCCATGAAGCCCAGGCCAGCACTGTCCCAGATGGGAGTGAAACCGAACATTTGCAGTTGGCTGAAATTCTTTCATCTGGGGTTCTACTGCTTAAAAAATGTTTTTCCAATTTTTCTGTGAAATTAACCACTCCAAAATCTCAATGAGGAAAATAAACATCTTCCAGCATCAAAACGCAGGAGCACGAACGTGTTGTGTATTCCCCTTCTCAGCTCTAGGTGTTGGCGTGGTAAAATCAAAATGGACAGGGCAGGGTCTGTGCTGATGCTCTGATTTCTTTTGTCTTCTCTGGCTGAAATATACAGGGTTTGGTGCAAAGCTGCAGCAGCACTCCAGCAACCTCATTCCAGTGGGGTGAGCAAGCAGACCTTAGAGCACATACTGAGGTTGTGAGTCTACATCTGTCATTTTTTCCTTGCTGATTTTCATTCAGCAGTTGTCGTACAAAGATCAAAATCTCCTTGTGTTATGTGCTTGCACTTGCTTGTGGCCCCCAAGTTGTTTGCCATCCAAATAAACAAAATTACTACTCTGCGAGACAAATGCTATTATTTTTATTGTTATTAGTTAAAAACAATGGAAAATCAGGCACAAAGAAAACAAAGTTATTTTTTTCCAATGGCTGCACAGTGAGATTGTGGCAGGGCCAGGAACTGAGCCCAGGTGTCCTGAGTCCCAGCCCAGACCTTTAAGCCCCAAAATATCCCGCTCCTTGTGAATTCAAAGTATTTTGGCAAAAATTTCCCCAGAGTGTTTCATAACTAATGTCAGACCTAGACTCTGAACGTGTCTTACCAGTTAGGAATTTTGCTTTTATATACACTCACCCACTTAAAACTCCCCCAAACTTAGCAGCTGTTGGCTTCTCCGTGTTACTTGAATGTTACTAAGGCAAATATGGAACATGATAAGTTGAAAAGCATTGAGTTGAAATGTTCTGCTTTGAGTCTATTTAGCAAACTCCAAAGGTCATCTCTGCTGTGAAGAGCCAGCAGGACTAGACGCAGTGTGAGCCTTATTTAAGAGGGATTTTCTGTTGCCTAGAAATCAGGCTTGTCCTGTTTCACAGGGGTGGATGTTGTGCAGAAGAGCTAAGCCCATCCTGGGATCTCTGACAGTTTTTGACAGCTTCCTGAAAATGATCTAGAACTAAGGGGAAAAAAGAACATCCCACAACAGACTATTGCAGGTTGTGTCTTGAGGGACCACTTTCCCTTCTGAGATGCCTTCAGTCCCTTTTAAATCTGCACAGAGAGGGTGCTGTTTGTGAATAGAAATCTGTGGTGTGGAGGAATGCAATTCCCCCAAGCATCTCAAATGGTGGCTTCTTAGCAGTCCTCTGGATCGACTCAGCAGCTCCCATCTCCAACAAACCTCTTGTCCCATCTTGATTGTCTCTAATTACCGGCTGCAGTGGCATTCCCACAGATACATTCCCCCAAAATACCCTTTGTGAGATGCTCTGGTCAGTCCTTTATCCCATATCTGATGGTGTCCAGCTGCAATGAACTTTTCCAGAGTGGGATTATGTTGAAATGATCTGTTTCAAAATGGAACATATGTTTCTGAATAGGAATGTCTCTTTTTAAAAAAAGAAAATACTTCTACACTGAAAGGGTTTTGTTTTTTTTTTAATGTGCTGTCCTGGTTAAAAATTCCTTATAGTCATTTTTCATGCCTGCTGGAAAGCCAAGGGATTATTATGGAGAGTGGTGTCCTTTGGAAAACTCCAAATGAAAGACTGGAATAGATGTTGTTTTTGCAGTAAAATCTGGCTTCTCTGCACATGTTGTCAGTACAGAGATAATCCTTAAAAACTTCTGAAGTTTACACAAGGCGAATTTTTTGCGTTTCTGCGGGCACAGCAGCACAGCTGTGCTTTGGTGTGCAGACCTGAGCAGTGGCCTGGGATGCCTTGGCTTTCACCTTCCTTTTGGGGATAATCCTCCGTGCTCCTTGGGCTGGCTATGCCCTGGAGCCTGTCTGCCCTGCTGCAGGGGGACAGGGTGTGGAGCTCATGCTTCCCTGCTGGTCTCTGTTCTCACTCTGCAGTGGGGTGTGTCTGCTGGGTGCCTGTGCAGGTGAGCTGCTGTGCCATGCCACGTGGATGTGCCTGAGCTGGCTCTGGTGCCTCAGCAGTCTCACAGCAGTGGCCCAGGGCCTGGTGTGGGTTTTGCTGTCAAGGAGAGCACTTGGACACAGCCTAGCCAGGGCTTGCATTAGCCTGGCCCTGGCTGACAGGTTTGGGTCAGACTGCTGATGTATCCCAGGGACCTGGCTGCAGCTTGCTGGCACTCAGTGGTGTTGGCTTTCCTTCAGAAGCAAGTGCTTTAGTGACTTCTCTCCTGCTAGCTCGTGCAGCTGTTTCACCTGAACATCTGTTCTGCTGCTGATGCTCCCAGCAGCTGCTGTGGATGTGTTTAGCACTAACAGTTTTCTGTTTGTTTATGAGGCTTTCTCCAGGGAGAAACTAGTGTCTGGTCTCAGTTCTGTATCGCTAAACCCAAAATAACTTGGTATACCAAAATAAACTTTATACCTCTGCCACTATCAGCAGAGTCTGGCCTTTTGCAGCTATCCACAGCTGAGCTTAATAAATAGTTGCAAGTCCCCATCTCCAAGCAGAAGCCCTCAGCCTGGACATAGCTCAGCCTCCAAAGCTTGTAGAGAGAGTAGCCTCAGCAGCTGCTTTCCCCTCCTCTCTCCATCTCCTGCCTCATGAGTGCATCTTTCCACCTGAGACAGTGCAGGGGGTTGGAGTAGCTGAGTTGGAGGATGTGCTGCTGGGAAACAGGCTGAATCCCATCTCCAACAGACCATGTTGTAGTGACTTGTCTGGCTCTCAGGAACTCCAGCTCTTTCCATTTCATTTATATGGGGCTTTCCTCTCAATTCAGCTTTTTTTCTCTAGCCTCTGCATTCAGGTTTTCCTTGGTTATCCCATCATTTCCCAGTCCAGTGGTGTCAGAGGATGCAGCATGAACTGCTGTGTTCACCTTCCTACATCACCAACCTCACTTGGTCTTTCTTACCTTGTTACAGCTGAACAAGCTAGAGGAGGCAGCAAATGCAGCTCACACCTTCTTCATGGCAAACCCTGAGCACATGGAGATACAGCAGGACCTCGAGAACTACAAGACCACGTCAGGGAAGGTCAGCTTGATTGACCGGGAGGCCAGGCAGCACATGGTGAGTCTGAAGAGATGCCCAGCTTAAGTATCAGGAAGTCTGGAGAGGAAAGATTTACGAGGCCCAGATTGATTAATCTGTGAATGGGGAAATTCTTACCAAAACAGCAAAATAAACTCTCCCTTTCAGCATTTCCCCTTAAGGCAAGCCTGCTCCTGCTTTCTCAAGGCACTCTGTGCTTTGTTGATTGCTACATCCCCAGCCAGGCCCCTCTCTTCAGAGAGCTCTGGGGGCATCCATGGCTGTGACACACACCAGAAGACGGCTGTGATGGAAGCCTCCATGACAGATCTTGGTTCCTGTGTGTTTCTATTGAGCTGAGTTCTGCCGCCTGTGCAGGGTACATGCACATGAGTGGCTGTGCTGGTGAGGGTGCAGAGTGGCAGACAAGGGAGTGTCAGCTGTTTCCACCTCCCCAAAGCAAAAACCAAACAAATGCCAGGGCCACCTCCAGCTTCCCAATTTTACTAGACTTAAGGAAGCAGGAGTCTGGCTGTTTGGTGTAATTAATGGAGGTGCTCATTAGGAGCCATTCTAAGAATGATCTTCCTAGGTCAGGACCAATCTGTTCCCTTGGCATTCACTGTTGTTGTTTGGTGGAGGGGTAAAACCAAACAAAGAGGAGTGGCACTGAGGATTCCCCAAGCATGGAAGAGTTCAGAAGAGCATTTAGGCAGGTTTATTAGGTTCCACTCGTCCAGAAGTGGTTTAAGCATGGCTTAATACAAGTGGTTATATCTGGTAGGTGTCTGGGGAAATTGTTCTGTTTCTGTCCCCTTGTACCTCATCTTGAGAAGCATCTGCAGGTGGCAAGGGCAGGATACTCCAGGCAGTGTAGCCTGCTCATGGTTTGTGTTCTGCCTGCCTGCTTTGCAGGAGGACTACAGTGCTGGGGTGAGGCACTACGACAAGGAGGAGTACGAGCTGGCCATTGAGTTCCTGGAGCGTGCCTTGAAAGGATACTACTTGGAGGATGAGGATTGCCAGGTCATGTGCGAGGGACCGCAGAGATTTGAGGAGCACGAGCACCTGGATTACAAGGCTGGTCTCTACGAAGCTATTGCAGGTGAAGGCTTTCTGCATTTTTAGAGTTCTCACCCTTGGGCCTGAAATGTTTCTATTTATTGAGTTTGGGCCTTTGGCTGGATTTGGTGAAGTGCCTTCCGATCCGCCTCTGCTGCTGGTAAGTAACGCTGCAGGAGGCACCAGGAAGCCCAGAAAGTGCAAACTCACAGGACAGTGAACTAGAACATCTTGTTTTGGTCCTGAATAGAAGCTGCGCTTGAAGAATTGTATTTCCAGATGTGTGGAGCATTTGCAGCTCTCTGTTAGAGGTGGAAGTTTAGGTGCTTTATCATAAACTGCTTCCGTTTCCCCTGCACGCAGTCTCGCACACCTCCCTGGAATCTAGACATTGCTGGCCTTTGTTTATGTTTTCTGTTTCTGAGAGCTTATGAAGAGAGCAGCAGAGTTCTCTTGGCCATGCTCCAGGTGGCCAGGAAAGTTGCCAAAAAGGCTCATAACATGGATTTTCTCCCCATCCAAAAGGATGGATTTGTCATTAGTGGAGGCCCACCTAATTATGATCTTGACTGAAATCTCTGGAGAGAATTGAACGTTGCTGTGTAATCTTCAGATTTGCATGTATGGCTCTGAGCCAGAGGGGATTAAAAGAGTTCATTCTCAGTAGAAATGAGATTACATTTAATTAGTCGTAAGGGAAGGAATAGCAATAAATTAAGGTTTGTTTGGTGACAGAAATCTTATTTATCTGCTTATAGTCATGGAGTTGCGTCAAGCTGCAGAATCTTGCTTCTTGTGTGGAAAATACTTCATTCAGATGCAGACTGCTTTTTGGGTTTGCATAATTCTGTTTGTGTCGAGACAGGAAATCTAATTGAAACAACCAAAAGGAGAAACCACCAGCATACCAGATGGAAGCTGCCCTGGTGGGGTTTGTTTACCCATGCAAAAAATAGAAATGTTGGAAGGGCTGGCTTGGTACCAGTGTGGCTGTCAGCTGATCAGGCCTGCTTTTAGAACCCTGACCAGGACACCAGGGGCCACATCAGGAGAGCAGCCCTGCAGTGGCAAAGCAAACCCAGCATCCTTCAAGCAGGACAAACTGTTCTTGTGCTGTGCAAGTCGAGCGCAGCCCTGAGAGCAGAGGTATTCCTGAGCACAGACAGGATCACAGCGTGGTGATGCTCAGAGCAGGACATCACCTGGGAGGGACAACAGCTAGATGGTCCCCGAGAGTGCTGTGGCTTGGCCAGGGGTGCCTGGCCATAGCAACTCCGAACCACAGGACCATTCAGGCAAGGAAACAGGGAGCTGGGGGCACATGGAGAGAAATAAGATGCAGCTGCTTTTCTGTAGGAGACTGGGTGGCTCCTTCCCGGAGAGCATAATCCAAAATTCACCCCTAGTCCAAGGCACTCAGGTTCAGATGTTTCAGCAGGGAGTGGGAACACGTAATATACCAAGAAAAGAGAGTTTAGGTTTCTTCAAAACTCATTTCTCTTTTCAATCCCAAACTGATTTGCTGTGCTGCTGCTTGGGGTTGAAACACTCTCACCTTTTCCCCCCAGGGACATATACATTTCAGTGAATTGATTCCAGTCTATATGGCCTATTTCTAGGATACTTTGACAGTACCAAGAAGAAGTAGTGCTTCTCAGTGATGGATTGTTTTTTTCACATCTAGGATGCTTAAACAGGTTTAAATTACAAAAATATTATTTATGTCCTTTCTCTACTTGCTTTGCTTAATGTAATGCCCTGGATGTATATGGTAAATCAGATAACCTGTCAAGAGCAAATAGGCCTTGTTTTGAGTTTCCACTTGATTTCATTGCAAATTCCTCAGGTGGTTTTTATGGAGCTCTAAGAAATGCTTTGGTAGCTGAGCACATGGTTATTTTCAAGACTGTGTTTGTTTCTTAAGGTTTTTAATGGTGTGCAGAGACAGAGCAAGCAAATTAGATTCGTATAAGTACATTGCAGCAAAGGTTCCAAAATGAAATCAGATGTCAGTGTTGGCTTTGAAATTGTACAGCTGGTACAACGCCTGTACTGGGAACTCCCACCAATTAAGAAACTTTGTTAATGGCAGATGGTTACCATGTGCTTGTGATTCCCTGGGAGATACCCCATCTTTGAGAAGCAGCAAACGTGGGGATTTCTGCTGCCCAGATTTGCACCTCGGACCCTTCAGACTGGTGGTGCAGGTGCCTTGCTTGGCCATGCTGAGAATCTGCACCAACCCCTCTTAGCCAAACTTCCCCATGCCCTCAGGAGCTTTCTTGCTGCAGGAAAGGAGACAATTAAAGATGACCTGAAGGAAGGGAGTCTGGAGATGGATTTCATGTGACAGCACAAGTGGCCACTTTGTCTTCTCATCTCTGCTTGCCTTATGGGTTTGTCTCTTGGGGCTGAAGTGCTGCCTGCCACCTGCATTCCCTGCACGCCGCCAGCTTCCCTGGGCAGAAAGAGCAGCTCCTGCCACACAAAAGAGATGCTCAAGCTCCCTCTACAGTTGACAGAAGGAGGAAGACATTTCTCAAGGGGGAAGAAATGTAACTGCAACTCTCTCAATTTGCTTTGGAAGGAGCCTGAGCTCTTTCTCCCGGTGCACACTCGCCTGCTAGACCAAAGCACTGAGAGTTGCACATCCTTCAGCTCAGGAGTCTAAATCTCTGTCTGTCCTTGTCTCATCGCCATGGTTCTCAGCTCAGAGCACCTTCTCCCTCTTTTCCTGGCAGACCACTACATGCAGGTGCTGGCCTGCAAACACGACTGTGTCCGAGAGCTTGCCACGCGTTCGGGCCGGATCTCGCCCATCGAAAACTTCCTTCCCCTCCACTACGACTACTTGCAGTTTGCCTATTACAGAGGTAAAGGCTCTTGTGCTGTTCGTCTTAGCCCCTGCTGAGTTCTGGTCATTTTGTACAAGTTTAAATTGTTCCATGTGGCAGTAAGGCTGTTTCCCCTTCATGTCCGCACTGCAGTGAGCGGAGGCGTGGTCTGAAAGAGAAGCAAAAGACATTGGAAATTGTCTCATCAAAAGTCTGGTTCACTGAAATACAATTTGGTTTTATGAAGGTGTTTTAGATCATCAGTCGGGTCTTAAAAGCCCAACATTTAGCTTAAACAATACTATTCTTTAAATAAATCATGCTTTTTTAGGGTCCTTTCATTTGCCTTTTGATATTAAAATCCTTGGGATTTATATGTTTCACATTTTCTGCAATGAACTGATACATTTTCTAAATTAATATATAACAGATATATGAGTTAGCTCAAGCTTATCCCAAGGTGCCAATTCTTGCGAATTACCAAATATTTTAAGATTCACAGTAAAGTTACAGGAGTTGGCAATATGGCAAAATGTCAAGAGTTGGCAGTACTAAAAAATAATGCCAGTTGTGTGGTTCTGTGTGCTGCTTTATTATGTTCTGTTAAATAAAAGAAAATGGAAATTGCAGAAATCGGCTCTCTGAGACTTCTGCAAAGAGCTCTTTCCTGAAAAGGGCAGACTGTGTGAGGGTCCAGATTTCTATTCAAACATAAAGATTATTCATTCCTCAACACAACAGGAAGAAAACAGGAGGAGTCAGCAGCATTTCATGTGTGGTGTCCAGGCTTCTTTATTCCTCTGCTCAGTCAGAGGTTTACTGTGGTGGGTAAAACGCCCTGGGCCCTGAGAGAGGCTGCACAGATGAGAGGCAGTTTGAGCTGGACAGTGTCCACATCCTGCCCATCCAATCTGAATTCCATCTGATCTGTCCATGGTGGCAGAAAAGTCTTGTTTCTGTGCCTCAGTTTCCTTGCTGGTGAAGTGGAGTGGTTAAGACAAAGCAGCATCAAAATAGCCTTATGAAGTGCTGGGCTGTTGCTTCAGCTGATGGGGAGCTCAGGCTGTGCCTCCCTCCCTGCAGAGTCCCCTCCTGGGCTCTGTGGGAGCCTCCTGTGCCCCCCTGTGCCCTCCTGACCACTGTTGTGTTGCCCCCCAGTCGGTGATTATGTAAAAGCCCTGGAGTGTGCCAAGTCCTACCTGCTCTTCCATCCGGATGATGAAGATGTCCTGGAGAACGCAGGTTATTACGAGGGTCTCCTGGAAGGGACAGTGGATCCAGCCACCATCAAACCCAGAAAGGTGAGAGTGAGTGACACCCGAGAGCTCATGGTGGGAGGCTTTAACAAAAGAATCTGCTGCATATAAAAGCAGCTTGGCAGCTTTCCCCCAGGGAAACCACTCGGAAAAGAGAAGTGGAAGTGCTGGGCTGGCTGGTGGTGCTGAGGTGGTGATTTTCAGGGTGCAAGTTTAGAGTCACTGGTGTGGGGGAGAAGCCGGTGGACAGGATCTGCTTTAAATGGGGATTTCAGCTTAGTAAAGCCTTAACAAGGGCAGGGAGGGCAGTGACCAAGAGCATAAATTTTCCTCTTGTCCAGTGTTCTGGCAGACACACAGAGGAGGATTGCAATGAAATACCAAGCAGAGAGCAGCATCTCTTCCGAGAGGGATGAGAAGTATTTTCCCAAGGGAAGCTGGGATCTCAACAATTCTCTTAAGTCTCTTAGCTTGGAGTTCAGAGCTCAGCCTGTTCTGCAGGGAGTAGCTCTGCTGTCACAGGGTTAGGCTGGGGTCAAATAACCAAACAGTGTGTGTTCCATCACCCAGCAGGACAGACTTCCTCTCTGGTCTGGGCAGCCTTTATCTATGGCCCTGAGGCTGCCTTCCTGACCATGCAGAAGTTCCTCCCAGCCCAGCCCTGCTCATTCCCCTTGCACCATAAGTAGAGTATTGGCAGGAACTGGTTTTTCCATTCCTTTGGGAATTCCTTGATTTCCAGGCAAATTAAGGTGAATTTGGTAAAGTCCTAAAAAATAAAAGCAAAATGATAAAAAGGAAAACAAGAATAATTGATGGTTTTCCTCACAAAACGAATCTGAGAAAAAAACCCTGAAGTTGACAAGAACATTTAATTGTTTACAGTGTTTTGAAGTTTTCTGTAACAAATTAATTCATTTTTGCTTTGCACAATAATTTTCTAGAAGAAATACCAGTGTTCTGTTTACAGATTTTTCATTCAAAATAAAGCCCTGTAATGGACAATTTCCAGCTGGCTATGCTTTGTGGTCCCCATCCAAGTACTCTGAGTGTATCCCAGGGCCAGGCCATGGGCTCCACGTGGGGAACTGAGGCACAGCCCAGCCAGGGCCCCTGCCCCATCAGCCTCAACTTGCTCCCATTCTGCAACTGGGGTATCTCTGGCTGGCCTTTTGCCCAGATATTTGGAGGTTCTCCAAGGTGCTCAGGAGTTTCTGCCAGCTATGGACATGCGTTTTGGGGATTCAGCTTCCTAAATGAGTTGTTGCATACCTGTCACATACTGAGTGGCTCAGCCTTGTGCCTGGTGTTGCTCCAAGCATCCCTCACCCCGCAGGGAGTCTGCAGCACTGCACAAAATCCAAACCCCTCTGAAGCAGAGGTGCATTGCCACTGTCTTGTGAAAGCTGGCCACGTACAAGTACTCCTGTTTTTCTTCTCTTTCAGGAAGCCAAAAGGCTGCTGCGGCGCCACAAGCTGGAGTCTCACCTGTTGCAGGTGGCAGCGGCCGGGCTGGGATTCGCCTACACGGAGCCGGTAATGCCTGGGCTGCCAGGGCTGGGACCTCCACAGCTCTGGGACCAGCGCCCCCTGCCCCTCTCCCATAAAGCCAGACTCAGGAGCTGGGTCTTGGCCTGGTTTGTTCCCTATAGGAAACATTTTCCTATAGGGAAATTGTCAAAGTAAAGGCAGGGGTTCCTGGGGGGAAGGAGAGGCACATACAGCCTTGTCCATCTCTCCTGCCATGGTGTCTGTCTGCATCTCAGCCACTGCTATGGTGATGGGGTGAGACAGATATGCCTGGGCAAGTTGGGCTTCTAGGTACTCATCACACTGCCAGTTTGGGTTCATATTTTCTATCTGGTGACCTCAGGGCATTGCCCACAATTATGTGGGATGGATCCAGAGGGGCTGGCTGATGTCCCTGGGAGACATGCAGAGCAGGTAATGCCCTGGCTTTGGCTGGAGCATGAAATTAAGAAGTTTGACCTCTCTCTTTTCCCACAGAACTACTGGAACAGGTATGGTGCCCGCCAGGATGAGCACAGGTGAGCCACAGTCATCCCAGCTGAGCTGCAGCTGTGCCATTCCCCATGGTGGATCAGGGGGTGTGCTCATGGTGGGGTTCCAGCCTGCCCCATAGGGATACTGCCCATCCACCCAGCACACCATCATGGTTGAATTAGGACCCTTTGCCCCTTACTGCTGCCCACATTCCCACAAGGACCTTATTTTAGCTGAGTGCCTCAAAACCAGCTGTGGTCTAGAGGGAACTTGATTGATGAGGCAAGTGGTGCTGGTCAGATTTGTTGGTGTTTGTGCTTTGCTGGTGGAAACTGTTGCTCCCATTATGAGAAAAACAATGTTTGCCACAGGACAGGGAGAGGGTTTCAACTCGAATGGTTGTGACATTTGTCTAAAGTACTGATTTGCTTGAGGTTTTTGTGTATTAGTTTCCAAATGGTGCAAAAGTTCAAGTCCAAGAACTTGTGGCCAAAGAGATGTTCCTCTTCTCTTTTGCTCCTCAGTGTCCCGTCAAGTATCAGCAGTGAGCCAGAGGAAGGGCCCCGGCTGTCCCTGACAAAGAAACCCATGCCAAAGCCAGATCGAGAGCTGAAGGAGGGTAAGGCTGGTGAAGATATTTCAACAAAATCAGGGGATTTTTTTTTCCTATCGCTATGGACTGCAGATTTCTGGCCATTAAGCAATGAGAGCCGCACTTGTTTAAGGGAGTTCAGGTTTTGTTTAAGAGACAGACAAGTCTTCATTGCTGCCACAGCATTTCTGGGTCTGTGGGTCTCAGGGCATGCTCTGCCCTTGGACTTGTTTTTCCCACCTGCTGAGCTGCTCTGTACAGAGCCCTGAGATGTGGAGCTGGGAGGCTTGGTCTTCCCCACCGTGGGGAAAGTGACGCCAGCAAACAGTAGTCTTTCCTCCAGGTGCTTTTAAGATCAACGTGCTCCCTGTTCTCCAGACTGGAAGCATCCAGCCCTGATGCTTTGCTAAATGTGCTGGATCACACCATATTAGCAGCCACTTCTCTTTGCAGATTGGCTTATGATTTCATGTCTTAGCTCACATGAAATCACTTGTTTATAAGCCTGTCAGCAGACATTTCAACTGGTTTCAGCACATTTTCGGCAACCACAGAAAATACCATAACATCTTCTACTAAAGACAGGATTTTTCCCCTTAACAATTTTGAAAAACAATATTGTAGCCAAGCACCAAAGCAGAGTCCTTGCTGCAAAACAACAGTCTCTCAAGCCAGGGGTGTTTTGTGTCTCTAGCAAGCCAGCTCCACAGCAGCAGGCAATTAAACCTCCCTGTAATGCAATAGGTGGTAGCGCTTTTTGGGGAATTTCACAGCTTTCCCCAGCCCAAGTTGTCTCCAGCTGCTCAGTGTTGTGTTCAGAGTGTTGTTATCCCTTCTCTAGCTGTACATAAAATAGGCAAATACCACAGGAAGATCCCAAAGATCTTGCTTAAGCCAAGAGCTGGTTGAATTATATTTGTTGGCCTGTTTGCCCTTTATAACCAAGTAATTTCAGAATCCTTCTTTCTGTTTTTATTTCTTTCTATGCTCTTATTCTGGTTTCCTTGCAGAATGTTTTTGTTTACAAAGAAAACTGAAGCCATTCAATAAGAAAATGAGATTTTTATCCATCCAGCTGCTGCCTTTCTCTGTTGTCTTTTTTTCTTCCTTTTTACTTGGAAAAAGAAAAGGCCGAAAGAGAAAAGTCTACTTTGATTTTTAAACCTTCTGTACTTCTACCCTTCCCCCCTTCCTCCTCTCTGCCAACTTTTTCACTCCCAAAAGTCCAAAGAATTCCTCAGTTTCTTTGGGGTGTTTTTCATAGAGCACAGACACAGGAAACATGTCAGTCTCTCTGCTGGTGCTTATGGCAGGCAGAGGCAAGGAAAGCAGGTGGGACAAGGGTTCAGTGTCCATGGCAGAGAGCTGCCCCACTAGTTCCCTGAGAGGAAGAAGAAGAAATGTTGGACGCGGTGAGTGATGCCTTCCATGTTCATCCCTCATGAGCCTGTGGCTGGAGAAGAACAACATCTGAGCTGGAAAACTCAGCCCTTAGTTGGATCATGCTAGGCGTTTGGATTTGAGAATCCTGATTCTGATCCAGCTGCATTTGCAATAAGTGTGGTTATCAAACAACAAAATCAGCACAATGAACACCAGAAATGTCTCATCTTTTCCTTTTCCAAGAAACCTAACTCTGCAGAAATAAAGCTGTGGGCTAATGGAAGGGCTCTGTGGGGGTTACGTGTCCTCCATAGGCCAAGGAGACCTGCCAAAAACACACAGTGTGCCTCAGTAGGCAGGAAGAGTGAAAGTTACAAAAGCATTGTCACAGAGAAATTTCCTTGTGCACATGGTGAGAGGAACTCTGTGACTGTTTCCTCTATTTCATTGCCTCTCTGTGACAACAAATCGTCTTCCCCACAGTTTAGATGTATTTCACTTTTCTCCTGGAGAAACATCTGGTTTAGGCTTTTATTGTTACCATTTCTTTCCTTTTCTCTCTGATGAGATGCAAGGAAGAGGATTCAGAAGAAGATGATTTGGGGGTCTTTGATTTTGATCAGCTCTGGTTTTTTGATCAGTCAAATTTGATGGGAATGGATTGAAACCTTTTGTAAAAAGCTTGCAGGCAGAGGGCGGCAGCTCAGAGA
Organism: Petroica traversi; assembly: GCA_025920805.1. Classification (NCBI taxonomy): domain Eukaryota; kingdom Metazoa; phylum Chordata; class Aves; order Passeriformes; family Petroicidae; genus Petroica; species Petroica traversi. Next base: position 7,456,842 of record JAHLSL010000045.1, read on the forward strand.
TAGGATGTGAGCGACAGCCATGGCAGCTCCTTTCCCTCAGAGGAGCAGGATTATCCTGAGAGTCCTCTGGCTCGCCCACACCCTTCCCCCCTTCTTGGAGGAGAGCAATGCTTGCTGCAAGCTCAGCACCATATGAGGTTTTTTCTGTGTATAGAAGACAAAAAACACTGATGGCAGTTGCAGAGAGTGGCTTTGCAAGCCAAGCCAGCAGGATCCACACAGCACAAATGCAATGAGAACCTGCATTGGTGCTGGCAGGTCATGTCCCTGTTTTTCCCTGTGTCCCACTGGGGCTTGGTGTTTCCAGGCTATGGTCCCTGCATTTTCAAGGAAGCTGTTGAGAAGGTAGAAAATGCTGATGCTCCTGCAGGAAATTGAATTCATCTCCTTGTTTTCCTATTGCTCTGTTTTTATTGTTACTGATGGCAGGCCAAACTCAGTTTTCTGATGTGGAACTCTTGGCCTCTCAGTGCACCTGGGTGACTTCAGCTGGCCTCCAGCCAGTGCACAAGATGTCAACAAGGTCAGGGCTTGTCCAGCAGGATGGTTTTGTGTCTCTCCTCAGGGGGCCCTCTTCTCTACAGCGATGTGAAGTTTGTCTACAACTCTCAGCAGCTGAACGGCACCCAGCGAGTGCTGCTGGACAACGTCATCTCGGAGGAGCAGTGCCGGGAGCTGCACAGGGTGGCCAGTGTGAGTGGGCAGTGCCCTGGGCTGAGTGTGACAGCTAAGTGTGGGATCAGCTTCGGGGTTCAGGCCTTGCTCCTGAGTGTCACAGCTGGTGGCAGGATGCCTGTGGAGAGCAGGTGGATGCTTGTCCCCACAGCGCTCCCATAACTACTGCTCTCTTCTGGGCTGTTCTACAAACACACTGCAAGGCAGAGCCTGTGCAGGAAGAGCTCTTTCCCCATGCTGTACACAGCTCCAAAGGATGCTCGTCCACAAGTCTGGCTGAGCTTCTCATTCACCATTAACTGAGCCTGGGAGGGGACTGAGGGTTCCTGAACATCCCAGATTAGGAGGTGGGTGGTTGATAGCCAGCATCCTTGTTCAGAGAGAGCTGCAGCACCTTCCCACCCCAACTCACCTGGCCTAGTGAATGCAGCCCTGGGAAGAATGTGCCATGTACTTCTATTGCAGATCCCTCTCTCCTGACAAACCAGTTCACCCCTCATCTGTATTCGTGTCTTCCAGGGGATCATGTTGGCTGGAGATGGTTACAGGGGGAAAACTTCCCCCCACACCCCGAATGAGAGATTTGAAGGAGCCACTGTCCTCAAAGCCCTCAAGGTACCGCTCCCTCCTTCTCCTCCTCTACCATGCCCTCCCTCCCAGTCTGTACATGGCACTGACCTCTCTTGGCCCTTCTCCTTGCCCAGTATGGCTACGAGGGCCGTGTCCCACTCAAGAGTGCCCGGCTGTTCTACGACATCAGCGAGAAGGCTCGCAGGATTGTCGAGTCCTACTTCCAGCTCAACTCCACACTCTACTTCTCCTACACACACCTGGTGTGCCGCACCGCCCTCTCCGGTGAGGAGCCAGGGCTGGCATTGGAGCAGGGAGGATGGCAGGGGTTCCACCCTCCATGGGGGGTTTGTGAGAGGGGGTCCCAAGCTCAGAGTAGCTCTGTTTTGCTTGATGTTTAAACTGGTGCAAAGGGCTGGGTGAAGTCAGCATCCCCACAGCAGCAAAAAGCAGGCACTGCTGTCCCCAAAAGAAGCATTTCTGAGATGACTCTTGGTTTTTGTATCTGCAACTCTTCCTATTTTCTCCTCCCTCTTCTGTTGCCTCCTCTTGTCTGTCCCTTCTCCTTTCCACCCCACCGCCAGCTCTCCATCTCACTTCCCTGCAGTCAGGAGCAGGCTGAACTGTGCAGATCTGAGTTCTCAGATGTTGCCTTTTCTCCCCAGCCATTCCGTTCCTCCTCTCACCTGTGAACACTACCTGGAGTGGGGTCAGGATAGGCTCCCACCCCATGATGAGACCCCACAGAGCATGGCATTTCCATCTCATCCTCCCCTTCTCCTCCCCCCTTCCTCCACATGTTCCTGCCTAGGCCAGCAGGAGCGAAGGAATGATCTGAGCCATCCCATCCATGCTGACAACTGCCTCTTGGACCCCGAGGCCAACGAGTGCTGGAAGGAGCCTCCTGCCTACACCTTTCGGGATTACAGGTAGGAAGGAAGGGAGGGGATTTCCCTGGGAACTTCTTTCCCTCTGGCTGCCTTAGTGGAGCAATGTGGGATCTATCCAGGAGGTGGGGGTCAGCCTGAGACCTCTGCAGTGCTCCCCTAACAGGTGTCTCCCTTCCCCAGTGCCCTCCTGTACATGAACGCAGATTTTGAAGGCGGCGAGTTCATTTTCACTGAGATGGACGCCAAAACTGTGACGGTGAGTTGGAGCAGTGGGCCAAAAGCTGTTCCTCAGCAGTCCATGCCTGGGGCTCTGGGCTTCTCCAGGCAGCCTGTGGCTCCTACCTTGCAAACAGCCTATGCAAAATCCTGCTGCAAGGTGCACAGACTATCTGCTCACTCCCTGGAGGCCGTGCCAAGCAGGAAGCCTGCAGATCAGGGGTGTTCCCCACCCCCACTGCAGGCAGAGGGATGCCTGGTAGTTGTCCCTGCCTGCGGATTGCTGACCTGCCACCCCATCTCGTGGTCACACATGAACTGGTGCCTCCATACAGATGCAGTGCCTGATCCAGCTCTCTTATTCCAGAGTGGGTCACAGTGGTGGTCATCAAACCCTGAGAGGGATGTGGCTCAGTCATGAGCCTTCACCTCTGTTTGGGGCCGTCCAGGAAGCTTGGCATCTACTCTGTGATTGGACACATATCTGGGCACCATGCTGGGGTGTCTGGAGAAGCTGAAGGATAGATTGTGTCTGCTTAAGTGCCTGAGGGCTGATCTGCTCCCAAGGTCTTGGAATGTCCCCCAGAGCTTGGAATGTCCCCCAGAGCAGCTCAGCAGGTCCTGGGGTGATGCAGAGGGATGCCCAGTGAGGTCCCAGGCCCTGGAGCACGGTGAGCCCAGGCACAGCCTGTCCTTGCCAGCCTGGTTGTGCTGTTTCTGCAGGCCTCCATCAAGCCCAAGTGTGGGAGAATGATCAGCTTCTCTTCAGGCGGCGAGAACCCCCACGGAGTGAAGGCAGTCACCAAAGGCCAGCGCTGTGCTGTGGCTCTCTGGTTCACCTTGGACCCTCTTTACAGAGAACTGGTGAGTCTCTCCATCGTGGTGTGAGAGTTGTGGCATACACAGCATCCCACAGAACCAGGACCATCTTCCCTTCCCCAGTCCCAGCACATGTGTTGTCCTCCCATTATACCCCCACAGCAGCACTACCATGGTATGAGCTGCTGGCCCTGGGACAGGTTTTTCCTGCCTGTCCTGGTCCTGGGCACTCATTGCCCTGGGCCCGAGGGGTGCAGTGCTGGGCTGAGGTGCTGAGTAGGGCATGGAAAGGCTCATGCAGGGATGGGCTGGCCATTCCTGACACCTAGTGGCAACAGCCTGATGGATGGGGAACTGCTCCAGAGCCAGCTCAGAGTGCTGTGCTGGGTCCTGCTGCTAAGTCTTCTCATGGGCATTTTGGCAACCTGAAGTCCATGGCTCTGGGCACCCAAGCTGCCTTGGAAGATCTGGGCTGTAATGCCTTTCACCAGGCATCCTCCACATTCTGTTTTTAAAAGCTGCTGTACCAGTCCTTGCCTCCCTTTGAAAGCAATTCTAGTCTGTAAAAATAAAAGATACAAGACCAAGCAAAACTAAATGCAGGGAGAATGCAGAATTTTCATGCCTCAGCCTTGTGATGGAGGTGTGCTCTGAAGTTTGGGGGAAAGCTTGTTTTCAGACAAGTACTTCAATGTCTCTCAGTTGTTTTGCACTAGCAGAAATTCCTCCAGGCTTGGTGCCTGTGAAGTAGGAGATCAGCCCTGTCCCGGGAGCTGGAAATCAACAACAAGCAAAGGGGACAGGAGGAGGGAGTGCTGTGGCAGTGGCTGCTAGTGCAGTGTGATAAAGGAACTGCAGAACATCATCTCTCTCCCAACAGCTGCAGCTCTGCAGGGAGGAGGGGATTAGGAATTGAGGTGGAAAGGGATTTGATTAATCTTGCCCAGTAAATCCCCAGCTTGAGTCCCAGGCTCTTCCCCATCCTCTCATCTACACTGTTGGTTCTGGGGTAAAATCCTTGCTGTATGTCCTCCCAGCAGCCTGAGCCTCACTGAATTAGCTGGAGCTCTGCTGTTACCATTTCTTCCCTTCCCCTCTTGCAGGAACGAATCCAGGCAGATGAAGTAATTGCGATGTTGGACCAGGAGCATCTAGGACCCAGTGAAATGAATATCAACCCAAAGGATGAGCTATGAACTAGGCCAAAGACTTTTTCTATTAAATATTTATTTAATATTGTTAATCTTATTAGAACCCTTCTATTTTTGTACAGAGATGCTGTATAAATTAACAGGTTAATATGATTGTGGAGTTTCAGGAGTGTCTCTTCTGTGTTTAGCACAGCTTTTGCTGGAGCCCTCATCCCTGTGCCAGCATCTCCTGGTGGGGCTGATTCTGCTTCCAGCATTCCCTGCTTTTCTCGAGCATTTCTCAGGATTCATTCATGCCCACTCTACCCCCTTGAAGAACCTATTTTTTTTCCTTTCTCAAGCAAAAATAGCTTCTTCTCTTTAGCATCTGCTGGAGAAATGTCTCAGGTGTCCTGATGCACCAGTCTAGGGGAAACTGGAGCACAAAAACTGGAGTTGTGACTGTCCCTCACCATTTGAAATGTGCCTTTTAGGGGAAAAAACAAAGGAAAACTCGAGTCCTAGCAAAATGGAGATACCTCTGTAGCCATGCAAAGCTGGTGTTTGGGCATTAATTCTGAGCAGAGCTTCCGGAAATCAGCTGCTGAGCAGGGGCATGAGCTGTGCACAGGCATGAAGGGATGTGATTTGCAGCTGAGTCTGGTGAAATAGGGTCTGTCACTCATGGTCAGTCCCTTCTCTTGCTAATGGACTGGGAACATGAAAGATTCTGCTTCACACTGCATCCTTTGAGCTTCCAGCCCAGGCTGCTGCTGGTAGAACCCAGAGTTTGTAGTCATAATTTCCAGGTTCCTCTTGGAAAGCAGCTTAGGAAGTTACAGTGCCATGATGTTGGATGGTCACGGTGCAGCTCTGTACTCTGAATGCCCTGGCTGCATCCTCCCATCCTGGCAGTGCAGAAGCAGCAGATGTTCTTGGTATGGGAATATCTATTTGCTCAGAGTAGTTCTGAGCCAGCCTGAGGGTGTTGCAGTGAAAGTACTCATTGCAAGTAGTCAAGTAACTGATGCTGAGCCAGTAAATCATCCCTTCCCAGCCATTAAATTTAGTCCTGTGTGTGGGATCAGAGCAGCCCCATCTCAGTCAGAACAGGCTCTGAGTCACAGAATTTCAGTTCTAGACCTAAGGACAGCTTTTATTTTGACCCAACAACTGCTGAAACACAAAGGGCAGGTTTAAGCAATCTTGAAATTACTGCAAGGCTGCAATCTATTCAGAAAACACTGCAGGGACCTTTGCTGGATTTCCTTGAGCAGCTTTGCTCAGCTCCTTGCTGCACTGGGTCTTTCTTCAGTCCTTTTCTGCTCCCCTGTGCTGGCTTTGTTATTCCCAGGACTTAAAATCTGCAATAGAGAATTGTCTTTTCTCTTTACTCCTACAGCTTGGGTCTATTCAAACCTCCCAGGCTCAGAAGCCCCCTCTTCCCATCCAGTCACTGTCTGCAAAGCCTGTAGAAAAGGACTGTCCTTCTGTAGAGACCTCCTCAAAAGCTGGTTCTGTGCATCTGGAAAAAGAAATGCCCGGACTGTGAAGAGGGCACCGTTACCACCTAGAAAATGCTGGAAGAGTCATTTGCTGCACTTCCTCCAATGCTGAATCTGCACAGGAAAAAGCTCTGGGTGTTTCTGAGCTATCAGCATTACTTAGTCCTTTGTTGTGATCCTCATAGACTGTTGAAAAGATTTATCACACTGGCTCTGCAAGGAACTGCCCACAGGTCTCTGCCTTCAAAGAACCTTCCCTGCTTAAGTGCCTCTTCTGTAAATCCTTAACTCCATCCCCCGTTTTAAAATAGCCAGAGGAAAAGCTGGGGGGAAGAAGGGGAGGACTGCTTTTCAGTTTGGAGAGCTGACACCCATTTCATTGTCCCTCCACGTGCACCACGCTGCACCCAAGGCTTGACTCTGACTGCTGCACCTCCCATGTGGGTCTGTGCTGCCATCCCCCAACAACCACTGCCCAAGTGCATCCTCCAGAGCTGCCCCTCCGTGCAGCCCCAGCCCCCCAGGGATCCCACCAGCTGGTTCTCCTGCAGGGAAGTGCTGGGGCTGGCACAGGTCATGGTTTGTTTGCTGCTGTGGTGGTTAGCTAGAGCTGTGTCTAAATCCAGGGAAAATAAACTAAACACATCTGGGCCTGTCTTTGTCTTTCTTCAGTCAAATATTATAAGGAGAAGCCAGGGAATTTGGGGTCTGCTTCTTGCTGGTACCTGTGCCTTTGGGGTTTCCTGCCTCAGACCTTGGAGCACAGCCCCCTCTCCATGCTGGAGGAGCATGGACTGTGTATGTGAGCTTTTGGCTGCCTGTCCATCTCCCTTGCTCTGTCTCCAGCTGTGCAGTAATTTCCATACCATGGGCATGTTCCAGGCAGTTTGATGGGCAGGAGGGAGTCACAGCCCCTGTGCCCTGCTGGAGTGTTCAGGGCCACGGCCACCTCGGGTGAAACAGCTTTGGTGCAGAGCCACGGAGCAGCCTCAGGGATGCATCATTTCAGGACTCAGTTACAAACATGGTTCCTCAATTCCCAAGAAGGGAGAAGACTCTGGGCTGCCTGGGCCATGCCTTTCACTGTGCTGCTCTGCCAGTGAGACCTGCTGGCAGCCTGAGCCAGGCTGAAGCCAGGAAACGGGAATGCAGTGAGTCAAAGGCACGTCTCCTGTTTGTTTGTTTTTCCAGCTCTCTGCTCTGGCAAAGTCTAGCTCAGAAGTGGATTTGTATTTCTGCTGCAACAGCAGAGGTGGGTGCCAAGTTTATTGGCACTCTGTAGCCTCACAAGAGCAAGTTGCAGGGTTCTTTGGGGTGTGCACCAAAATACAATGTAGGATTTTGCATCTGTTGTATCCAGGTAGGATGGGTTGCCACCAAGGTGACTTGGACTCTGAGAAACTAATTTTAACTCTTGGATTTGATGTAGGGGCCTGGCATCTGGCAGATCTGTCAGGGTCACATCCAGAGAACCTGCAGGGCACCTGCATCTCTGCAAAAAGAAAGCTGACAACAATACTGAATGTATACACTCCTCCTTGGTCAAACATGCCCCAGGGACAACCTGGTGCACTTATATTTTTGCTTCCTCCTACTTTGGTTCATGCTGTTACTACTCTCCTGACCTGCCAGTCTGGTAGTTGCTGCTTCCTAAAGCCCCATCATGAAGCAGCTCCCCAGGGAGGCAGTGCCTGCAGTCACAGCACTGAGCACAAAACTGATGTGCATTTCAAAACGCATTTCATGGCTCCCAGGGGACAGCTCCGAGCTCCTCTAGCCAGGGCTTGCCCACCAAAGGGAAGCACAGCCCACCTAGGTGTTAGCCCTTTGTTATATTCCTGCAGTTCTGCCACCAGCAACAGGAGTCTTGGAGATGGAGGTGGTTGAACTGAGCCTCAGTCCCTCGTAAACTTTGCTGTGCCCTCCCTAGTAATAACAATAATAATATATGTAGAGTGGGATTAGCAGGGTTGATTTATGACAGTCAACGAGGAAAAAAACAACCTACCCATGAAGGAAACGTAATGGAATTTTAAAGTATTTAAAACAACAACTGAGGTGGTTCTCTGTGTGTGTGTTTGGGTGTGGGTGTGGTTTTGAAAGTGAAGCCTGCATGCTGTTACTCCATGCCAGGGGACCTTTATACCAAGGAGATTTGTTTTGTTTTGATGTCCAAGTGGGCCCAAGCCGAGTTCACTTGCCCCTTGCACAAAGCTGCTGCAGGTTGAGGGGGCGCTGGGGGTGCCTGTTCTGTGTCTTAGCAAAGGGAAGTCCATCATATTTCAGGACAATACAGATGAAATAATGCCTATATTAAGGACAACATTGCACTTTGCAGTTGGGGATGCAGCAGCAGAGTGGGAAGATCCAGTGGCAGCAAAAGCACCAAGTCTTGGGCAGTGGTGGCTGGCAGGGGTCATGATGGCCCAGCAAGGCACCTGATGCCGCATGCAGAGGGTAAAAGCTTGGAAAACAATTGGTGTAAGTAAAGAACCTCCAGGAGGCCAGAAGGAAGCCTGAGGCTGAGCCACCATGGGCTGCAAATGCCTTACTCCAAGTGGCTGCTGAAAGCTTCTCCCCAGCCAAAAGCTCACCCCTGAAACCTCACCTGAAAATATGACTAGTGGTTATTTACAAATTCCTGAATCTATAATCAAGGCTGAAATACCTAAAGCTCTTTATGTCCCATGGCTACAGTCTAAAGAAACCTGGACATTCCATAGGCATTAGCCTGAGAGACTTTCTGAGGCATTAATTTTAAGCAATTGAACCTTGCCAATATTGTTGTAAAGGCTGGGGGCCATATGGACAGTCAGCCTCCAACAACGCTGGATGATGACTAACCCCCATTATTTCCAAGGAGAGGCACAATAAACTTATTAAATAGGGTGTATTAGGACTATTTGTATGTCCTCTTTATTTCCCAGGCTCTAGAGTGACAGCTCTGATCACCTGTGAGCCCCATTGACAAGCTCTGCCAGCAGCCAACCTGGCTGAAAACCCTCTGCTGCTGCCACTCCATCCCACCCTACAGCTGCATCCTTCCTGCTGTGTCCCCACGCTGCTGCTGGCTCTCTGACCTGGAGATGGACACTTTGGGTGGCACCATTCCCACCATGAGATTGGCCAGTCCCTGTGCTGGGGTGTCCCCACCTCGGAGGTGCTGTGGCTGGGGGTGGGAGCAGACCCTGCCCTGGTTTGGCAGAGCAGTTGGGCAGAGCAGTTGGGCAGAACAAGGAGATGGAGTTTGCACTGAGCCCTGCTCATCCTTCCTGCTAACACCTGGGCAGAGCCAACCAGAGCTCTCAGGCAGCTGAACATCTTCCCATGAAAAACTGTCATTTAAAAAAAAAAAAAAAAAAAAAAGTTGTTTCCTCCTGTCCACACCCTTGCCCAGCCCAGGGGGAAAAAGAACAAAACAGCTGGCAGTGAGATAAAAATGGGCTAGTCCTGCTTTGGGGAAGAACTATATTAAAAGAGGAAAGAAGTACGTATGTCTTTGTATGTCTTTTGTTTCCATAACTGCTCCTTATGTCCACACCCCACTTTAGGGGCCACCTTTACCTGGGGGAAGTGTTCCTGCTTGTCTGTGCATTGGAGTATGACCCTGGCCAGGTCCCAAGACACTGTGCTCTTCCGCAGGAGTGGGTGGGCCCATGTGTGTCTGCTTCTCCTCCCACCACTCCATTTGTCCACCAGCACTCAGATGGGTGGGATGCCTTGGTGTCAGTGACAGCGCCAGAGCCAACAGAGTGCAGCCATGCCCAGTCAGATCCTGCGCTGCTGTTCACCCCAAGCACTGCCATACCTTCACTTTGGGCCCGGGGCTCCACATGGACAGGCCCAAGAGATGTCACTGAAAGGGACAGAGCTCCCCGGTATCCTCTGTGAGAACAGTGAAGTGTGTGTGGGCCACCTGACCATCCCCCCAGTGGAAATTGCTGTCTCCACAGGTCTAGATGATACCACAGCCAGCCCAAAATTGCTTTTATCTTGTTTTAAACACATGGTGAGAGCTGGCACTGATTTTGTTTCCTTCTCATTTAGCAAAACTTTTGTTATGCAGAATAAAAAAAATCATAAATGTCAGCACATCCCAACCACCTGGCCAGCATCCAACCCCACCAAAAATAAGTGCAGCACACTAGAGGAATTTGAGACAGCAAAACAGGTACCTCAGAGAGTTGCCTGGCCATCCTCACCTTGTTTCTGGTTGAAAGCAGCCCTGAACTTCAGGGGAGGGGGTCTAACTGTGGTCTGGCTGGGCAGCACAGTGTGGGGCTGTGGTGGCAGGGCACAAGTGCAGGAGCCTGCAGGGAGTGCCCTGGTGGGAGCCATGGTGGGAGCAGGCACTGTGGGGGCCCTGTGGGCAAACAGAGCAGGCTGGTGAGCAGACACACTTGGAAAAAGGGCAAGTCAGCTAATGATTGTTTCCAGGAATGGTCTGGATAAGGAGAATGGCAATTCTAGTAGGTATTTCCTGAAGCTGAGCAGGGCAGGGCAGGGGGAATTAATATGAGCTCAGTTTAGCTTCTACTCCTCCTTTCTTTGTAATGAGATTAGCAGCAGAGATGGCAGGGCACCATCCCTGCTGCAGGCATGGGGTGAGCTGATAAGCACCTCCTGCCCAGCCTTGCGTGCGAGCCTGACAGCTGAGCCACGGGGGGAAAAACACCAGGAAAAGCCAGCCTTCCACCACACACGGCTTTTTGCAGTGGTCCTAAGCTCAGGAGTAAAGTGTTGCATTGGACTGGCAGTGCCAGGAGTGCTGCTGCTATCCCAGCACAGCCCAGTGTCACATCCCTTCCTTGCAGTGTGCCTGCACCTGATGTCAGCTGAAGGCATCAAGTTAAATGTGGTCCCCACCTTACTGGTGAGATATGGGGCCACCACTTGGACACCAATGGGCAGCCTCACAGCAAGAAATGAGAATGGTTGATCTGACTTCATTGTGGCAGAAATGTGACTGCCCTGTGGAGCATCTCCCAGCTGCTCATGGTGCTGTAACTGGACTGTAGCAAAGGTGGAGAAGAAGCTGTATTATGATTCCCTTCCACAGAGAGAATGTGGAACCCATGACAAATTTTGAAAAAATCTTCATAGCACCCAAGACAAGGTCTGTTCATGGCAAACCCAGAGCCACCTCTGAGTGTACATAGCCCTAAGCAGGGGGATTTTGTCTGTATAACCCCTGAACCCCCCACCTGTATTTTAAAGCCTCAAATTAGTTACAGCAACCAAACACTTGGGAACCAAATGTATCCATCCAGGGCAGAAGCTTCAGCTGCTGAGGGGCACCTTGGCACCTGGTTTTTCCTTGCAGGGCTCCCTGCCACCATTGGGCACATCTGAGGTGATGGCTGAGCCTGATGTCCCCTTCATGTTGTCACTGGCTGCATTGCCCAAGCCAGGACATCCATGAAAACCATCTGTGGTGACGTGCATTTCTCACTCAGCCCTTTTCATTGAGCCAAATCAATGTGTGCCCATAGCCCAGGGGTGACCACACTGCTATAGGGGGCAGTTTCCCAGTCATGGGGTGATCTTGGGGGGCTGCTCCCACCACCATATGGGAAAAAACAACCCACCAGCACTTTAAAACCAGTTTGCAGCCCCCAGGCACCTGGGGGTTGTTTGTTCATCTCCTTTCATTTCGACACCTCATGTGAGAGGCTGGGAGCTGGCATCCACTGCCCCTGTGGTGCCAGCTCTGAGATTGTTTTATTTGATTTGCCAACCAAAATGGGTGGAAGGGTGGAGACTGTATTTTCCCCTTTATTTTTGTTTTCAAAAAGCCCTTCTGGCCCTGGGTGAGGCAGAAGCTGGGTAGTTTTCACGTCTATCTACTCTGTGACAGTTACCTGCCTACAGCACCAGGGCCCAGCCTGGCTCCTCCAAGCAGGACAACTGGGTGTGGGTGGATGGGCTCCCTGTCTAGGTGGGGAAAGCCCTCAGCTACCTCCCACAGCATTTTTCCCTCCACCAAGCACGCTGGAAAAAGCTGTAGTGTGAGCCACTCCTTCCTTCTGAAGAAATTAAGCCTTCTATATGGGCAGCCCATGGCTCTGGGAGAGGCTGGGGCAGGCTGTGAGCTGCGATGGCTGCATTCATTTTGCACAGCTGCAGGGAAGGGGTTTGTCACAGAAGTGACCAGGGAAAGCCCTGAGTCGTGTGTGGTTGACACCCTAAGTGCTCTGAGCAAACACTCAGAATACCCATCCCGACATAAAAATGTGTCCGTGAGAGTGACTGTCAGGGGTGGGATGAAGTGCATCCGGACTTTCTCTCTGCAGCCTGTGTGCTTCCCCGGGTGACTCACAGAGCCTTCCCAGCATCTTGGCAGGCAGAGCAGCCCAGGAGGGATTTTCCATCTCGCTCATGGCTGTGAAGAGAGGGATGTTCACGTGCATCTTCCAAAAGTTCAGCCACGAGCAAATGCTCCTCCGTGCCCAGCAACCTGCCGGGTCCACCCTGCTTGCCACAAGCCCACGGTGTTGCCACCAGGCTTTCCTGGCAGCTGGAGCTTGCCCACCCTTCTGGAGCCTCCTGAGAGGCCGCGGGGAAAGCAAACGTGCCTGCACCAAAGCCAGGCGCTGCAGGGAGTGAGAAATCCTGGCAGCTGAGCACACACCCTGCCCTGCTCAGCTGGCACTGTGCGCGTCCCTCCCTGTTTGCCGTGGTGCTGCCCCTGCAGCCACGACCCGCACCCTGCTAATGAGTCTTTAGCAGTTCCCCTTGAGGTGGAAGATGCCGCATCCTTTCTCCCTTTTCAAACTAATTACACTGAAACAAAAGGGGAGATGCACCACACCAGGAATGCAGCCAGGCCTGTGGGTCCCCCGCCCAGGGGATGAGGTGGGAGCTCCTGATGGCACGGATACAGGAGCCAGCAGCCAGCCTCCCACTCCTCTTGCTCAACTGCTGGCGCCACCAGACAGAAGATAACAAACATCTCTCCTGCTCTTGTGATGGGCCTAGCAGCAAAAGGAAATTTCCAGGTCAGAAGCTCCTGCTGGGTAGCCCATGCTCCAGGCTATGGGGAAGAGCTGCAATCCCAGTTTGCTCCCACTGTGAGCACTGCACAGTACCGAGGAGACCCAAGTGCTGCACAACCCCAGGCACTGCTGTGGCTTCTCCCCTGCTGCCTTCAGATTGCATCTCACTTCCAGCACTCCCACCCTTCCCAAGAAATAGCACGGCTGCTCCTAATTCCTTCTAAACACCTGCAGCTTCTGGGGAAGCCCAACCCAACAGGACTTTTTGTTTTCCCCTCCTTCTGTAGCTCTATAAGTCAATAATTGCCATGCTGCCAGGCCGTGGTAGTCTTAAGACAGCTCTGCCTTGCAGACAGGCTTGATATAAACAGGGATAAATGCACCAAAGGGATAATCCTGTTCTAACCTAGGAGGGGGGAAAAGGGCACTGCTGCCTGTGAACACAGGCCAGCTCTGGGTGCATCCTCTTGACCTTTTCCCTCCCTGTCATGCCTGGCCAACCCAGTCAGCATTGCACTTCTCTCACTTGCAGTGGGGATGCTCTCAGCCAGCTAAAGCAGCATTAATGGGGAGAGAATCAGGCTTAGGAAATTTGCCTGTATTAATATAGACATCTGTCTTGGGCATCCTTTTCTGCAGCCTCACTGGGTTTGATTTGCCTGTCTCAGGTAGCTGAGAACCTTGTCAAAGCTATTCCAGATGCCCTGGCCTAACCCGGCATGCAATTGTTAACTGTGTGCTCCTTGGACCCACACCAGCTCTCCTGAAATGGAGATGTGAGACTGAAGAGCTGCAGTTCATTCCCAGCTAGATTCCCTTGCTGGGTTTCACCTCCTGTGAAACACCCTGGCATCTCTGTTCTGCTTCCTGGCCACGGAGGCATTACTACAAATACAATAGCAAACAAACAAACTCCAATTTCAGTCAGATCTCTGGTTCCTGGGGCCTCTTCAGACAGCAGCTGCTCACTGCCTGCGTAGGATCCCGGGTACCTTCACCTCCTCACCTGCCCATCTTCGTGTGGCTGCTGGCAACCCTGGCTGGGCTTTCAGTCATGTCCAATTTCCTGGCCTCCAAGGCAAGGCTGAAATCCTCTGAGACAGCTGCTGCCCATGGCCTGACTGTAACGTACTTGGCTTAATGGTTACTTGCTAATATTTTACCCTTGGGGAAGTGATAAGGTTCTGGGCCAGGTGGAACACGTTCAGCCATCTCTTCTTCAGGGCAAGCTCAGTCACTGCTATTGGAGTTGTGCAAAATCAAGTTTGTGTGTGGTTTTGGTCCATGAGTTTTTGCTGTGAGCCCTTAACCTCCAATGCACAGCACAATCCTGCCAGCTGATGGCTCCTAAACAACTGACTTCCTCCTGTTCAATCACTAATTTCGCAGCAGGAAAACTAGAATATAAACCATAACAGAAGCAACTGTATTGCTACCCAGCACTTAAAGCTGGAATAAAACTTTTCTCTAAGGAGAGCACATCACTCTCAGGGGCAGGCAGGAACCACCACAGCTAAGGGAAGCCCTGCTCAGGATTTTCAAAGGATGGTGTGGGTTTGAGGCTCAGATTAGAGGGAGAGGACTTGCTCCCACACGCCAGTGCTCAGGGCTGGGTATTTGCTCAGCATCGGCCTTGAGAGGCCAAACACTGCTCTGAAGGGAGTGCACTGAGCACTGCTCCAGGGCCAGGCTTCTTCCATATGGGCATTGCAGCCCCTTCTGGGCACAGCATGGTGAGGAGATCCATTACCTCCCTTTTCTGTGGAAAACATCTCCGTGAAAATACTCCTGTTCACCTTCAGGCTGGCAGCTCTCTGCAGGCTCTGACTGTGTCCTTGGAAAAAGAAATCAATGCCTTTATCTCGCATTTTGCCATGGCGCGTGGATAATTTGATGCAATTGTGTAGCCACCCACGCCTTTAATTAATCAAAGAGTTTTTCACGCAGCACTGTGCAATATTTTATTTCCTAACATCCCTGCTGTAGTGCACTAGGGTCTGTTGTAACATTTCTTACCCAATTCAGCACTGTGGGCTATGCAGCCAAGAAGAAGATGGATCACATGTGTAGAAATCTTCAGCGTTGTCTCCAGAGGCAGCTGCCAAGGAATCAGAAGCTGAATTAATCAGTCTCACAAAGAGATTTGGGAAAACAAAGCAAAAATAAAAAAGAGCCAGCCAACAAATGAAAACAACCTCAGGAAGAAAACAGGAAGAAGTAATCAGATTTCCTGGTTCCACTTAGGAAGCTCAGGAAGAACTGGAGGACACCAGAGGTTCTCCTAAAAACTGCAAAACACCTTGCTAGAGTTCACTGCTCTGTGACAGAGCTGAAAATCCCTTCCAAGTGGCCATCCCAACAGCTTCCCCTTCAGACCTGTTTCTGTCCAGCTTCATGTTGGTGCTGCTGATTGGGAGAGGGAAGTGCAGTAAAGCCTGGAGATGATAGGGCTGAATGCTGAACACCTGAACAGAAGTGCCTGAAAAATGCCTGTCCAGACCTGAGAGCTGAGCCCACACCTTTGAGTGCAAATGGGCACTTCTTTCCAAGCTCCCTGAAGATTGTGGTGATCCCAACCAGGAAAACTGGGCTGGGACCTGGAGACCAAGGGGCAAGCAGTGGGGGTGACTTGCTGCTGAGCAGAGAGGTGGCCCCACACAAGCACTGCCCATGACTGCCATTACAGCACCATTCTGCACCTGCCAGCCACGGTGGGTGCCATCCTCTCCAGCATCTCCCTGGGAGCTGCACGCCGTCTCCACGGCACAGCCTCGAGCTGCAGCGGGTGCCTGCCCAGCGCCGGGGCTCTTCTCACATTCGGCCTCCCCGGAGCAGCACCCACACGTGTGCCAGGGCGAGCTTTGAGAGATGCACCATCAAACCGAGCCTCCGGGCCAGCAGCCCCCGGGAGAGCCCCGGCAGCAGCCCCGGAGCCGCACAGGTGCACTCGGGGTGCCGCGGG
>JAHLSL010000045.1:7473003-7502784 GCA_025920805.1 Petroica traversi
CCTTCCCTTCCCTTCCATTTTTTGGGGGTTTTTTGTTTTGCTTTTTTTTTTTGTTTGTTTTGTTTGGGTTTGGTTTTTTTTCCCCAGACTACTCCTAGACACTCACTTTGAGACTGCTGGCAGCTGAACAGAAGAGGAAACCAGCATCTCTTCCCCAGGCCTGCTGCTTTGTTTCATTGTTCCCTGATTCCCCTTCAGCCCCTGCACCAGTCTCTTTACTGCACAGGGCTGTGCCACGACGGTGTCTCTGGCAGTGCTGCCACAAGCTTTAGGCACTCAGCAAAGCTGATTGCATAGACAGAGCCACCCTGCTAAATATTAACAAGCTTAGTCTTCCCTTGGCCTTCATGCAGGTAATAATGAGACCACATCTTCCAGGGCATGATTCAGAGTGGGAATCTAATATGCTCTGAATGGCTCCCCAGGGACTTTCTTGCCACTGTTGATGCAGAGAGCCTAATCTCCTACCCTAGGCTGCTGGGAGGGACAATGCAAGCATCTCCCTTGCATGCTGTAATGGTTGGTATCAGCCCAGCTGCTGGTGAGTAATTGCTGAGCGTGCCAGCAGGCACACACCTCCTGTTGGAGCACATATCCCCATCATCCAGGCAAGTGCCACAGCCAAAAAGCCACTGGCTGCTGTGCCCCCATCCCCACAAAGGCAAAGGGCAGTGCACTGCAACTGCAGTGAGAAAATCAGCTGAATGGTGCACAGAGACCCTCACCAAACAATCTTAGAGCACTCTAATCAAAATCCAGCTGTCCATGGCCTCTTAAGGATATTGCTGTGGGAGCAGGGTCAGGCATGGCACTGCTGTGACTGCAGTCACCAAGGCACAAGCACTCTGGGCACAATCAATGTACTCAGGAGTTGCAGGGACCCTTCAGGCCTTGGCTTCAATGCTACAGGCACACAGACACTGCACACCACCCCCAGTGATGCCCCTGGGTGCTCCATGCCCTGGACCTGTAGCTGCAGGTCCCTTGTCCTGCCCCAATTCCTGCACCTCCTGCCCCTTAATCCCTCAAAATCTTTCTTTCATTCACCTGTGGCCCCAGGCACCTGGCACATTTCATGAAGGCAGAGCTGATGTTCCTAAGAATGAAACATAAAACACTAGGAGTGTTTGCAAGGGAATCAAAACACTTTAACAAAACCAGTTAATCCCCAAACACCCCCCAAAGAAAGACTTTGACCAGTTTGAGCCAAGGAGCAATGCTCACCCAGCAGCAGGGCAGGGCTGCAGTGGGCAGCACTGCAACATCCACAGGCAGACAAAGGGGGTGCAGAGGGCCCAGACTCCTCACTGAATCAAAGGCACCTACTGACAGCAGTGCACCTACATACAAATCCAAAACCACCTGGTTTCACAGCGCTGATGTAAAGACCGTCTGGGAAGGAATCCATGTACAATTGGAGAGGCTGGGCATGTATCAGTTGCTGGGGCCCAGATCAGGATAGCAAAACTGTAGCAAAGGACAACTACCCTACACCTCTGAATAAAATTTTGTCTCTTTCACCTTAAGGAAGCAAGCTGGGAGAAAGCCACAGCCGGTCCTTGCCAACAGACCATAAAGATTAGCTTCCCCCCTCTTTATGTGGCCTGCATGGCCAGTGTATCCAAATATCAACAATAAGGCTCCAAAACTCCAGCCTCCACCTTTTGCTGTGTGCTCAGGAAGACAATTCTGCCGTGGGTCACAGAGAGGCTAAAGACAGCTCAGGACCCAGAAACCACCGGCTGGAGCCTGGCAGGCAGAGAGAGCAGTTTGCCAAACCTGCCTGGCACAGGCACAGCCCACAGGGGCCAGGCAGGGCAGCACTGCAGGACCTGCACAGATCCCCACTAACCCCACACAGCACATGACAAGAGGTACACATCCCAGGGCTCAGTAAATCAGAAGGGTGAACAGCCCAAGCTCTGACTCGGTGCTAGGGCTGGGCTGCCCACAGAGAAACAGCTTGGGAAGAGGCAGAGAGGGAGGCCAGGTCCTGCAATCCTTCCCCCATGGCACAGGCAGCTGCTTTGCCATCAGAAAGGGGTTTGCTAAGGCACGTGGGACAGGTAGAACATGATGAGCAAGACACCCTCCACAGGTTCCACTCAGACACTTGCCAAGTTTTGTTGTATCCGCGTAAGTTTCATTCCAGGGGACTGCTAGCTTCAGCACACTTAGGACTAGCAGCAGAGAAGGGCATGCACGTCTTCAGAGGTTCACCCAGGCTTCCAAAACACAGCTGGAAGCTTGTAATGGATCCCTGCCCTGAAAACTTTGTGCCTGCATATGAAACATCCCAATATCCAAAGATGAAATTCCAACGGGTATGGGTGGAGGGCAAAAGGGAGAGCACCAGCTTGGGATTCCTCAGCATTGAAACCCTTGCTGTAACCTAAGCAGTGTAGATGTTCCCCACTTCAGCAGTGGATCACAGCAGTCAGAAGTTGCAAACATATCTCAAGCCTACTTGTTTAATGGACACTGAAATCTTATTTTACCTGATCCAATTAGCTCATCTTAGAGGCAGAATCCACCAGCTGAAACAGCAAATTCTCACAGCTGTTCCAGTAGCACTTGTCTCTTGTGAGGACACTAATTTTGAATATCACATTCAGGCAATACCAATTGCCAGAGTGCAACCAGGGTACTGTTACCTCTGCATATTGAGATCTGGAGCCAACTACTTCTCTAATCATTTGGGAAAAGGGAAAAGCAAGAGTGATCAGAATCAAAGAGCTCAGGCAGGCATTCCCTACCGAAATTAAACCAGCTCCCAAGGGAAGTTAGGGCAGCCACTCCTTCTAGGATCTTTGTGGGGTTTTCTTTTGACTCTCCCCATTCCCAAGCACCCTCCCCCAACCATAAACCATGAACACTGTAACACACAGCCATGGGGCTCCTGTCAGGAGCCACTAATAGATCTGGGCTGTTAATGTGGTGGTCCATGGACAGAATGAAGTCCCCAGCTGATGGAGGCCACTCCCATCAACTTCAGGCCAGCCTCCCCACTGGCTCTAAGCTATTCTTACTTCAAATTCTTTGGAGAAGCACTGAGATGCAAAGGAGAAGGAAATGGCTTCGCTATGGGAGAGGATGCATACATAGGGTGATGCACAAAGCCTTTGGTGCAAGGCCTTTCCCTAAGCATGGATGTCAAAGAGCAGCACTGCCCTGGCCTGCTCCAAGCACACACTTGGTCCCTCCATGTCCAACTGGAGGGACTTGGTTGGTTCCATGCCTCTCCAGCTGGACATGGAACCAACTGGTGCCCTGCTCAGAGACAAAACAAGGAAATCTCATGAAAGGGCATGAAAGAGCCATGCCAAAGGCTGGAGACTTCACTGTCCAGCAGGAGGCTTATGGAGCTGACCTGCTGCATCTGTCAGAAAGGCAGCAGACGGATGTGTGATGGCACCTGGGAACACACCCTCAGGACGTGGATTCTGTGGGGACAAGCAAACTGCACCCATGGGCAAAGGTGACGCTATGCCCCAGCTGCCCAGAGGAGGACACTTCCAAGAAGGCGCACAGGGAGGAAAAGAAGTTGTTTGGGAATTCAATGTCATTGATCAGTTTTGGCTTTTATTTTCATTCACTTCAACAACAAGGTGTTCCAAAACACACCGATGTCTTGGTGCAGGCAACACTGTCATTGCTACAAGCATTGGCAGATTCTCAGCTCAATTAAGCCATAACACTTTGATGCATCAAAACAAAACAAAATCACAGCTCTACAGGGGAGGGCAAAAGCTACAGCAGTTCAAACTCACTTGAAGATCCCAGTTACACAGAAGTGCACTCCATCGTGGCCTACAGTAGAAAGAATGTTTTCACAGCATATATTTTAATCATTAGTGATGCAGCAGAAAAGCTCCATCTCGCTGCTGAGTTGAAAAGCAGATACTGAAGTTCTTGTACCCAGACTCTGGGCACAGCATTAACGGCATTAACCTTTACTGTCAGAAGCTCCCAAAATCCCAGAAATGACAGTGTCTTTTGCATCAATATATGTACAATACTGAAGCAGCTCAGAAGGACTACACAAAGGAGATGGAAGACCTCAGAGGTGAGGAGGGCACAGCCTAATTCACCTCCAGGGATTTGTGAAGTATCTGCACTAATGCTTTCCCCACACTAACATTGCCCTGCTGAATTAATCATTGCATCAAGTCAAGAGCAGAACGACTCGCTTCTTTCGTACCATATAGAAAAAAAACAAAACAGATATAGTAAGTTCTCACACTGAGCATGTTAAATACTTTGAAATCTAGGACACTGCTCTTTGAAGTGTTACAAAACAAAATGATACAACAGGCTTTCAGAACCTGCCCCCTCCCCCCTCAACTGCAAAGTAACACAGTAATCTCAGTATGAAAAATACAAATATATCCATCCATTGACTAGTTGTTTGTTACAGGATTTGTAACTGCAAGCATTCTGCATAAAAATAATAATTAAAAAACAGAAAAACAAACAACATTTTATTGTGGTTCTGTCAGATCCAGTAGCCCAAGAAGAAATAAAAATTGTCATGTTATGTTGTAGGAAAACAAAAAAATTATACATACAAAAATATTTATATACAGACTTTACAGTGTAACCATCTGGCATTACCATTTATAGCTAACCAAAACAGGCTTGCACAGCTACCAAAAGGCAGTCTTTGAATGCAACACAGACCTGGCACAACAGATGGAGGATGCTAACCATATTGGACTTAAATGAAATATGTGGCACAAAGCAGGGCCCACAAAACAGCCACTGCATTGAAACGAGAATATTCAGCTGCAGCAAGGTAGGACAAGAAGTCATTTGAGCTGCTTTTTTCATCTTTCCCCAGTCAAAAAAAAAAAAAAAGTCAGGCTTACTGTTAAAAAGAGCAAGCCAACTTGAAAGCAGCTGTGCTGAGCCTTGCTCCTCAGCTTAGGTTTGTTTTGTATACCATAGAGTCTCACTACCTTGGCCAAGAAAAATGTGAAAACACACACTGTTCAGTTACTTGTCCACAGGACCACTGGCAATCAGAGGAAATGCCTCAGAGCACAACTGTGGTAGAACCAGTAAAGACAAAAACAGAGAAAAATCAATTTCTCATGTAAACATGGCTTATTGCAGTAACAACACTCGTAGTACCAGGAACTGGTCCTTGTTTTAAGGCAGTTGGTGGCTATTTTTCCAGTCTCCACTTCTAGTTGCTTGTCACTTAGCCTATAGCAACAAACACAAGAGGTTCCAACCTATTACAAATATATCTAAAGACAGGTCTACTTTAACTTGGCAGGAAACCAATCTAGCCTGGTCTAAACAAAAGATTGTCTGAGTTTAGGATAGCTGAAGCCCTAAAAACCAGTGTGCAGCTCTTGCTCCTCCATTTAACTGGAGGCTAGGTGGGCAAATCCTTACGCTAAACTAGCCAGGCTGCATGTGTGGCAAAGCCTAATTCTATAGCTTAAATGTCAGTAGTATTACAGCATGGTCAAAGGTCAGGTAGGGGCAGAATTCAAGAGTGAGCAGTAGCTTTATTTACACTTCCAAGCCTGAAAGGAGCAAGCCAGGACATACATGTGAATGTATATCCAAAACAAGAAAAGACAGGTTTGGTTTTTCCAGAGAAGGTGAGGGAAAAGGAAAAAGGAGGATGCAGGTGCTGTAAGCGCTGGCCTGCCCAGCAAAGTGCATGTGCTGTCTCCGCTGGAGAGTATTACACATGAACAGAGCACTCAGCTCCATGGGAGAGGCTGTTTAAGTGCATCGTTCAGCAGACCAATTCCCATCTATTTTTCAGATAAACTGTCAGTTCAGGGTTGGGTTGCTTTGGGCTTTTTGCATTTGGTTGCATTGTTGGGGTGTGTTTGGTTGCTTGGGGTGGTTTTTTTGTTGTTTTTGGGGTTTTTTTTTTTGCTTTTTAGAATTTTATTTTAACCTTCCTGTTTTTCAAAGTTGAATGGCTGGGCGAGAGAAACAAGTTTGCAGGTCAGGGCACCCACAAGGTGTGTGAAGATTCAAAAGTCAAGAAAAGAAGCCCTCTCCCCAAAGGAAAACACAAAACAAGCTGGCCTTCTCAAGAAGGTCAATGCTTTTCAAGGAAATACCACCCACCTTCCCCCTTCGCTCAGCTCTTCCCCTTGCAAGAGCTGGGGTGGAGGCTGCAGTCCAGGAGAACGACCCAGACAGCACCCAGGGCATGACCTAGCAGGAGTGAGCAAGAAGGTTCCCTCCGCCCTCCGTCCGGGGGTGCAGTACCAAGCAGAAGGAAGACAAATGAAGGGCTGAGCAGTTCGTGGCCGAGGCGGGGCGGGGAGGGTGTCCGTGGGTTTCACTCCCCCTCCTCTTTGATGCGCTGCTGTTTGTTGCGCCGGGCGTCCATGTCGAAGTTGAAGTCGTTCCACTCGTCGCGGGGTGGGAAGGAGATGGTCTGGCGCAGCGTGAAGCGCACGGCATCGATCACCCGCTCCCCGCGCGTCTCGCTCGAGCCCACGCTCACCGTGGAGGCGCCGCTGGGGGTGCGCAGCAGGTGGGGAGGGGAGGAGAAGTCATGGAGCTGCCGGTGGTCCAGGATGCCCTTCCAGATGGCATGGCGGAACTGCTCCGGGATCTTGAGGCTCACCAGATCCTGCAAGACAAGGCGCAGGGCTCAGCGGGGTAATCCTGGGGTGAGCTGGGGTGAGCTGGGCTCCAGGAGGGAACACGGCCTCCGAGCCACCAAGAACTGCCAAAGCTGCTAAAACCCAGGTGGCCACCATGCACAGCAGAAGACAAACCACTAACCCTGGAAGTGATGGCTCACTCTGGAACAGGCATGTGTGGCCACTAGGCAGCAATGGCCTGTTTTGAAGGCACAAAGTCTATTTTTAAGTTGCACAAAACACTCATTGTGCATAAAATGTGGTGACCTACAGCTAGAAGCTCTACTGGACTGCAAGGCCTCCAAGGCAATCTCAGGGAGATCTGCTGGCTGTCAGTGGTGGGGGATGATAGGATGCTGAAGGTCAATGGCTTTGAAAATGCCCACGTGTATTTCAAAGCCAGCAAAAGGATTTTTAGAATCCAAGCCTGAGCTCCAGTATTCAAAGCTCTGGGTGTAAATTTACAGGAACCGTCTTAACTACTTGAACATAACCGAATTAATAACAGACACATAACCTTAGAAAACTTCTACTTAGAGGCCCCACCATTTCTGGTGCAAAACCTGAGGGTTGCATTATCTGAACTCTGGGATACACAGTATCAGCTTCTGAAAAAAAATCAGGAACCAGCTTCAGTTAATTTGGGTCAGCTTTTCTAATTAGAGCAGCAGCAGAAGGAAGGCAGCCCACGCTAGGGAGCAAAAGCACCACCATCTCCCCAAGTCTTGGGGAAAAAAAAATGGGACAGCCACCTCAGAGGAGAGCAATGGCTCTGGAGAGGAAGCAGCAACCCTGCAGCAAAAGCCATGCAAGAGTAAAAAAGGGAAAACAACAAACAGGGATGAGATGCCAGGACAAGGGAAGATGATTAAGGTAAGACCAGAAAACAGAAGCAGGGAGGGGAAAAATGCAGACCACTTCTGGACAGCCTACTTGTCTGCAGGCAAGTGAGGTGTAAACTGAAACCAAGCCTTGCAGAATTAACAGGCGTGTGGGCTGGGGCCACTTTGGGGGCTCAGACAGAGAGAGCTGGGGAAGGGGAGACACTTTCTCTGTGCCAGGAAAGGCAGTTACAGTGCTGGCCCCAAATCCAGCCTCTCTTCACCTCACATCATCTCTACGTGCAACAGCCTTAAATCACACTAATCTCGTGAAAATAAAAGTATATTGAGTCTGGATCCCTGACCTGTTCCTAAAGCAGGGCCAAGAGTACAAACAAAGGAAATGGTGAGGAATTACTTACATCCATGGAGTAATGCTCAATCTGATAGATGGTGGTCAGCCCCTGGGTCGTGAAATAATCCACACAGGATGAGCAGCCCAACCTCGCTAAGAAGCTGCAGAGGAGGAAGGAAGGAAGGAGAGAGAAAATAGGATCACCCTGGCTGCAACAGCCCAAACCACAGAAAAACCAAACACTCAGCCAATCTGCAGCAACAGGAAACAAAGCTTTCACCCTTGGCTTGACCTCCTCCAAGACATCCCAGGCCAGCAAGCCACATCAAACAAACAAGGGAGTCCTTCAGCTCAGCATTCAGCCCTCATGTCAGCATCTTGCCTTAGTCAAGAGCAGGTGCTGCACAGCCTGAGTCTTGAGGCAGGAGGGATCACAAAGACCCTCCTGCCAGGTCACATCAACCCAGAAGGTGGCTGAGCCCACGGCAGCCTGGTGCATGCACAGAGGGCTTCAGCAAGGCATGGGGTCTGGGGCTCAGACATATCATGCACTTCCAATCAGCACATTCCTCCCTAAGTATAAAGGATTCCTCATTTATGGGCAGCATCTTTCAACTGGTTTGACCTCACAGTGGGGCAGAGGGGTTTCTGACCCCAGCCATGGCTTGTCAAGTGGCCAAAAGGGAAAAAAGAAAAACAAGAAATGTTTGCAAGACAGCCTGGCACCTTCCAACTCCACCAGTCCAACAGATGCTGCATCCCTCAGCTTTCTTGCAGTCCTAATGTCTCTGTTTCTCTCAGCTACTCAGAGGTGGGGTTTGAGGCTTGGTGCCCAGAGGGTGCCAGCCTCATGACTGCCAAGGGCTCAGTGGGATCCGGTGCTCCAGAATCATTCAGGCCCCTGACCCAAGGGCTCAGCTCCCTTGGGGTGGGGAATGTGCCGGGCAGCCTGCTCCCGCTCACCTGACGATGCTGCAGTCTGAGGGGTATGGAGGAGGGGGAGTGCAGTGGGACGTTGAAGGCATGGAGAGGGGAGGAGGCAGCGCCTGCGTGGGGCTGAGGCCATTCATGTCACCGGTCATGGCCATGTGGGTGCCCATCATAGGAACTGGAGGAGAGAAGAAGGAGGAGCACATTGTTACCCAGGCATGCCCAGACCCCAGGATCACCCCCAGCACAGCACCCAAGGACAGCGCCCTCAGCTGAAGCAGCCTGAAATCCTCTCTGAAACCCTGCACAGGGCGAGCTCATGGGGAGTTTCAGGCAGGGCCAAGGACCAGATGACAGACAGCCCTTCTGGAGCTCTCCCCTCACAGGAAAAAAAGCCACCATCGTGTCACCTTCCCTCCCAGATAGGCTGGACAGAAATCCTGGCTTGCCCTGCCACAGGAGAGGAGCAGGACAGAGCCAGCACAGTAACCTAATACAGAAGCCAAACGGCTTTGTTTTCAGAGACAGCAAGAGCACCAGAAGGGGATCAGCAACAGGTGTGGGCAAGAGTCCAGCTGTTTTGAAATAAATTAAAAAACAAAACACCAACCAAAAAAAGCCCCAACAAAACTCAGCCCCCAGAACCATGTCATCCTGTCATCACAGGGCTGCTGAGCACACAGCAGCAGCCAGGAGGAACAGAGTTGCGAGATGTTTCCTTTGAAATTAAGAACTGTCTTAATTGAGCTGAAGGAAAAAAACATTGCCAACATTTGCATCTCCTCTGCTAGGAAATAAAGAAAAAGCAAGTCTCGAAAGCCAGAGGACAGTGCAGCCAGCTAGATCTGCAGTAAGAAGCAGTTCTGTTCACTGTGTGAGGCCCTGAGCAGGGTGCTGAAGCCTTGCCCCATGGCACACCAGCCAGCAATATTTATTTGGCTCTGTAGGTTCACGGCGAATGACTCCAGGCTCTCCAGCTTGACACTGGCCACTCAGAGATGCCAAGTCTCCTTGTCCAGACTAGCAGGGAGCACGCAGGGAACAGGAGAAGAAGGAATAAGAGTTGCTTACTGTTGGTTCCCATGCTGTCGGGGATGGTGGTTGGGGTCAGGGCATTGCGCTGCTGGGGGTTGATGAGCTGGCTGACCGAGGGCAGCTTGTTCATGCTGTTCATTTTGCTGAGTGGTGGAGAGTTGGAGCCATAGGAGGACTGTGACTGCATGGAGGTCCTGCAAACCAAGGAGATGTTAGGACAGGGTTCACAGCAGCTGCTTGTGAGTGTGCACCCAAGGGGCTACAAGGCCAGTGAAGTCACTGGCACCATAGGAACATCACAGATAAAGATCACTGGAGAATGAGTCAGCAGGAAATAAGTTTCCCAGATATTTTCAGCATTAAAAAAAAAAACTGAAATAGCAAAAAAAGGAAAGCTTGACTCTTGGTTGAAACTTTTTATTTAAGGAGAAGTGTCTATGCAAGTTTTTCAGTTGAAAAGAATATATGGAAAGCCAGCAAACGTCTGCCAAGATTTGAAGAGTATTTTTAAATTTAACTTTTCTTATGGTCAAAGACTTTCTCATAAGAAAAAGAACTGAGGAAGCAATCTCAAACCATCCTCAATATCCCTGAAACCTGACTGCAGAAACAATTTTCAGATTGGGTCACACTTATCACCTTGTTTTTTCCAAAATTCCTAGTTATTCATATAACCAGGTGTGTCTGTAACAGCCAGAGACTCTTTGCTCAAGAGAGATTCTACACACTTTAGGGAACGCTGCTGAGATGGTCAGAGCTGCCTGGGATGCCAACAGGCAGCTCTGGCTGGTGTTAAGGCAAACCTGGTATCCAAAGCCTGCAGGCTGCTTGCAAAGAGGATCAGGTTCCTGAAAACAGCACTAGCCCCCGCCTCAAGTCCACCCAGCCCCGAACTCCATCCAGCACATTCATGGAGTGGGCCAGAGAGGCTTGCCAGAGCTCCCTGCTGCCCAGCCCTGAGGGTCCCAGCTGCAATCCTGCCATGGAAGTGATCCAGACTGCCAAGACTGGGCTGCTCCTGAATGGCAGCCCAGCTCTCAGATTGGGTTACAGCTGTGGCATCCCACTGGAGAAGGGTCTTATGTGGGATATGCAGAAAATTATCATTAAAGCCAGTCCAGCAGCACAATGGCCCAGCACAGCCATGGCACAAGGGAGCAGGTTTTTCTCTCACTGACACACCAGGGGCATTCATAGGACTTGGCAAAGGTTTGGGAAACGTGCCTGATTCCTCACGCTTCCCAAACACAAGTACTCTCAAGCCATGGTCACCCTGCAGAGCAGAGGTCACCCAGCTCGCCACAGATCCCAGCACTCATATCCCACTGACCCCATGGTGAGTGTCCAAGGACACATTCCCATCTTATTTCCCACTGGAAAACTTGCTCCCATCTGGGTATAACTGGTTACACCAATTCCTGGGAACTGGCTTTTCTTCTATGCAAATAGAACAATTATTGCTCCAAATAAGCAAAGCGTAAAAGGAAAGAAAAGGCTTATTCCTAGACAATTTATTAAAACCTTCAGAACTCAAGGTCAAGTTCCATACAATTACATTGTCTCCAGCTTCCTGCACTTTCAAGACTTGCAGTGTTGGGTGGAGAAAACATATATGCTAACAGGCTAGAGTATCTAAGGCCCTGAAGAAATGTTACCTAATTACACAATTACAGGAGGTACAGAAGGGTGTGAACTGTCCTTTGGCAGTGAAGATGCAGGACAAGATCCAGCAAACTTCACAGACTCAAGGAAGTGGAAAGCACAAGAAGCTTCACAAATTAATATTAACAATGGCAGCAACTCCCAAGGGGAAGTGAAACCGAGCCATGAAGTTCAGACCCAACTTTTCAGAGTGAAGGAATGATTCAGATCTGAGGTTTCAATTCCCCAATTATGAAAGTTGAGGCTAGCCATGAAATTCAAGTCAGGCTGACACCACCCGTAGTCTAAAAGGCTTCTGGATTTAGGACCAATGAGTATTTCTACTTCATGGGTTAAGGCACTTATCTTAACTGAGCTTCAGCTGAAATAAATACACACCTGAAGAGTCTCTTATGGCAAAATCTGCATGATCTGCAAGTGAGGAGGTCAATGAACACAGCAAAATTCCACATCAAATCAACAAAGGCTTCCCTAAAGAGACTGAGTTGCATTGTTTGAGATCAGTAGTGGGCCTGCCTTTGCCCTCTCCACCACCAATAATTATCTCAGCAAAGCTAATGAGAAGACTACAAAATACTTTGGGGATAAAAGAAAAAACAAAAAGCAATCAAACACAAGCCAACCCAGAGCTTAGAAAACACTTTAGAAATCAAATGCATACTTTAACATATAGCTCAGGGACTCTACTTTTATCTCATTCAAACTCGTAAGAGTCAAGATTAACACAATCAAGTTCAAGGGAATAAAACAGAAAACAAAAGCATTTTTCTTTGTACCCATACTAGTTTCAACTAAGCTATTCCATCACATGAGCAGATGTTTAGAAGGCCTACAGAAAGCCATCTAGCCAAAGAAAAGCTGCAAGATAAATCAAGATGCAAAATTTTATTGAAAATTAATGTCACACATCAATATAGCAAGAGCCTTAGAAACAAGAAAATGCTTTTGGTATTAAGCACAAGGACTACATGGTGTTTGAGGATCCATTTAAAATATATTGCTTTTCTTCCTCGATTTTTTAAAACAGATATAAGAATGTCATGCACAGTGGTTTTCATTAAAATTGTACTTAATATGTCTCAAGAAAGATTAGAAGTCAGAGCATTAACATTTCTTTGATATCAATGCCAACAAAATGCATCTTAATATCAAGGTATAAGGACTTCAATTAACAGACTATTATGCTTCTTGGAACAGTCTGATACAAAAGGCACTGAGTCACATTCTGCTACTGAGTTTTCTCTCTTTAAGAGGCTATGTAATTATTTAGCAAATAACATTTGTAGTTATGCAAGCTCATATGAGGGCAATCATCTCATGCTTCAAGGCATACACTGATCAGCTCAAGAGGTCAGGAAGGAACTTCCTTCTTGTCCCATATCTGAACAAAGTTCAGTTCGCAGGCTACCTCATATAACTCTACATTTTCCCAGCTCAATGGACACCAGCCCTTCACCAGAGGTATCAAACTGCTGGGATAGACCAATTACCTGATTGAGCAGCCCAGAGTCCTCGTTCACTAGAGGAGCACACAGCCATGTAAAGGAGCCTGAATGCAAATGACATCCAAGGTTCACTAAATGCAATTGGGCAGCTCAGGCTCAGAGTTTAAGGTTTCCCCCAAGCCCCTGTGCCCACAGTTTGCTGTCCCTGAAGACCCAGAGCCAGTCAGTGCAGAGATACACAAGTAGAATTAGAGCTGTCCAGTTCTTTGTCTGCCTTCCCTTTCAGAAGCCACACCAAGGATCACAAACCAGGTTCACGTGAGGCCAATGTGCTCGTGGGCAATGGTTTTAAAGCAAGGTTTCCCACAGGGCTGCATAACCCTGGGGTATCCCTGATGCAGTCTAATAACAGCACACAAGAGACACAGATGATGCTCAGTTGCATTCATCTGCTTTGAAGGCCCATGAGGCAGCAGGGCACTAAAAAGCAGAGAGAGCTCCTTGCCCTCCACATCCCAAACTGCTGCTACACTAAAGCAGGCAACAGTGCATCTTTTCAATCACACCAGTGGTTTGCAGGCTGGGAACCTCACTGGGAGCATGGAAAGGAGGAGCTTCAGTAGTTACTGGGCAGACAGGAACTACAGCACAGGGACAGGGGTGGCAATAATGACTCCCCTTAGATTTCAGGTATGGGAATTTCTCAAGGCAGGCCATGGATGTAATCTGCTCTCCAGGGAATGGAGCTGTAATACAGGGAGTGGATACACATCAAGTAGTTGACACAGACTGATATGACCTGACTGACTGATAAGGCCCAATTAGTCCACTTCGTTATTCCTTGAAAGGCAAAGGCTTATTTTCCTGAAGACACAGAGATGGCATAGAAGCAATGGAAAGACAGCTGGGAAAAAGTTTTCATTTTATCTGCAGAGGACAGGCTACAAAGCAATTCCATTTGCTTTCAGCTCCAGGTATTTGATAAAAGAAAAAAAGAATAGCACCTTCTAATATAACCACCTGGTAGTTGGAAAGCAAATCAAGTCACCACTAAGATCAGCTTCCGAATCAACAACTTCTATAGCCAAATAAGACAATTTTCTGGAAGGCTTTCCAGAAAATAACAGGTGATTAAAAAAATTTACATTCCTGTTTAGTGGAACTCTGAGATGTTGCACTGCCCATTACAGGAGAAGGGATTTCCTAGAGGCCACACCAAAGGATGAACTGGAATCTTCTAGTGCAGGCTGTGGATGCTACCTATTTTCTGGTGGGCTGCCTCCTCAAATTTGCTGGTGGACAGGCCCAGAAGCAGTGCTCTAGATACAGATCAGTATTTCCCTGTCAAAGTACTTCCATATTGCCACCCAAAAGCTGACAAGACAACAATCCAGGAATAAACCTTCACTGGAAGAACAGACAACAATGCCAAGCACAATCCTATGTCTGGGCTGCATTTACAGTTCAGATTCCCACCTCTCCTAGGGAAAGGAATCACACTGCCTTTCTTTTCCCAAATAAAGAGGCACAGAACAACAGTGACCTGCTTTGTGAGCTCAAAGAACTTTCTGGAATTTCCAGGCAAGGCAACAAGGCACTTGATTTTGATCAGCTTTATACAAGGAACAATGGTAGAGCTGCAACTGTATGAAACAGGCAGTGGCAGTGCTAGTGCTTAATTAGCTGTTATTTATATACCTAATCCCAGTTTTGGGGGCTCTTTTCCACCAGCCCTCCTCCACACTGCTATGGTAGAGCAAGTTTTGCTGAGACACTGGAGACAGCCAGAGATGGGATATGGCTCTCAAAGGAGATGTCAGTACGAGTCATCACCTGCTCAGATCCCTGCTCAGCTGCCTGGAAGCAGATGATGAGATGTTCAGAGATAAGTGTCTTCTCTGACTGCATCAGGGTTTTTTTCCTCAGTGGGTGGCCAGGAGGCCTGCTCTGCCTTTGGGAGGTACCTTCTCTTTGTGCTGCCTAACCCTAAGTTTGTCAGAGCTGCGTATGCATCCACCCCAAATAAATCCAGCACAGACTGCACTGCAGGGCACCACTTGGACTGAGCCCACAGAGTTGGGAGGAGCTTCCTAAATTCAGTAAAGCTGGATTAATGCCAGCAGTGCTGGTGCAAAGTCAGAGTCACAAAGCCTTCCTTAAAATTTTGATGTACTTTAGATCACATCCATTGAGGTTGGAAATAAGTGGAAACAATTCATGATGCCAAAGTTGAGGGCATTTATACAGAAATAAAAAATTGATTTCTTACCAGTACCAGTTCATATAATTATTACCTCTCCCTGTCCAGCAGTACACATACATCAGCTACTTGCACTATTAGTGCATGACATGCATTAAAACAGGCCAAATTTACTATCACAGACCATTTAAACACACATCCTCTGCTTCCACCCCCCAGTCCATGAACACAGTTTTTAACTTAAACAAAAGGCATTTTAAAATTGAGACCTGCTCAGAGAAACCCTGCTGAGTTTCACAAATACAGAAGTAAGAAGAAAGAGTATCAACACATTACAAAAACAGAGAAGAAAAGTTACACCAAGACAGACGACATCATGGTTCCCGACCTCACAATGCTATGGGCTACAGCTAAGAGGTCTGTAGAAGTGTCTGTTGTTTTTGCAAAGTTTGAGTCCCTTCAGAAGTTTACTCCCACTATTCACTCTGCTGCTATCAGGCTGTGTATTTGCCCCACTGTTCCTAGTCCTGTCAGCTGGGCAAAGTGACCCTGCCAGCTCGGTTTATGGATATACTGATGGGTTTGGGGGGCTGGAATGTTTTAGGATGGCATCGGTCTGTTTGGGAGGGTCTCTCCTTGAGTCCGTGAGTTCACTCCTGAAGCAGGCCGAAAGGAGACTGTAAAGAAGGAACCAGAGAAGAGAAAAAGGTGAATGTACAGGACCCCTTGCCAGCCACCAAGAGAGAAACAGTCACTTTTCCACCTTCATGATCACAGTACAGGCTTTCAAAGAGGGAAACAGCAGATGGCTTAGCACCTACAGTGAGGGTATGTAACAGGGAGATTTAGGAAGCTGGAAAGCCCCAGGCACAAGCGAGTGCTTGGCAAGGAAGGGAAAACTACCAGTTGATAGGGAAATCTGATTGTGCCCTAGTCTCATGCCCTGATAATGTTTCCAGTGACAAATGAAGAGGAACAAAAGTATTCAATGAAAGGAAAAACAACTTCCATTGAATCCCCTTTGAAAAGCTGAGGGGTCCCTGGGGCCACCAGCGGATGCAGAGGGCACTGAACCTTCAGAGCCCACAAAGCACTTCTACTTGGCTCCTTTCACCTTGGCCATTCTGTAGTGAGAATACTATCCAGGTGCCTGGAGCTCACATGCAAGCACAGCACTTCAAAACCAAACCAAATCATGCAAAAATCCACTGTTAGCTTTCACACCAAAAACAAGATTAATGAGGTGAAGGTATAGAGTACCTTCCCCACCAGCCCCCTTCCCACAAGAGCAAACACTGGGACCCTTGTAGCTCAGCTGGAGCACTCCAGGCATTGGATAGCTCAGTTCTGTCACAGTTCACTTAAGAGGATAATTCTTTCTCATTTGGATAACGATTTGTGCTGCTCACTAGACTGAAAGGCAGCCGGTGGGCTGGGAGCTGCATCTCTGATGATAGGAAAGAAGTGTTTTCTGGGGTACAAGATCCCACTTGGACGTAAGTCCTCTTCTTTGTTGCCATTGGAAGACTGTGAAAACCTTTCTATCACAGGAGTTTGGCTTGGTATTCCTTATGAACTTTACAGGTCCCTTTCAACTTGAAATATTCTGTGATTCTCTGCTGCAAGAAACTGAAATACAGGTAGTTTTGAAAACAGTGTTCAGCAGAGTGAAACCCACCATATGAAAAAGTGTTTTCTAGTGAAACCCTTAAAGACTGTGCAGGTTAATCCCTGGGAATATTGATGGCAAACATATTTCACAGCACGGTAATGAGGAATCATTCCTTCCCCAACAAAGCATGAGCCACCTCTGATACCCCTCACAGCAGAAATCATCTGGCAGACCTGTTTTATGCAAATAGTGGCAGACTATGAAAAGGAAGTCTTCTAAATGCACAAGTGTGCTGCAGTTCAAGTACGGATCCCAGGATTTGACAGTGAAAAAGGAAAAATAGAAACTAAAAGAAAAAAACCCAGCAACTTCCCACCTATGATCATGAAGGTATTTGGCATAACAGTAAAAAAGAGAAAACCATGCACAAAGGAGCAAGCAGAGAGAGGAGATGAGACAGAGAAATATTGTGGTCTGGCACAATGTGGAGCATTGCAGTAATTTGGTCATCTAGGGGGACACAAGAATTCTGATTGTCACCAGATTTGTCCTTTCTATTCCAAAACAGTCAGACAGCTGCATCTGCTGGCCTGTCAAATGCAATGCTGGTCTGTATGTGCACAAGAGCCATTATATAGTTGTTTTTCAAAATGCCAGATTTGTATTTTTAAAACTACTTTTCACCATTATAATCTCAACTTTGTTTTTCCTACTCTTCAAAAATGATGCTCTCCATGTTGTAGGAATGCAAGGGAAAACTTTCCATGCACACAGATAACTTTCCTATGTGAACCCATGCTCCAAAAAGTAAACTGAAACATCCAGCAGTTCCTCTACCAAGGCTTGATTCTGGAGCACGTGGATGCTGCTTCATTTTGAGAAGTAATAGCCAAAGGCAACTTTCAAACATTCCAGTCCCACAGAGCCCTGCTGGGACCTACAGCTTCCAACGCATTCCACCTTGGTCACAGCACACACACTTTCCCAGCTCCCACTTTTCACATGTGCATTGAACTAAAGGTGAACTAAGACAAACATTTTAAAGTGAATCCCTGCACACAAAGTGAGAGGCCAGAACAGAAACAAAAAGGAGTCCTTGTGTTCCTGAGTTTGACATGGAAGCAGTGGCAAGACATCTCCCAGCAACCTACTGATATATGAGGCTGCTCTTATCCAAACCATTCCCTACCAAGCAGCTGCTCTCCCCATTCTCACCTTGAATTTGCAACTCCCAAAAAAGGAGTTTCAGGTCTCATCTTGAAGTTTTTTAAGCCCAACCATCCCCTTGCCCTGAATGCATTCCTTCAGATATTAAGTCATACTCTGGGTTATTGAGGAAAAAGCACCAAAACCCAAAGTGCACCTAAGAAACTGTTGCCTGAACGTGCACTTCAGCACAGAGAACCCGTCTCGATGGCAGGCTGTCAGCAGAGACAACTGCAGCAGCTCTGGACAAACACTGCAAGTTGTTTTTCTCCATACTCCTAGCACCCTGAAAAGCTCTTAATCTTTCTCCCCTGCATCTGAGCACTGTCAGCAACTGAGAAAAAAATGAGTATATAACTGGACAAGTGCCAGGAGACATGCCAAAAGAAGTTTCATTAAATTAAATGGCTGGACGTCTACATGTTGGTCTTAAAGGTAACACAAATACCAACCTCATTTTCCAGGAACCCATCCTACTGAAACAGAAAGAATGAAAACAGTAATTATGGCAAAGCCAACTGTCAGCACCAAGGGAAAGCTGTCATCTGCTGCTGTCCATTTCTGCTTACAAAACCATTTCTCAGCTGAAATGGCTGTGGTTCAGGTGAAGCTTTGAAGAGAAGCAGCAGAGCACACAAAGGCCGCAGTGCCTAGGAGCTAGTAAATACAAGCTATAGCATACACAAACAGTGTAGATGACTGATAAAAGTAAATACTAAGAATAATAATGAGATTTTTAAGTGCCCCAAAAGAGTCCAGAGCCCCTGGATGCTCCAGATGTTTTGGCAGAAGGCTTTTTTCACACCTCCACAAGACTCTAGCTGACACTAAAAACACACAGGTCAAAATGTGAACACATGCAGAGATCTGGCAGAAAGCTGTGGGATTGCAGAAGCCCTGAGACATAGCCAAGGCACTGAAATAAATCCCTACAGGCTCAAGTGGGACTCATGTGGTGCCTTGGCCCCATGCTAACCTCTGCAGAGGAATGAGTCCTACCCACAGCCTCCTGAGCAGAGCTTCCCAGCAGGAATGCACGGGATCCGAAGCACTACCGCTGGCAGCCACCTGCAGCCTGGGGGGCTCTTTTCTGTCACCCGAGACAGCAGGTGAAGCAATGCCCATGAATGACACTGCTCACAGCCCATCTGGGAAGCCATTCTCTGCCCAGGCCTCTGTAACTGCAAAGCTTTGGGAACCCAGACACCTATTTGGCCCTTCTTTTCCCCATCCTCCTCACACTTACAGGGCCCAAAGCAATCCCTGGCAGCCGAGTTCAGAGAGGATGGAAAACTTCTCATGAGCAATGTGAAGAGTCAGCTGGCAAGTTTTTGACTACACTTTAAAAGTTTGTATAGAATATTTCTTTGAAGTGCCCACTGGCCACAAAGGAAATCTTACGTGTTTCAACCTTGCTCTCAACTTTCAGCTGCCTGTTTCACAGCTGAACAACCTGGAGTGTTGTTGTACCACTGAGACACCAGCGCTCCAATGCACCAGAGATGCACTGCAGTCGGGTCAAGCACTCGGCTGAGCTGGTGCTCACTGTCCCAGCTCTACATATTCTTATCAAAATGGTCAGATGGGTACCCTGGAGAAGGCACGGAGATGGTTCCATGTTTGCTGGCATTCCCATGGAGCAGTGAGAGAGGGGTGCACTCAGCCTGTGCTCCCCAGCTGGGACAGGCGCACACAGCAGGTTTCTGACCACAGGCTGTCAATGGCTTTGCCTCACTGTGCTGTGCCTTGGGCTCTGGTTGGAAGCCAGAAATGAGGCACTGAGCCCATCCTCATTCAGCCTTGGATCCAAAAAGTTGAAATATGTGAGACTGAACACTAGAGAGGGACCTCACAAGCAGTCAGGACGTGTCCTTGGGGAAGGAGGACTGCTTTGTCCCACTGCTCAGCCCTCAGGAGAGCACCGTGTCCCTGTGAACAATGGTGCAGAAGCCTTCTGTGTCTCTCTCCTCTCTCCCCCTTCCCCACTGCCACTGCACACTGGTACTCACTGCTTCTGGAGCAAGTGCTGGTGCTGCTGCTGCTGCTGCTGCCTGTAAGTCTCAATCGTGTGCTGGGGAAGGTACTGCATCAGCTCCAGGGACTCTTTGATCTTCAGGAGCATCTCATACGTCTCCCGTCCCCTCACCTGCATCACGGGAAAAGGAAAGCTTTAAAAGGACTGCATTTATAATCCTTAGTGTAGTCACCCAGGAAATTTTAGATAAAGTCAAGTAAACACCCACAGCAGGATGTAAATACTCTGTTTATACACTATGTTCACACAATAAAACTGCTAAGCCTTGTTCTAGAGGTTGAAGACTGATAATCTCACACTGCAGGCTCATGAACATCCTGGGGTTGTCATATGGCTCAATGTAAATCTATGCCAGCTAAAAGCAACATTCTGATCCAACCTATTTAGACAGAAAATGTCTTTACTTGCCTCATATGTAAGCAGATCTGGTGATGAATCTTACATGCCCTCAGAAAAGACAGCACATGAATTTGGGATCTGGGTTTGGCTCTCCCTTCTCCTCCAAGCACACCATGGTTTGTGATTTATCCAGCTAAACATGGCTCATGGGGAAGGAGCTAAATGGCAAGTTGGAGATATTGCCTGCCCTTTCTGAGCCTGCACTTAATATAACACATTTCACTTCTATCACTGCATTAGAAGTGCAGTATACATAAAAGCCACGGAAGCATCCACCTACAACATACAGTACTTCTGGAGAAAGGTCAAGTGCTACTGACCCAGAAATGACAGAGGAGGACACCTAGTTAGTTCTCACAGACAAATGTTTCCACTAGGACCGACAGATCCTTTGGGATATTCTTATATGCCTTGCATAAGCCATTCTTAGTACCTAATGGGATTCTAAATATTTTTTTTATTTGGAATACGTATTTAAAATAGGTAGCTCTTTGGATTAAAGAAAATAAAAATTGTTCTTTCACACCATAACCCCATCCTCAGCTCTCTCTGAAGTCTAGGTGAGCCTCGAGTAACCATCAAAGATACTAAACATAGGGTAAATACAAAGAGAGAGAGAACTCACTGGCAAGTATAAGAGCTCATCATCTGGGGAACGTCTTTTTTTGATAGATGTCATCTGTATGCCGTGAGTTCCTTGTCGAAAAGCTGGAAGAGAAACCCCAAAGGCATCCCATTTAATAAAAAAAGCAAGGGGGGAGAGGAAGGGACGGAGCATACAAAGAAGAAAAAGGCAAAAAGAGACACACAAAAAAGATATGAAGTGTATGGGCAGCTCAGATCTGTAGTGCTCTGAAGGGATCTGTGACTGAGCCACTCCAGAACTGTCCTTGCAGCTCCTGGCTCCTAAGGACAGTCACAACTGCAGGTGCTGGCTGGCCATGTCACTTGCGGAAACACAACAGCCAGGGAGTGCTGGATCTATGACACAACCCTGGCAAGCCACGCTTAGAACAAGCACTGGCTCTTTACAGGAAAGTTACAGAAAGTTTTGGTATTACAGAACCCACAGGTATTGGTGAATCAGTGATCCAGGAAGGTGAGACCATTGGAAGGGAGCAGAAGAAAACAAAGCCTCACTCCAGTCTGCCTCCCATCATAACCTGTGCTCTGCTGTTCAGGCTGCTGCCCTCACTGAGTGTGCAGGGGAAACCAAAGGAGGATTTCCACATCCTGCATGTCCAGTGAGGACTTGGCTCTCATCAGAGCACAGAGAGGCTGCTTGCCAGGGTGTCTCTGATGCACAGCAGTGTTTGTGTGCAGCCTCAGTCTAGATCCCTGTGGCTGGAAGACACCTGCCACAGCACAGAACATGAGCTAAATGAAGCAGAGAATAACAGCATGGTCCCAAACAAGCAGTAAAGGTTCAAAAGATCAGAGTCCCAGCCATGGAATTGGAAGGTGGCAAATAAAGACTCCCTCCACCCAGCACTAGCAGGGCTAATCTAATACCGGTAATGCTGCAAGGGACCCACAAACCCAGACTTTATGAACACCAGGTCAATTTTTAGGCTGATTCACCTTAGGAGAACAGACATCTAATGCTCTCTTGCCCCCAAGCCCGTGCACAGCACCCTCTGTCCCTGTGGCACAAGCACCCAGATCTGCCCAGCTGTGCCAGCTACTTACGGCGCTTCGTACCATCACCATTCTTTGTGCTGTCAGACACTTGCTGCTTGCGGATGCTGTCCTCGTCTGCCTTGCGGTCTCTGCCCGGGCAAGCACAAATTCGGGCTTCGAAACACCGCCGGCCCAACACTTGCCCACTGGGAAGAGAAGTGAGAACAGACGTCAGCTGCATATCTTGGACATATGCCAGCAGCTCCCCTCAACTTCACACCAGACTCTGCACCTTCCATTTCCCAGTCCAGATTTCCCAGGTGTTGGGCAACTCCCACCTGCAAAGATCTAAAAAAATACCCTACAGCCCGTTGAATTAAGCTGCTCCTAAGGAAATGGAATGCTGCCCTAAGTGGAGGAGGACCCAGAAGGGTTAACTCATGGTGCACAACTTACTCTCTGGTTTCCAGGGTCACAATGATAAGGATGGGGCGGCGGTTCATCCCTCCAACGCAGCTGCTGTTGCACATGAAGTTGTACAAGACTGTAGTGAACTCAGTACCGACCTGGATGAGACAAAGGGGATGAGCAGAAGAGATGGTAGATGGAAACCTCTGCTTTTTCCAAGCTCTTCTCTTTATTTCCCCAGCTGGGCTGCAATTGGACCAGCATGAAATAGACTCCCACTACAAAGCTTCCTTAAAAGAAATTAAGAACCCCTGCTCTCAAGGGATGAGGAAGGTGTTTCACAGCTCATTTCTGACAGAAAGGAAGAGGGGATTCATTGTGATGGGGAAAGCCCAAGATCCCAACTCCTTTGATCAGGGTTACAACCCCTACCCCTCTCTGTGTGCCAGGATGCCACCAGCCTGAGCTCACAACATACCTGGGGTGGCTCATAGGGGACCAGCACACTCTGCCTCCCGGTGATGGGGTCTTCGACATACTGGGCATGGCTGTTCCCTTCCACTCTGATCAGGTGGCTGGGAGGTGCAATCTGGCCTGCAAGGACAAAGAGGGGAAAAACAAGAGACAGTTCAGTGAAGCAAGGTCATGCCCAGAGTGGCAAGATCACCCAACAAGGGAGATACACATGGCCCTAGAGGTCTGTCTGAGCACACACAGGTGCCTCC
The DNA here is from genome assembly GCA_025920805.1 of Petroica traversi. Lineage (NCBI taxonomy): Eukaryota > Metazoa > Chordata > Aves > Passeriformes > Petroicidae > Petroica > Petroica traversi. The sequence continues at coordinate 7,496,083 of JAHLSL010000045.1, forward strand.
CAGCCCCTAAAGCATCCCTTCCCAAGATTCCTGCTGCCAGATACCAAAGGTAACACAGGCTTTCTCAAGCTCACTCTGGACACCTGCTGCTAAACTCGAACAAGGGCTTACCAAGATCTCAGACTAAGTGAGCCCAAATGTGACTGAATGGCAGCTCATAGGAGCTCTTCCAGCAGGTTACTCCTACTGGATTTTCACACCAGCTGAAAGCCTTTATTTTCCTCCCTCTAGTACAAATACAAAGCAAATTCCTTCAAGTCTAAATTCCTACTCTTTCTCCTATCAATTGCTAGCCCTCTTCTGCTCCCTACCATCAGTCTTGACCCTTAAAAAAATAAATTAAGTAGCAAGAGAAATATGCATTTAATTAACAGTCAGCTTGAAAAATCATGCTTGCTTAGAGCAGCAGCAGGAGGGAACATGATTTCCTTCGTTCCTAGGCCACTTTCCAATAATTAAAGGCTTCCTTCCTAGAAATTTTCTTCCATGTTTCTACAACTAAATTCTGAGGAGAGAAGCCTGCTATGGCTTCATCTTTTCGATAATAACAGTTTATTTCTTACTCAAAATACAGCCTATTTCTACAAAAAGAATTATTTCAGAATAAGCATTTGTAGGGTTTTTTTCTTTCTAAAAAGTCCTTTATTGAATGGTGTCAACCCTCAATAAATCCAGTCCTGTCAGAAAAGTGCTTTTTAATATAAAAAAAACTGTTTTGGAGAACTGTCTCACTCCACTCTGATTTTACACTCCCAAGTCCTTGCTTATTTTTGGGGCTTGTCTAGCTGGCTGCACTGTAACCAGCAATGGGATCCAGGCTCTGAAGACATCCTGCTAAATGACACCAACCGGATTTCTTTACAGTAGGAGATAAATGATGCACGTAGAATAAAACAGATGCCCATCTGAACTTATGTGAACTTTAGCGGACAAGGCAAAATGGAACCCGGCCCGTGAGCTTGCAGAAACCCAAAGGACATTTTCAAAACAGCTGCTACTTCACTAACACGAGGAGAAGCAAGTAAAAGATTGAAACATTAATACTGAACCGAGAGTGTTAAATGTAGCAGAATGTTGCCCACAGTTGATGCTGGCACTTAGCATTGCCCTGCCAGAGACAAACAGCCCCTCCGTCTTTGAGGCGTGGATTAAGGACTGGAGATGATATTGCATCCTGTCACTAGATCCCTGTCCCAGCGACATGGAAGCTCATTCCTGAGCACAAGAACAGCTGCTTCTCATTGCAGGAGCAAAAGCAGAGCAGAGAAAGGCTGCCAGAAGGGCACTGCCTGCCATGGGGACAGACAGCCATCCAACCTGGGCAGGCGTGAGGTTTATTTCAGTACTTTCCTCCCAAGGCTGTGCTTGCACAGGGTCAGCTAAAGCATTGCATAATCCTTCCTGCCAAGCACAGGAAATAGAAAGCTGCACAAGGTGTTGCAGGGAAGTCTGCTTCCAGAAGGTTTGCTCTGAAGCTGCTGTCACATCCCTCAGTGGCCACTCATCAGCCAGGCAGCTCTGGAGAGGGACTGCCAGCACAGCACTGCCCTCCTTACCCTCGTTGAACTCCCGGCTCAGCTCGTGGTTTGGGCAGCGTTTGACCACTTCGGTGACGTGTTCAGCTTTCTTGTAGACTGGCATAGCCCTGATGACAGCTCCCTGGGGGGGTGGGGTCATCACTTTGATCTGGATGGGACACGTCTTGGCGATCTGGCAGTACAGCTTTTTCAGTTCAGTAGAATACTGAATGGGGAACACACAAGAGAGAGAAGTTCAGCAAGGGATGAAGGCACAGCAGGGACATCGAGGTGGCTTTGCACACGTAACTGAAAGCACTAGCCCCTGCATGTGCACTGCATTTGTTTGCACAACAGCCACGCTTCCAGAAAAGTGACAAAACCCCTAGACCTTTACCTGCTGAAAAACAGCAGAGCATAAATTTACATCCTAGCTTTCCCAAAGGCAAAAAACTTCAGATAAAGAGCACTTCATTTACTTGAACAAATAAAGCCTTTATTCCTCGGGCACACACTCCCATTTGCAAGGGACACCCATTACCCACCTAACAAAACAGATGCTATTCTTTTCACAGCATCCTGTAATCCTGGAAGCACTCAAAACCACAGACATGAAGTGTTTCATCCTGTTTTCTAAGAAACCCTCCTAACTCTTGCAGAGGGATTAAAAAAATATGAACCGTGGAACTGAACAGTACTTGAAAACAAGACCCTGATCGATTTGGGAGTTGTACGAAATCTGACATTTCACTGACATCTTTTAAAACCATCTCCTATATCTATTGAGCACCTCTGCAGTAAATTCCTCACTTCTAAGCTCAAAGTATTACATCCAAATATGAGGTAAAAAAAATATTTTTTTCGAAGACCAGAAGAGCTGAACAGCCTGAAGACCAGGTGCATGGTGAAACCTAGAGCATTACCCAGCAGTTGGCTCCAAAGGGAGGCTGTGACCATGCAATGAACATCTGGAACAGAACAAGATGCTCTTATTCACTGTGCTAATTTGGAGCATATTGTATTTCTCTTAAGATGTTCCCCACTAAAAACAGTAAACTGATGCAGCATTTTCCTGGAGTGTGTTCACATCTGGAAACCTTTACTAAGCAAAACATCAAGGATGAAGTGGTGGTTTCTTTTCAAAACCCCTCACTGAAATAAAGGCATCTGCTAAGCAGGGAGGATGGCACAGAAAAGTTACAAGTGGCTCAGTCCTGCCCAACCCAAAACCCATTCTCCTAGGTCCTATAAAGGAGACTCTCCATTATCCCCTGTTGTACAAGGCTGTTCCAAAATTCAGCAGGTTTTTCAGAACCCTACTCCAGAGGTATTCAGTTTTCTCCTGGTATTCAGACATTCATGAGTGCAGAGCTCTCTCTGTATCTCTAACAACATAACCCACAGGAATTGTTGGCATTTCCCCATCTCATGTCCTCAGTTCTTGCAGACAAAGAAAAGTGAAAGCCCCAAGGTGGTTGTTTCCTCACAAAAAAAAAATAAAAAGGTCTCTAGCAGCCACAGGCCAATAGAGCCTTGTTCCCAGCTGTTCAAACAGAGCCCTGACAGGTTCATACTGGTCAAGAGCACCCTGTGGCCATGGACTTCACTGGGACAGGGAGAGCCAGCGCGTGCAAAGGTGGGTGGCAGATGATGCAGCAGCAAAAGGATTAGCTAGTGATAGTCAGGGATTATTTGCATTTCAGAGTGTACACACTGCTAACACAGGGAAAACCAAACTTGCGAGAGACACTGGGTAGGAAAGAGGGATTAAACATAAGCCAAACCAGTCCCTTCCCTCCTCACTCAACACCATCCTGCCATGTGGCAGAGAAGATGCTACAGGTATTTAAGCTACGAAAAAAGATTTCTTTAAAATGCAAAGGCCAAATTGTGCAATGTATTTTACGCGCCTGCAGGCTAGAGATTAAACCCACAAAGGATTTACCCAGCCCGCGGAAACGGGGAACATGCCAAACAATTACAAAAAAAAAGTTGCGAAACAGATCTAGATGGTGATTTATATCGTACATCTCTTAAACCTGAAATTCCTTATTGTTTTTTAATTAAAAAGCAATTCCTTACTGAAGGTAAGAATGAGCTCACCATGTTGTCTTTTCATCTCAAAAGGTAGAAAAAGAAACACTTATATTTAAAAGGAAGAAAACCTGTAAAGCATTGGTTCCTTCAATGCATCAGTTTGCTCCATAGCACTGTGAAGGTTTCAAGCACAGAAAGCCTCAAAAATCTCAAAAAGCCAGCTAATCATTTGGATGCCTTAACATTACTGAAGCATAAAGAAATTGAGCACCCAAAGGTGATGGGCTGAAATGCAAGCATAAATATGTAAGACCAGTGGCGCAGAGGGCACAGCACATGCCAGGAGCCAGTGTGTCCAGTGTCTGGAGGCATTTGGGGAATTGAACAAATGGAAGGAGACACACACCCCTCAGTCACTGAGCAGGACTCATGGTGCTGACTGTAACTTTACATCTACAAAGACAGAAAGCGGGGGTTGCAAGAAAGCGGTAAAACAAAAATCACTGCTTTCGGAAGGACCGAGAGGTATCCAACACTAGGACAAATACTGAGGATCCTGATCAAACAGCACAGCCCCTCTGCCAGCAGAGCAAGGGACCTGCTCCCCATCCATCTTTCAGCACCCCAACAGTTAGATCCCTTTGGCAACAACCAGCAAGGAAGGCACTGGATCCACAACCTAAATTCACAGAAAGCAAACAGCCAAGAGCTAAGGGGTTATGATGAACAAGCCTATCCAACAAAGAAACACAAGGCAGACTCAAGAGCTGCAGCTTCCAGCCAACAACTTGAACTTGGCATATCAGAAAAGGAGGGTAACCAGGAGCCCACCTCTGCCTCGGGACACGGTCAGGACATGGGAAGGTTAAGTGCCAGTGCCCAGCAGAGGCGGGAGAGGCAGCAGGAGGCTGAGCTGCCTTTTTGTCACCTGACTGCAAGAGGAGTTCGAGCCTCACAGGCACTGCCCAGGGCTTGGGGACATGGCATAGAGACATGATTTCACATCTACCCCAGGCACAGCCGCCTGCGAGCGTGTAATCACTGAAGGGACAGTCATTTAACACCGGTGTAAATCTGTCCACGGGGTACCTGCTGTCAGACAGAGAGGGGCTCAAGTTTCCACCCCGCCAACTTTGCTGCAACCAGGGGTAACCTGATGCACAGCCATTTATTGGCATAAATAGATGCCAACAACTAGGTCATGTTGACTTCGTCCTGGATAATCACTATATCCACAGAACAAGACAGGATATTGTATATAGATTTCAAAGCAAAGGCGCTTCAGAAAGAAAATCCGAGGCAGGAGCTGTCTGAGCATTCAGATAGTGCCTGCAAGAAAGGATCATCCTCCTGGCACAGGTGCTGCTCCTCAGTGGTCCCAAACCTCCCCATCATGCAGAAGGTGACAGTCCCCCCTGCCCACCATTTTGCTGTGAACTGACACTCGCTGTATGAGGGTAAGGATCAGGTAAGATCATGAGCAATTCCCAGAAATTCAAAGCATCACTATTTATCAACACATTTGAGCAGGAAAGCTAAATTAATTAGGAGTACAAATATAAAAAATGAGCTTGACCCAACTAACAAGTCTATCAGTTAACAAGATGACAACAACCATTATTTAGCAACAGGAACAAAGGTTTTGCCAACAGCCTGAGGAGTGTACCACCACTTCCACCAGAGTACAGACCTGAAAGCCATTTAAAACAAAAGAACTGAGCCTGGAAACGTGTTATCTGCTCAAGAGGGAGAGGGAAGAGCTTTGACTCGGACTTTTCCTTGGAGTTCGACTGCTGCCTGTCATGAATTTAGCTTTTTGCTTAATAATACATTTTAAAAGGAAAGATGAAAACATTCCAGTGCCTGCAGCTCTGCTCTCCCCACCTGCCTGTGCAGACATACTGTATTACCCACTCTTGGCACCTTGGCTGGTAATTCAGTATCACAATACCCACGCCAGCTACCATCAGGCAACACCTGTCTGATTTCTCAGTAAGCCCCTTCTACTAAAGGTGTGTCAACAAAAGGCTGAAAGGCAAAAACAAAACACTTCTTGACTCTCGAATGGAGAATTTTTGCAAGAAAGGACTGTAGTCTCCTGAAAGTAAGTGCTCAATGCAATACAAGCCACAATGGCTTTTCACCGAGCATTCAATTCCTCTGCAGAACTCTGATGCAGTGAAATCCCCCAAACACTACTTTCAAAATCTACCTCTAATATCTGTTTTACCATCTGATCTAGCAGAGGGATTATGGCTCCTAAATCTTTAAAAGGAGTGGGGTTCAGGCAGCTCTACAAATGCTGACGGGTGTCAGCTTGAAGGTGATCCCAGAGGCTGGCTTAAGGCATTACAGCTCCTTGAGCCCCTCCTGCTCAGATCAACAGGTCTTTCAAATATTTTGCAAACTTCTTTCAAGTAGTCATGTTTTAGTTCAACTCAGTTAACTAGATTCATTTTACTTGATGTTTTCAAAGCTGTCAATCAGCTATGCTTTCTCCTCTACCAAACTAACTCCCTAAGGAGGGGGTAAAAAGAACAGTTTAGAAGAGTGAGAATGCAATAGCTACCTGCACCAAAGTACTCACAGGTGAAAACAAGGAAAGTCACAAAGAAATAGAAAATAATTTGAATATGTTTTAATTATTTAGGAGAACAAAAGGCAGTGGGAAGAAAGGAAGCTACCGACTAAGAACAAAAAGTGAAATCTACACAACCACCTTAAACATTTTTGCTATACTAGACCATGACTGAACTTTTCATTTACAACAAAACTGGGAGCATGTGAGGGCACATGTACACACACTCTTAGGAACCAACTTGTACCCAGAGGACACGCAATGAAGAGGAGCTGTACCAGGAGTGCTGCACACATGGACATCTCCTTCTACATTCAGCCTACAGTTCAACATAGCTTTAATTCCATGGGTTGTGAGCTGACTTGTTGCAGCTTCAGTTTGAAGCCCTCTATCTCACTAGCTCCAGAGAAAAGTGGCCATCTTGCTGCTAGTGGGTACAGCTGGCATGGGCCAAAAGGTCCAGTGATACAGATCCACCAGGTGTGGCAGCAACCCCCAGCCCAGGGCACCAGAGAGACAGACATGCCTGTGAGCACCCCCCACCTGCAAGGAAAGCTGTGGGGCAATGCC
>JAHLSL010000045.1:7503184-7544655 GCA_025920805.1 Petroica traversi
AGGAAGGGGAGGGGTGGCAGGGAGGAGAGCAGAGAATCGTAGCCTGAGGACAGGGATTCAGAGCCGCTGCCCCGTGCGGCTGTCCCGGCGCGGAGCCGCTCCCCGGCGCTCTGCAGCCCCCGAGCTCCTGCGCTGGGCCATCGCCGGGGAACAAGGGGCAGAAAAGCAGCTCTGCCCCTCCGGCAGCGGCACAGCCATCCCCTCGCCTCGGCACACCGGCAGCTCCGCGTTCCCCTGCCCAGAGCAGCTCCTGTGGGTCCCTGTGGGCAGCGCTCCCACCCAACACCTCCTGCAAACACTCCCGGCTCGGAGGGCGGGATGACATGGGGACATGCACACGTGGCCGTGGTTCAGAGACCCCCTGAAATCCCCCAAAATATCCAACTGCCAGCATCTGCTAGATCCGCACGTCTTTAGGATAATGAGAGAATTCCTTCATGTGACAAAAGTCAGCATCTCGCTTGAGGCTCCCCAGGGGTTTTAATTCAGAGCTACCTCGATCGGGATATATCGTCTCTACCTAAAACTGTCAGCAAAGCCACGATATTAACAGAAATAACACCGATAATTTCCCATACTGCTTTTGCACTGTGAAACTGCTGTAAATGTGAAAAGCTTACATACGAGGGCTTTCACACTTCAGTTTTGTATCTACAGACATACTTCATCAACAAGCAAAGACCTCTTGAGGTTCAACTTGAAAACCATTTTAAAAACAACAATAACAAAAAAAAAGCAACGGAAAACTACCCTGTTTCAAGAGGAAAAATCCTCCATGGAAAACACTGGGGGCAAGCTTTATGCATTTTTTGGTACAAAGTGATGGGTGTAAAGGAAGGCTTTACTATTTGGTTTTGTGAGCTACCTTCCTTTGATAGTCTATTATTTAAATATTTTTGAAATTAATTTATTTAAAAATCAAAATCATAAAGACTGACTCCTCCAGTCAAATGGCCTTAGCTTGTGTAGCCAGCTCACACACTGCTTGTGTATTGTGTCCAGTTTCTCTGCTAGTTTCTAAACCAAAACTTTTGCAGTAGCAAACAAGTTTCAGATGCTAACGATGTCTAGTAATTTACATTTCTGATAGGTTGTTTTGCATCAGAAATTTTGTGAGGTAAATGTATGAAATGAGAGCAAATTTGCTGAAAGGCTAAGCTGATCAGATTCTGAACAACATCCATGTCTCCCAGTGACTTCTCCACTCTGAATGCACAACAAATAAGCAACCTGTTTGCCTACCACAGAAAGCAGAACATTAAGAAATATACACTATAGGAAGCTCACCCTCATTCTACCCAAACTCACCTAAAGGCTATGATGTGTTAAATTCCAGCCGAATAGAGAGGGGTGATCAAAGTTAATCTAAATAATTACTTAGAAATGCATTTGGAAAGCATCCACTTCAATTATTAAGCATTAATTAGTAAGCCAACAAAATTCAACAGTAAAACTTTTAATCATTACAGTGACTGCCAATGCAGCTTTGTGAATAACTCCATTGCATTTCTTCCCTCCTTCCACAGCCCTTCTAGTCTCACAGACACGTGGCTACTTCACATCCTCCTAGCAGGAGGGCACCCCACTGCTAACAAAGCACTGCACTGGAGTTACAGATTTTTGCACCGCTATAAAACACACACCCCTGCTTGCAGGTAATGCAAGTGAGCGGACAGTACACATATGACCACATGTTTGCCTATATGAAACACAGTTGATTGTATGACCTCAAGCGTCAGAGCAGCCAAACACTGCAACAGTGACATAACCAGCAATAGTCCTTCCAGGCAATTCTACTCATCATACCAGAATGTATACTCCAGCGCTGCAGGCAAACACCTCCAGGACTTGATTTTGCAAAAAAATCTTCAGCATATGCTTAACTTTTGGCAGCACTGTTAATCACCATCTGCTCAAGTCAGAGTGCCTGTGTGTAAGGGAATTTGTTAAGTCACAACTGAATTTAAAGATCTGATTCAAACTGTATTTAAAAGGAAATCAGATTTGTGTTATAAAGGACTCCGGAAATTAACTGAAAAGAACATATTCAGGCCCACAACAGCAAACCCACTCCACCATACACAGCTTGTGATGCACATGCCTTGGCCTCTGATACTGAGCTCCAGAACCTGTTCTGCTCATGGGCTGCTTTAAGTAGAGTCCAGGTTGGCCATTTCAAACCTCCTCCTAGCTTGGTGTGGGGGATTAAGTTTTCTTACAGTCATCTGTCCCAGGCTCAGATAAAGAGGAAAGCTGCTGTGTGTTTCCTAATAGCCTCCCAAATATCACTTGTTTCACGTTTACATGTTACAGCATGCTCCATTCTACCAGCCAAACTCCAAAAACTCAATCAGCTAGAGGAAATACTGTCTGGAGTAACAAGACACCAATTTTAAATGCATCTCCCATCACTTTTGTCCCCTGATAGAAGTCAAGGGGTGATGAACTCAACCATAAGGGAAGAAGCACAGCAGTATATAAAGGTTGATCAATGGCAAAGCAAAAATCCCAAAGCTCTCCAAAATACATCTGCTCTCACCAAATCTAACCTGGTTTCAAAAACATGAGTCAGCAGTAAAAGTCCCAGACAAGGTAGATCAGATCTTGCAGCCCCACAGAGAGTAGACAGAGGCTTTGGGTCCTCTGCAATTTGGGATACAGGCACAAGTTCAAGTAGCTCCACACCAGATAAAGATCAAGGGGAAGAAGCCGGGTATACGGAAATGCCCAATGTAAGATGTTAGTACAAAAATCCTTTTAGTTCCTTCATCTGCAAATAAGGGGATTTCTTTAATAACTCAGAGGAAAGTGAATGAGTCACTTGTACAGTATCTGTTACACCAGAGGGAAGCCAAGCTGGATGAGAGAATACATTAAAAAAAAACCAAACAACACAACAAAGTTGGTCTGGCAATATAGTCTTTTCAATCAGCAACATCCTAAGCCTGCACATTAGTGGCAGAGTCAGTCCCAGAACTATCAGGCACTGTGCCACAGACTGCACCAGCCATTCAACACCCTGGAAAGCAGAACACTTTGCTAGATGGTGACAGACTTCCACCCAAATTCTGGCTCATGCCAAAGGACTGGCCTACTTGTAAAATACCACAGGGTCAGCACGTTGCAAGGGTTAAAGTATTTACGTCAAATACTGGCCCATTTTCCTAGCTGGAGCACAGACAGGCTCACAGGAGATGCAAACCAGTCTTTGCATGTTCATTCTGATACAGGAAAGAAAGAGCAAGCAATTCAAAGCTAAAACCAGATTTATGTCTTGTGACCTCTCATACTAAACACCTTTGCCCAGACATATTTTCTATCCTGTTTGTTCTTTCTTGGCCTAGGTTTCAGATTCAGTGGACTCTACAAAAAGGGCAAATAACTCCAGAAGAACTTGACATACAAATAATTAGCATTTTTTCCTTGCCTTCCTGCAGTGCTACTGCTGTTGTGCTGTGACCAAGTGCAGGACTGCTCCCCGACTGTTTCTGGAGTGGGGAACTGGCCAATGCACTCCATGGAGCAGGGCTGGTAGCTAACTGGGAGGCCAAAGGGCTCAGCTGTGAACTGGAATAAATCAAGGAGCCACCAACCAAGACAGTCAGTGAGTGCTCCTCTAGATGTGCACTCTCAACAAAGACCAAATGGCTCAGATGGAAAAAGGTGATCCCCTTTCTCCTACTCACTTTGCTTCCCCCTCCCATTTATTCCACCTGAGGGAAGGTGCAGATACCTCTCCATCCTAATAGTCTTCACACTTATGGAGGCAATGGAAGGGAAGACAAAGTATTAAATCTGACAGACGCTCGAAGTGGCAGTGCCAGTGAAATGCATCGTTAAGGTGAGTAATTTTCCTGTTTACTTCATAGGCTCTGAGCCCCCCCGCTCCTTCCTCCCTGCCTAGATGTGGGCAGGACCCATCAAGGCAAAGCTTTGGAAGCAAGCAGCAGCGTCCCCAATTTCTACATAAATGCTGCAGGCCAAAGAGCAAAGGCAAGTTCCAACGGAGTCCTTGACAGTAATCAAGCACTGCGGCGCCTCTGGTCTTGCCTTGTGCATACCTTGCAAGTAGCATCATGTCTTCCCAGGGAGATTTCACTGGCACAGCACGCAAGCGCCTCGTTCCTTGGCTTCTATCTCAGAAAAAGAAAGTCCTGAAAACACACACACACACCCCTGCTTTTCTGCTCCAAGGGAGACCATTTCCCTCTAAGTCTTCAGTGTACTGTTAGAAGCCCTTTCAGAATGGATTTATAATTTGCCAGCAATCTCTTTTGTTCCTGTGCAGAAAGGATAGCGCCAGACCCTTGCCAAAATGGCATTGAGTCTTCTCTATTAACGTCCAGGAAACAATCCTGAGTCAGATCTTATTACATTTGAAACAAAGTGCAAGTACCAGCAAGTCTCTTCCATGATAACAGCCAGGGCCTGTCCCATTTCCTGATCACATTACGCTCAATTTCCAGAATTACATCTATGCAAATATCATTCTCCTGCTTGCCGAGCATTTCATTGATAATTAAAGTGAAAAGCCCAGCAAAGCTTTTCTGGCCAAGATGGTGAGCGAGGCAACAAACTCACCGAGAGATACCACACAGGGACAAATGTTCTTCCTTCTCTATGGACATCACCAGAAAAGGGCCTTTTCCTCCTCATAGACAATAGAGAATCCAGACTGAACCAAACCACTTCTGCAAACATCACTCTGTTTTCTGGAATTACCTACCCAACGAGGCCAAACTCTAGTTGAGTCACAGTGAAAACATAAGGATTAGGAAAGACAAAAATTACACCTAACTGAGCAAGTCATAGTTTTACTGAGAACATAAAGATGCAGTAACTCAGATCTAAGTTAGATCAATAAAGGATGACAGCAGCTCCAGAATACTTAGGATGAATAGTGACTAAGTTAAACCTTTAAATCTTTTATTTATACAGCTAAGCTTTGGGGATGAATGGTGAGAAAGTCAGACCAGAATACAGTCACCAGCTACTGTCAGCATTTGCAGAATTCTGGGATCTGTATTTTACCCAGATGTTCCTCCTTCTCAGCCTTCTCCTTCCATCCCCAATGACCTAGCTAAGCACAGTCCTTGAGTCAACTCATGTGGTTTCTTCTGAGCCTGCTTTCAAAGTCAAGACATGATTCAGCAAGGTGTTTAAGCAGATGCCTACCTTTAAGGTTGGGAGCAGTCTTGCTGACTCCAACAGAACCCAAAAGATTTCACTGGGAATATTCACGTGCTAGAGGTTATGCACTCACTCAAGTGCCTTACTGAACTGGAGACCTTGATTTTCCTACGTACCGTGGGAAACAATTCATCAAGTTCCCTGCTGAGGAACAGCAGAGCTGCTGCTGCAGCCATCAGGACATTCCCTGCTCAAAAACACAGCACCTCGCCCCCAGCCAGGCAGTGAGGTCAATGCTGTGGCATCCTCTCTGCTAGGAAGATCAACAAGCCTGTACCAGGTTTAGGTACTCCATTTTTTCTCATACCCCCTGGAGCTGTACAAATGAAGCGAAGGGAAGAAAGCTGTTCCACAGAGCATCATTTAGAAAGGGAGGGAAAGCTTGCAATCAGTTCAGAAAATGTTAGCAGTGCTTTCTATTACCTCCCCCTCCGAGAAATAACAGATCTTCAGTTTTACATATCCTGTCCCCCAAGAGTAGAATGCAAAACCACATCCCAGTGGAAATGCTAGCCAAAGGAATTGTACAGTAACATGTCTCAGAAGAAATGGAAGTCTTGAACACAGCATAGTCCAGATCTGATTTTTAGGCTGCTTTGAAATTTCAGCAAGAAAGCACAAGTATATAAAGCAAGCTTGCATGGATGCACCTCACAGGCAGAGCTACAAAAGTCTGCTGGGTAAACTCAAAAGGAACAGCTGCCCAAATACTCCATGACACAGTAAAAGATCTATAAATTATTGGAAATTGATTACATCAAGTCTCTCAATACCTAGCAATTGATTTATTTCACTTGGTAGCAAAGATAATAATGCCATCTGTATGATCTAACTGGAAACATAACAGGAATTAATGTGGATTTAGATGCAAATCCTTGTAACCACAACCTGAAGATGGTTTTCCAAGGAAAATACCAAACAGCCCTGCAGACCTCACTACTCTGCACTGCTTCATTTGCAAACTGCAAGCTCTGAAGACCCCAAGCAACAGATGCTTTGTGAGAGGACTAGCCCATTCAAAGCAAGACTGTTTTCCCAACCAAAAAGTAGTCTTTGTTACTGGAAAAGAGTGAGAACAGGAGTAGTTCCCTGAGAAACATAATTTTAAAGTCAGATTTCCCAACTAACCACACCCAATTAGTAAGTAATGCCATGTTTTTGAGTGATTCTGGAATCCCAGCAGATTTTTTACCAGTTTCAATTTTGTGATTTTTCTCTATCTTCACAATGGCAACAAAAAAAGGAAACAATCTCCCCTCATGATCTTATATAGGTGGTAGGTAACAAAAGGCAAGCACCTTCCTCACTAAAAAGGAGTAAAACAAAATGGAACAAAACAAGACAGAGTTGCAACATCAGAAATTATTCGCTCACACTGTCTGGCACTCCCATTTTCCTTACAGCTCATATGTGGTGCATCAGAGAAAGGTGCAAAGTCTCCATGGGCAGAACAGGCTGTTGCCCTGCACAATGTGCAGATGAATTCCTGCAGAATTCAAAGCAGAAAGGAAGCTTTGTTCTGAGATAACTACCATCAATCTCATAAGCCTGCACCACTGCAAGTGCTATCAAGGATAACACTTAAAAGCATCCCCTTAGCAGCTCTGAATAAAATGCCATCGAAATGAAAAGGCAGGAGAAGGGCTGGCACTAACACTGGCAAACCATTTGCAAGTGTAGCCCATTGAAGACATCCAACTGGCATCAAAGATGTCAAGGACTTGGAACCTGCACAAGTTCACTGCCTCTCTAGAATTTCATCAGCCACCACATAGAGGGAGACACCACTAAACAACTGACTCTTTCCATCCACCAGCTTCTCAACTGAACAACAGAAAGGAGTTCACAGGGGAGAAAATATTTAGCTCTCCAGCTGCAGTTAGCAAACCACCAGGATGCAAAAAAAGCCCTAAATAGGATCAGAGATAATTCAAAACACACAACAAGGATGTGACCATGCTACTGCCATGATGGGTAGCAGTTCATTATTGTAAGGTAGAGTGCTAGGCTCTTTTGCACAAAGCATTGGGTTAGAAGAAAAAAGAATCCCAAATTTTACAAAGTGTGGAGGCAACAGATTGAAACACTCCAGAGGGAGACATTTGGGAAGAAATGTACCTGACCCTGAAAGACACCAAAGAATTGAGACCCAGCTAGACTGTAACTGTTGCCATGTATTTCTTATTTAAATGCAATTTGTTTAATCTCAAGTTGGATTCAGCCATCAAAGGCTCTCTTCTGTAGCACACTGACAGTTTGCTCTAAATCTCTGCACCTTTAATCCTTTAATTAGCCAAGAAAAATGCAATCTCAACTCTTCCACCAACCTAAGCTAATTTTCTGCATGAAGCTTCCAACTCCTGTAGGTTACAGGTTTTAGCTGCTCGTGTAGCCAAGGGGAAAAATACAAAACAAAACACACCCCCCCCCAACACCCCATTCCCACAGAAGCTGATGTGTGCTTCCCCAAGGAGCAAGCTCCTTGAGAAGTCATTGCAGAAGCAAGAGGGACCGATTTTCCCATCGCAGCAGTGGGCTGGGAGGCATAATTACATCACCCAATTCAGATAAGGAGCCAACAGAGGTTTCTGGGAACAAGGCAATGTTTGCACAGGACAGAGATAAAACTGAAGTTAAGCCAATGCTCGGCTAAGAGTGTGTCATTAGTGGCTTCAGCCATCTTTCTCAGTGATTTTGTGATGGGAGCTTCTAAGCAAACAAGCAAAACTCCAGACAATCAATCACTTTGGAAACTCTCTCCAAAAGAGGACTTGTCCAGAGATGAGCCCTGCTGTTTCTCAGAAGTGTCACAGCAACCCAGCTCTGAAGGAAGAAATGGAAGATTGCCCGAGCCACCAGAGATTCAGAAACCCATTTGACCTTGAAATACATGTCAGGCTCTTCATGCAGCCCCAGCAAGAGCAATCTCAAGGAAGGACAAGAGGGCCACCTAAATTCTTCTTGGCTGTAGCCTAAGCATGGCAGGGTGAGGTATAATCTGCACTTGAACACAAACCTGACTGTCTCTCCAGGTCAAGACGAGTCTTGCAAGGCAAAAGCAAACAGTGCTCCTGCTCAAGGCATGGCCATAGTGCAGCTGCAGGGCCTTCTGGCTGGCCACATGCTGACCCCACGTGTGATGCACAGGAAAAGAAGTTCAAGCAAGCCATTTCTGCACAGTCCCTAAACCATCACATTCCAGCTGACAAGTGCCACAGCCAATGACCCTGCCCACTGCTGCAGCACTGCACAGACACAGCACATCTCTTTCTAGGCACAGCCTGCATGGAGACCAAGGCCATGCCTCCTGTGTGTGTTTATCTGCCAAGTGTGGACAAGCTGTAGGAGGCCTTCCTGGTAGCCAGCCAGGGAACACATGTGAACAGCAGCACCAAGAGTCATGGATTTGACAAAGGCTTAAAGACCTGGGAGTGAGAATAACCTCCCTCTGAAGAGCAAATGCACAGCAGAGGAGCCCTGTCAACATCAAAGGCAGAGGACAGGCATTTGTGCATCCTGCAGTTCTTTAATTTCCTTCTGTGTTGAGGTCTTGACAAAGATCAGCACATGACCAGGGCTGCCCGCTTACACAGTGCTTATGGTGAAGTCACAGTAGGACTTGATTTGAGAAAAGGGGAGAAAAAACCTCAATGGTCTGTTGGTTTTAAGCAGCAGCAAAATACTACCCAGGGAGTATTATAACCCCATCTCTACCTAGAACAGAGCACTTGGAATTCATGCCCCTTACCTCTGAAAGGGTTTTAGAGGCATTGTATTCACACTGTCCACCTGACTCAGCTCAAATCAGTTCCCCTCAGCAAGGAATTCAGCCTATTAGCCAAGCGAAAAGGTCTGAGTAACAGTTGCTACATTCCACTGACAACAAATCCCAGTTACTCACAGTCTGCACCTTCAACACCCACATCAGTTGCACGTGCAAACCAGAAATACAGCTGCATGCTCATCTCCGGGGCCATCTTACAAAAAAACCCCTAACAATGCCAAGATCAACATGATGATGAGAACCATCAGTGCAATCAATGATAGGAGAACCTCAGATGAGAGCCTCTATTGCCAACCTCATCACTCCAGCCACTCCTGAGTCATGTTCTCTGCTGCCACAGGCCTCCAGAAAGAGGCATTTCGAGTGCACAATTAAAGGCAGGCAAATGAGCTCTGCAAGCTGCAGTTGCATGATGTTCATGCTACGTTCAGCTCCTACAGGACAAAGAGGATGGGAGTAGCTGGCAAGGAGCTCTGGACTGGGAAGCTACATTCTGGGGTCCAGGCAGCCAGCCTGGTGACTGAATCTCTGCACCATCTTTGATCAAATGTATTACAGAACATCCTTCCACCAACTGTCCTCAGGGTGAGTACAGAAAAGCAGCAAACAGTTAGCAGATTTGCTCCAGGTCACAAAGCAAGCTCATCTCACAGCACCAAGATGAGTAGAGTTTTTTCTCTTTTAAGAAAGGAAAAGAAATAGAAAGGAAAAATTCTACCGTGCTCTGAAAACAGCTAATAAGATTAATAAAGTGCTTAAAAGTTTAATGAAGAAATCAAAGCTATTAAGCAAACATTCAGCTTGATGTCTCTTTTCCTTCTTACCCACCCTTCCTCAATGCATTCAAAACCTCTTTTTGCTATGCTATAACATGTTTGAACAGGTACTGAGATACAAACAAGTCTTGGCCCCATCTCATACAGAATGGATTGGTTGCAGATGTTCTCCTGCAAGCTACATCTTGCCTCCTGCAAGAGCATTCATCTCCAAAACACATCATTTCACCTAGTTTGCCTGAAGCCAAAACTCAAAGGTTATTTAATTTTTAATATTTTTTTATTAACTCTAACGTACCTACAGCTGTGCAAGCAAAACCCCATCTGGTTTTTCAAGGCACAAAGAGGCAAGCGACTAAGTTTAGATAAAAGTAACCAAGTTGGGGCAGTCATCTTTCTGCTCACCTCTGCAGGAGCCAACAGCAATGTCAGGGGCGCAATAAAACAAAAACCTGCTATATTTCAGAGAAGCCTGACATATTTCACTATCTTCCTACAACAAGTCAGACATGAGCTCATACAGTGGCAGGTGAGTCAGTGACGAGTCAGACGAGCTCCTTAATTAAGCTTTAGGGGCAGATGATCCCTCGAAGGTATAATCAGATTGGTATGACCAGTGGAAAAAAGGGGAAAAAAAAAAAAAGAAAAACATTCTTAAAAGCTGAGTGAACTGCTACACCCTTGCTCAGCCATACTGGGCAGGCTGAAAGCAGCAAGCTGCCCTGAGCCCCCAGCATGCAGGAATACCTGGCCATCCTGCACCACTCCCTGGCAGCCATCACCTGCCTGTGTGCTCAGCTCTGCTCTTCCAGGGAGCAGAGAAATGCTGATTTCCCCAGCCAGCAGGTCACACTGGGGTCACACTGCAGACACAGTGCCATCCCCGGTGTCCAGTGTAAGGGGCACCCCAGGAGCTCCACTTCCAGAGGCAAGGGCTGCCAACAGCTCTGACCTGTGTGGTGGACAGGGAAAAGATAACAAGTGAGTCATTCCCAATCACTAACAGAATCAATTTCGGCTTGGTGATTTATCAACGTTTAAGATGCATTTAAGACATCTCACTTAAGAGAAAGGCACCATGCATTCTGTTTTGGAAGCTTCTCTGCAGCTGCAAAACATGCATCAGAATATCAGTGCACTGAAACAAAATAGCACCAATAAAGAGATTGAGATCAGCAGGGTGACTAACAGCATCAGAGCATTTCTGTTCTCTTGACACCAGACAGGCAGCATGGAAATGGTTTTCTTCCAGCACGTGTCCCTGCAAAATCATCCTGGAACTCGTCTCGCCCATGTAGCTGCTCTTCCTGTGCTGCAGTGCTCCCTCTGAATGCCAGGAGCATCAGCACAACCCAGCTCTCCCCATCTTTATCTTGCACAGATCAGTCTGCTGAAAAACAAGCCCAGAAAGACAGACTCCAACCTCAAGAGGCACGGCAAAGGAAATGGGCAAAAATGACTCATCAGAGAAGTCAGCACACAAAGGAATGCCAAATAAAGGTCAAATTTATGAATTCCTTATAGAAACCGATTACAAAGCAATCTGTCCACACGCCTTGTCTTTGTCAAACCTTACAGAACTAATGATAATACTTCTGAAGATTTTCCTAGGGCCTCACCACTTTCTTTGTGAGTGACAATACTGTAAGAGGTGTTAGTAGGATATCCAGAAGTGCACAGACTCCTTTCTGTTAGAAGTCCTGTTTGCTCACACACCTAAAAGAACTCACCAAGGATGGGTCTAAAAAATGACTAAGAATGAGCTGTATGAGAGGTTTGCAGGAGAAGAGACGGGAGACAAGGAACTCATTGCAACACCAGCCACCACCCTGCTGATTAACGAAGAGGGATCATTCAGTGCTCAGACACTGGACAAACATCTCATGGGAAGACTCTCTCTCCCAGCCGTGGTGATGCTGATGCTCAAATGCAGACAGAGCAGATGCACTGCCTGCCCTGCTGCTGGCTCTGCAAACACCCTTCAGGCTGGGCACCAAGCCCAGTGGCACCGCTCCCATCCCTTCCCCATGGGAATCCCTTCCAGCCCTGCCTTTTAAGAGGGGAAGGGGGGGTCCAAGGAGCTCTGGGTGAAGGTCTGATTGCCAGCCTGGGCTCACTTTTTTCCCACTGTAAGGTCAGGAGGGAGGCAGCTCCCAGCCACAGCTCACACACTAATGAACCCCAAGTAGCAGGGTGAGTTTGCTGAGGCTCAGCACCACAGCTAACACAGCACTAGTACAACACTGTGCTCTGCCTACAGAACAGGAACAGGCTTTCCCTCCAGCCATAGTCCCCATATGGCCTGTGTGTCAGGAATTTTCACACCTGCTAGGCCCAATGCTGGTAAAGCTCAATATCTTAAACAGGGGACGCAATAACCCAAGCGGCACTCAGGCTTCAAGTTTTAGCCTGAAGACACATTTCAGTTGCCTCCAAAGTGAGTTTGTAGAAAGACTCTGATGTCCCATAAACAGATCAAAATAAGAGGCCTGAAAGCTAAGGCTAGTGATAGGGCACACACAGCAAGCTGCAGTGTCCAGTTGCCTCCCTCAGGCATTTCACATCAGGGGTCTAAGTGTTTTACAGCATGGGATTACCATGACACAGTCCCACATTGGAGGGTGGGTACATGGAAAGGGGGAAGAGAGGGAGCAGAGGCAGAGGGAATGGCTTGCACAATGTTACCCAGATCACATCTAAATCACAGAGCAGGAGCAGCTCCGAGGCTGGGCTGGGAGCCAAAGGCAGGCAGTGCTGCTCCAGAGATCTCCTCTCCCCAGGAGGAGTGCAAGGTACACCCCAGGGCACAAAATACATGGGGAGGAGAGCCCCAAGGCAGCACGGCCATCACAGCTAACATGGAAAACAACAGGGCCACAAAATGTAGACCCAAGTCCTGTCTTATTTGTTTAGGAAAGCCAGGTCAGCCTTCAGGTGCTGTTCTCCTGTCTCCTCTAGCACTTTTTTCACTTTCCCACAAAGCTGAATTAGATGGACTTCAGCAGCTAACATATATCAGCAGACCATAAAACATTGCTTCTTATCAGACATGTAATATTTTTTTCTGGTAAGAAAACTCTCATAGAATACATTGAAAAAGAAATTAAACAAATGGGGGAGAAGTAGCACTCTCCTCCTGTGGCTCCACCACGTTTTGTTCCAATGCCATCTTGAACAACTAGAAATGGTAACGTTTGTATCAATATTCAGGTCTATTTGCAAGAGGATCTAAGCTCTTACGTGGGTAGCTCTCCTGCAGTGTTTACAATAACAAATCTGACACACCTGCACATAGTAAAACCTCATGAAAAGATTTCCATTGCATAATAAAGTTCATGCTCTTTCTATATAGAAGGAATCCCTACTTAGGACACTTCTTTTTAAAACAAAGTAGGAATTTCTTCACAGTGTACAGCCTGCCAAGCACTGCAAGTAAACCCTCGGCACACAGAGCACCACCAGTGCAACACACAGTAATTCTTGCTTCAGCACACCTCCAACCTGCTGTGTGCTCTGTATAGAATTGGCAGGGACATAATCTATGACAAATGCAGTATTTCAGCTGACCTAAAGAAAGGTCAGTGATCATCTCCAAGGGCAGTCTTTGTCTACACAGTGAGCAATGCCTCTTGCACCAGCCTCCCTGAAAAAACTTTACCCAAAAGCAACTTATTCAACAGACACTCAAATAGTTTTTGCACAATTTTTTTTTATAGGGTTGAAATTTCTAACAGTACTCAGTCGATGCAGTTTAAGTTACAGAGATCAATGGTATGGGGGAAACTGGCAACCTCTTAGGAAACCCTCCTTGCCCTGGAGCTGCTGCCTCCCTTCTGGGCCAGCAGCCGTGACCTTTGGAGAGGTAAGGAGGCAACTGTGCTGATGCCTCTCTCAGCTCTGCCAGGCCGCTTTGCATGCCTAGCACTTGGGAAATCCAGGAGAGCTCAGCAGCTTTTACACGCCAGCCCAGAGGCAGTCCCCGTGCTAAATGCTACAGAAAACCAAAATATAACAAGAAAAAAAATAACCAAAAAAATCAAAGCATAAAAAAGAAAACATAAAATTCCAGTCCCAAAAATTGCTGGTTTGGAAGCTTTGGCACTCCTGGCGCCTTGGTTTCCCTTCTCTAAAATGGCGACTCCACTCCTGATTTGCCTACCAAGCAAAGGTGTTTGCTGATTAGGGAAGTAATGTTTGTGCAGCACTTTGAAGACTTAAAGTACTACATTAATCCTACATGTTGTTCTTAGTAGAAGCCAATTTTTAACTACGAGGAGGAAAAAAAAAAGCCGATTTAAATAGTGACCCTCCCTACTTCAAGATGTGCACTCATCTCCCAGCATCAGCTATTCTTATCTGTAAATGTTTTTTTAACCCTTCCTTCTCACAGTTCTCAGAAACCACAAGTCTCATTCAGCTTTTATTTGAAAAATGGCTTCTTTCCAGGCTGTGGCTGTTTCTTGTAAAGTTAATTCCTTTGGTAATACTGCTGGAGGCACATTGGTATGTTTGGTGTGTGTATGTACACATATATATTTTCCCTTTTTTCACACGGTGTTGTTTTTATATATGTGTAGTGAAAGATATCTAATCCAGGATTATGATTCTCCTTATTCCTTTCTCATGAAAGTAGGTGGGGCTTTTTTTGTGCAAGTTGCATTGATGAAAATTATGTTTAATTAATGCTTTTTTCCTCTCCACATAGACAAAGTCTCCTTAAAAGCCAAAAAAAAAGTTTCTTGCACCTGATTTTTCCCCTTTGAGTTTTCCTTCAAAAATAGCTAAAACCTTAAAATGCATTTTCTGAAGAAAAACAAATTTATGATGCCAGTAAAACTAGAAACTGCTTGTACAAAACAGCAGAGGGACCTTTTGCCCCCAGCGGGGGACACATCCCCTCCCCACGCTGTGTTCTAATTCCTCATGGTTTTTCACTTGCAGATTCCAGACGACCTGTAGTGAGCTCTAACTCATCTCCAGTTACAGTGGGAGAGAATCAGCCACAAGCACTGCAACCAAGAGGCTAATCCCAGTGGGAGAGGTCATTCACACCATGGGATACCTGCTTTCCCCAGCAGGGCAGGCATGCTGGGTGCCCTACACCCACTGTGCTGTCTGAAGATCAGGGTACACACTCAAAGCAGGAGACCCAAATGTTCAGTTCCCAGTGCTGACAAACACCAGTTCAGACAGTAAGTAAATAACTTCCCTTCTCATCCTTCCTGGGCACCACTGGTTGCACAGACGTCCCTTACAGTGTGGTGCTGCACCACAGTCCAGCCCTGTCATCACAGAGGGCACTGGTCTAACAGAGCACAGAGCAAAACTCCTGGTCATACAGAGAGGCCATACTGCCTTAGTGGGATTAACAAAACAACCAGGGACACAAAAAACGGGGGGAAAATCAAAACTGCTTACATCACAGGGCATTTTCTAGAAACTGTTCCACAGGTCTGTACGGCTGCTTGTTAGGAGTAACAGAAGATAACTGGTAATAAAAACAAAATATACATGACAAAGATATTATGGGGAAAAAACACAATTACATTCTAATGGGAACCTAATGCACTGAGATCTCATTTTACTCAAGCATAAAACCCAAACAGAAGCCAGCAGTCCCCTCCTGGCTGGTTCTCACAGGTGAACTGGTTCTTCCCAGCTTTGTGAGCTTGAAAACACCTCCCTGCCGTGAGAAAGGCAACTCCTTCAAAGACAATAAGCCTGGCTCCTCTCTTTCCAGGCAGATGACCTAGGACAAGTTACTTATGCCTGAACAGCCTTGGTGTTAGGCCCTGTAATGTCACACAGAGGGAAACACCTCAGAAGCTCCTCAAGCAAGAAAACACAATTGCCACCTTTCCCTGCATGACAGCAATGGTGGCAAATGACACCTGCCCTGCCTCCCCACCTGCCTGTGCCAAGAGCCCAGGAATGCTGGAAGCAGCCTCTTGAGGTAGGCACTGCTGCTGAGGGCTTAAGGAAGCCAAATCTGAGCCTCTTTTCACCTGAGACAAATGGCCAAGTACAGCAGGAAGGTCCCAGCTCACAGCACTGCATCAGCCTGCATCCCAAACTGCTACCCCATCTCCTCCTCCACTGCCTTCTCCTTCCAGGCACTTCTACCCTTTGGATTACAGCATCTTTTCCCTTCCTCTCTGCCTCAACAAGCGGGGGCTATTCATCAGTGAAATAAACTTTGCTAGGTAACCAGTTGTGCTGAAGACATTTACTGACCAATTTGTCTGCTCATAGAGGGCTGCAAACCCTCTGCACAAACCCTCTGCACAAAAGAATCCCTTCTCAACTTCCCTGTGCAAACAGGCAAAGGCTACACCACTGCTGACCAGGAGCCTCTGAGGATAAGAAGAGCCAAAATCCTGTAACAAGGCTGCATCAAATCCCTCTCTCCTGACAGCTTTAAATACAATGTTAAAGAGTGAAACTGGAAAGCTCAAATTATACTGACCCACACACCACCAAGGAATCACAAACCTAAAATTTCACAGGAATGCTCAGCACAGCCTTACATGTATACTCACTGGTATACATGTATACCAGTATACATGTATACTCACCAGCTTTTAAAAAGAGTTTTCACTTATGATATTGAGAGAGAATCAGCAACTGGGACATGCTGGACATGACCAGAGTTACTGAAATGATGAACTGTTTGAACAGATTATTTAAGAGAACACCAAACACATAATTAGGAACTGTTGAGTCAAGGCAATGTACACATCTAATTGCCCTCTCAGTGCTTCACTATGCTTATGCACAATCCTCTAATTCATTTTATAGAGATTGGCAAAAAACGTCCCAAATTTACTATGTGGATCAGAACACAGAATGTATTTAAAATAAAAATGGAATGAATCAATCTGAAGTAGAAATACTGAGATAGCCCAGCCAAGGAATCTGTTCTCTCAACCACAAAAACCTGTTATTGCTTGTGTGGACTAATTTAAGTGCATTCTTTCCAGCTTCCCTAAAATGCAGCTTTTCCAAATTCACTAACCCCAGCCAGCACAATCCACTTAGTTGCTTTCATGCATGTTGCACACACTATCAACCAGACTGCTAGCAAAGAGAGTCTGAAATATGAGCGTTTTCTGATGGGTGCAAGTACAGCTGAGTTCACTGAGAACAGGAAAACCAGTGAGCCTGCCTGGAACACAGATTGCAGCTTTGGAGAGCTCCATGTTTCATAACAAACTCTGCAAGGACCAACCCAGCTCAGCTCCAACCTACTGCAGGGCATGAGAATAAACTGCTCAACTCAGGTATTGCCAGCACCTGAATTATGCAAGTCTCGCAGGGCTGGGTGTCTTTCTTCAGCAGAATCAAAAATTTGCAAATAAATTTCAGTTTTCATTTAAAAACTTAAAGCAATTTCTGCCTTCTTGTGACTATCAAGAAAAGTTTTAAAATATTTAGTATATGCACCCTAAAGGCTTGAAAACCTGGGAGAGAATAAGAAGAACCTGTTTGTCTTTTTAAAAAGAGTCCCATGACTTATAAGGTGGTATCTTGCTTTTGGGGATGGGCGGATCAGATTCATTTTTTGATAGCTTGCATTTGGCAGTTATGTTAACTTTTACTTACCCTGACATACAATTTTAATTTTTACTTTCCTACTGCAGTAATGCTTTCCCCATGTAACAGGTTCTGCCAGTGGCAGGTGATTGCCAAATATTTTTTAGGGGGAAAAGGGAGTGCAGTTGTTTATTTATTTATTTGCGCTCCACAAATAAGTGGGTGGGGAAGGTCGGCACGCAACTTCCACAAAGAAAAGAAATCTGAGGTGGCACACTTTTGAAATGCCTTGTTTTCTTCTGCTGCAGAAACAGGAGGAATATGGGAATTCTCCCACAATAAATGAGACACTATTCTGCTTAAGTTCTTACTTCACCCAACTCAGAGGGCTTCTCCCTCAGCCTCAACAACCTACTCTCTATCTCATCACTACAAACAATAGCTGCTTGTTCCTCTGTAGCATGGTTTTCAAGAAGGTTTTATTGTATGAGGGTGCATGCGAAAAACTTTGTTCAATTTAGACTATAAAGGCTTTTGTTTTCAAACACTTCAATAGAGTTTCAATTGTTATACTTTCCTTCTGAAAAGACTGATTAACCTGCTTATATTCTTACTTGCACTCTGAGGTCATTAATTAAAAAAATAATCAAGGATGCTTATAAAGTCCTCTGCAATCCAATCTCAATTTGTCATCATTAATTAGATCAACATTGCATACAAATGAGACTTAACCTGATTAGACAGCATGTTTTACTGGAATTCCTACTTAAGGTCATGAAAGACTTCAGAGAGAAAATTTGCAATATTTTCAAAGTGAACTGCTCATACATATGGAATCACCCTGTCACCTAGCATCAGCTAGTGTTTCTCTTTGTAATTTTGGCCTTTTTTTTCTTTTTTTGCCCTCCTTTAATTAGGAGCCCATCACAAACCTGAGCACAGAGGCTGTCAAACTCATCTCTCTCCCAGCCTATATAACACAAATACTGCTGATTTTGCAAAGTGTGTCCACTGTCCTAGGACAATAAACCTCCTCCTCTGCAAACCCTGGAGAGGAAAAAACCATAGAAAAAATTTTAAGGGAAAAAAATTATTCCATGTCTATCTTCAGAAACAGCATTAGGTAACCAGCAAGTGTGCTCTCTACTTTCGCCCATCTCCGACAGAAGCAACCTCGGGATCTAAAACCACAAAGTGGCTTAGAAATCTGAAGCACCTTCACAGGTCTTCAATCACTCCCTGAGAGCAGCTCTAATTTTTGGAGAAATAACCCATTCCTCTTACCCAGCTCACTGCCTTCACTCCCATGACCTAATCTGACATGACTCAGCCCAGAAGCTCGGAGCAGCTCTAGTGAAGCACACTGGCAGCCAGGACAGCAGATCCTCTGCCAAGCACCACCAGCCCTTCCCAGCAGGACCAGGTGGGTCAGACTGGCTCATCCCCTCCATAAAGGGGGAAAGTGAAACACAATGGATTTCCTTACTTAATACTGTTACATGGGGAACTGCAAGAGGGAAAATAGAAAAAAAAAGAAAACTAAACCCAACAAACAAAGAAACAAGGCTTTCAAGTTTTGGACTCTTAATAAGGGTGGGGCCATCAAGTAATTAAACTTTTAATAGGTCACTGCAGTGGAAGAAACTCTTCCAGTCGGGTAAGTTCCTAATCCATCATTAAAAAAGACAACAGGCATTAATCAAAGTGTATGAAGTCACATGGGGGGGAACAACTCCAAGAACTTGCTCTTGCTGAGAGGATGGGGCAATCACTCCTCCTTTCATCAACATTTCATGCGTGTTTCCACACTTCTCAGGACGACAGTGGGAAGGAGAGCCTTCACGTCCTTCCCCACCCACCCCACTGATAAAGCTGTCGAACACAGATTACCAACTGCTCAAGAGCTCATGTGAAACGAGTTGGTGGATTAATTAGCAGAAGGGCAGAGCTCCGAAGATGGATAGATGCTCCACTTCGCAAGGTGTATTGATTGAAGGTCCCCAACCACCACCACAGGCCTGTCATAATCCACTGTGAACATACACCACACTGCCAGCTCCTGCACGAGCAGCTAAATCTGGGTCACAGTGCAGGGACATCTGGACAACACTCCCTCCTCCTGATCAGAGA
The DNA here is from genome assembly GCA_025920805.1 of Petroica traversi. Lineage (NCBI taxonomy): Eukaryota > Metazoa > Chordata > Aves > Passeriformes > Petroicidae > Petroica > Petroica traversi. The sequence goes on from JAHLSL010000045.1 coordinate 7,522,598, forward strand.
GCTGTTTAGGAGCCCATTCCTTTAGTAAAACACATGGGCTTAGACCTGAACAGACTACAACATGTATGGGGAATACACCTTCATCTGCTGATCCACATCAGGGCAGTGCAAAAGGAGGGAAGGCTAAACACGCACACATCTGATGACTGTAGTCACCAAATAGTAATTTTATTTCTTTTTCAAAGTCAGCATGTAATCTGAGCTTTCACCACTACCTAGATCCACATTAAAATTCAATCCTCACTTCCACCCCAAAAAGCCACTATTCACTCAGGTGAAACATCTCATTTAAGCTTGCTAGTAGCTCTCCTGCCTTCATCTCTGCTGAAACAACCTACTACATACGTTCAAACCTCATTTCAAAAGACATCTTTTCATTGTTGAAAGGACAGCATCAAACACTCTGGCTCCTTGCAGCTGCTTTAGATAATTCTTTGTACCACACGTATCAAAAGAGAAGGTCTTTTCATATCTCCTTCAAAGGACCCTCTCCAGAACAGCTTGCAAAAATCCAAGCCAGCATTTTCTTGCCCTGAGAAATGCAAAGTAGAACTGACCAAGAGTTTCCTTACCTAAAGAGAATTGAAAATAAATATTGTGTGCAGTGTAACAGGAGAAACAAGGACATGAAAAAAAGTGTGAACTACAGCAAAGTATCACTCCCCAGGCTGATGAGTAAAAAAATGCTATTTCAACCTCACTTAAAAATACCTCACCCTTTTATGCATAAACAAATGAAAATTTGGTTATGACTGTACCTATCACATTTTAGCCTCATTTTACACGACTTTCTGAACAAAGTTATTAATATCAGTTCTAGATTAATTTTACCAGAAAAGGCTTTTAAAATATAGGGATGCAACCTTACAGTGATCTTTGGTTATATGGCATCTTTTTCCAGAGGGAAGCACAAAGGCTCTGCTGCTTTGCTGGCAGCAGTAGTTGGGAGTTTGCTTTTTAGTTGTATTTGCAGCTAGATTGTATCTGAGATCAAAGCAGTTCCTCAGATTAAAAAGAAAAATAAAAAAACCCACATTATTTTAATACTCTTAGCTTTTGGTAAAAAAAAAAATCAATATTTTTTTGCTTAAAAAAATAAATTAAGTCCTTGCTTTTATTTGGGTAGTGTGGAGCAGGACATTACTCACTGCACCTACTCCAAGTGCTTGCAGGAGAGGAAGGCAAATATTGAACATCTTTAAGATGGCAATATTCTCCATTGTAAACATCTCTACTCTAGAGCCCTAAACCACAACAGCTGGACTTAGAGTTCCAACAGTGCTGTGTCCTGAGCTACAAAGTCTCTAGAGCCTGAACAATCAAACCAGTGCCGCCAAAGACCGAGGGCTGGGCTTCAGGTTTCAAGCGTCTACTTTTTTTGTAAGAAAAGTAGTGTTCTGGCAGCAAAATGTTAAATAAAAAACCCAAACCAACAACAAAATCCCACAATAAAACAACACCACCCTCTTCAACAAAACCCCAAACAACACACAAGGCTGGTGACACACTGTGGTTCCCATACCAGCTGCAGGAGGAGAATGACACAGAGAAAATGTCAGCCTCACACTCCATGGGTCTGAGCGAGGAGCACCACCTCCATCCTGCTGGCACAGCCCTGCATGCCAAACCTCACACAAACCCACAGATGCTGAAGAAAGCCAAGGGAAGCACTGAGGCAATGCCGGTGCCCACCTCAGGTTTTACTCCAGCACTCCTGCTAGGCCCAAAGGAGAGCCACTCTTTCATCATGCATGGTCTGTACGTGACTGGATTTTTGCAAGGCCTTTTAGTCCCCCGGGATTTAGTGATATTACCGAGGGTTAAATTCCCACCACACCCTCTCAGAGCAACCAAGATAAATGTCTCCCTTCTGTGTGACACATCACGCTCTGCAGAGCACTTGGGTCGCTTTGTTCTTGCACAAGCTTGGGTATGTACAACATGAACAACGTCATGAACATGAACTACAGGGGGCAGGGGGACCAAAGGCAGAGAAGGAGCAAAGGGACACTGTGTCCTTACCGTCCATGTTGCTGACTTTGCTGTGCTGGACTGTTGAAATGATACATCGAAGCTGTGAGGTCCTGGGTAGTCTGTGTTGGAAGGGATGGCCGGGGAGGGAGAGAGGGCGTCAAAAGTGGAGCTGGGCTGGGCGTAGGGTGAGGGGGCCGTGACGCTGTTCTGTGCGTGCTCCGTGTTGTAAGGGCTGGTGGAGGAAGAGCCATTCTGGATCTGCTGGTCCATGCTGTTCAGGAGCCCCAGGTTCGTGTACTGCGGCTGCAGGCAAGGAGAGATGCACAGGAGTGTTAGAGGAGCAACATCAGCACAGGCTGGCCAGACTCAGCACAGCCTCCACCATGGAGGATGCACAGCATCATCTCAGCACCGCCGTTTGTGCCACACCAGGAGAGAGATTTGCAAAGGATATCCCCCTCTTTACACTGGTGACTGAAACAGAGAGGAGTACAGCTTCTCACAGTCACACAGTGGATCAACAGCAGAGCTGGGAAAAGAGCCTGTGCATAACCAGGAAGTGATTTGCAGGGCAGAAAGCCATCACAAGGAGACATGCTCGCTATGTCTAATGACATCCAGACAGACCTTTTCAGAGGTACTGCTATAACCTGATAAAAACCAGCAGGTTCCACTGCAGTACAACTGGCTATACCTTGTACAAGGCTACACCGTCTTCAACAGTCTCAGGCTCTACACAAAGGCTGTGGATCTGATCCTGCTACACAGGGTGACATTAGGACCTCTAACTCAGGTAGTAACTGTGCTGAAATGTGACTCACTGGAAAAATTGTCAGGTGCCACAAGCCTACCAGCACCATGCCTTCAATGTACCAATGACCAGTCATAGATGCTGGTAGAGAATTAAAGTTCTCAAGTAGAATGGAAAGAGACAGCATGGAAGGCTTCTTCTTATGCTTAAGATGTATCAGTTGCACAGTTAAATGTCGTTAACTACACTTAATTACTACTAGTTAAGTGCTACTTCGCACTTAAGTAGCCTTCAAGCACAAACAATATATGAAAAAACTGAAGACATCAGAACCAAAAACCTCTGAGAATAGAGCACAGAAAAGGCAAAGGTTAGAGTAAGGAGAGGTCAACAGAAAAAATGTATCTAATACCCTAAATTCAGTGGGTAGCCGTGGTTCCCCCAAGTCAAAGAGATGAGAGGGGAACACAGTTTAGACAAAGGTGATAAGAGTAAGCAAATCCTTCTAATGTCATCCTGTAATGTAGCAGCACATGACAACTTTGCAGCCTGGAAAAAGGAGAAAGGTGGAACCCAGTGTGATAGATGACATGGCAAAAGAGCAAATACAAAATTAATTTTCATGTTCTCTTAAGAGTTGGGGAACAAGCAAACACCTCAAGCAGAATTTTGGGCTTAAACACACACCGGGTGATTCTTCACAAAACCTACAAATAAAAATGGATTCTTTTTTTTTGCCACAGAATGTTACAATACTAAAAGCCTAAGTTCAGAAAGGCAGGAGACAAGTTCTGTTTGAGAAAAACCCATCAAGACAACTGTATCTGATTTTAAAATTCTGAACTACCAACACTTGGAAGCTGAGGAAGTATTCTGGAGAATGAGTTACACAACTGCCACATGTTTTTAATCCTCCAAAGGACATGGCACTGGCCAGAGTGACAGGGCAGCAGGGAAGTGGGATTCAGTCAGGTACACCAGGTTCATGGCCTCATCCTTGTGTGGATCTGTGGATCCAAAAGGCACTAACTGTGCTCATCTCAGGACAAGCAGAATCCCAAAGATTTGTGGTGCCCACTCCCAGCAGCTCTGAGCTCAGCCAAGAATACGAAACAATAAAGGCACCTGGGTCTGCTGTTAGCTGCTGACACAGCAGAAGGGACTCAGGCTCTTCCTGTCATCCAAGGCCCCAAGCAGCTCATGTCCCTCAACATCCTATAGCTCCAATCCAACCCAGAGCAATCAAGTTCACCTATCTGTCAATATTTCAGCCAGTCTGCTCACAACTTTCCTCATCTTTCCAACGGTTATTCCTCTTCTTATCTGCCACAAAGCAAAGGCTCCCTGAGTCAGAGCACCAACCACAAGATCCATAACAAAAAGCTTTCTCAATACTGGGAATCCCAACAGCCCTACTAAGGCTTCGAGTAGCACATCACTCCTCCAAAGACCTGAAAGGAAAAGGCACAACCTATCTGCTGACCTCTCTTGAGAACTCTGGATAGCAATTTAACACCTAGCTTTACCAGACATTTCAGCCACAGAGGAAAACAGGATGGTCCCTTTGCAAGGATGACATGTCTTCTATATGCCCAAAGACTTCACTCTCTCAGCTGTACTTCCAGAGTGAAGTAGAGAAATTTAAACCACTCACTGAAGGTCTTCATTAGGTTTCTGTTTCACCAGAAGAAGCTAGTATTTTCTGGAGTTTTCACTGAACACTCAAGGTGAGGCTGGTGCTCTGGGATCTTCAGCAAGGCACACAGGACCTTCCAGAGATGGATCAGCTTGCTACTAGGAGCTGTGCTGGGAAGGTCTGGGAAGGTCTGGGCAGGGGGGAACACTACAGAGAACTTCATTTTGGAAGCTGGGATAGGCTGCAGAGAGAAGGGAGAGTCGGTTCCCTCCCTTGCTCTGTCAGCGACTTGCTGTGTCCTTGGGCAAGGCACCTCTCCTCCCCCTCCACCCTCACCCTCGTGCAGGCAGCAAGGTCTGGAGGGCAGGGATTGCTCCTCACCATGTAAAAAGCCCTGCACTTAATGGGCCTCCTTTGTCTGAGGCCTGCAGGCAGCAGGGTAATAAAAGCAATTACATATTGAGTCCTAATCCTGGGTGAACCAGTGACTCAGGTTAGTCTTTTGCCCTCCCTGCCTCAGTTTCCCCGCTGCAGCAGTGTGGATGCTATAGGTGCCCAGCAGCCCTGTTAGATGGGAGAGCTTGTATTTGATTGGACTCAAAGCTAAATAGTTGATGGGGGAGAGAGCGATCCAGACTGGTTCTTCTTCTCCAAAAGGAGATTGCAGCTTTGGCAGGGCAGATGACAGTTATGCCTCATCTCCTGCAGGCTATTCACTCAACCAAGACCTATTTAACGGAATTCTGGTACACGTCTTCCCTTGAGGCTAATTCTGTACGGAAAGAGCCAGACTTCTGACATACTGTACCAGGAAGAGTCTTTTACCTGCTCAGTAATTTTGCATTTCATCAAAAAACAACCCTCCTGCCCCAGAATACCCTAGTAAGACCTGAAGACTTCTCAAAAACGTAGAAGTATCACTCAATTGTTTCATTCCTCATGGAGATTATAATCAGACACACTCCCTAACCAACAAATGATGAGAAGACAGCTGTGATGAAAACAGTCTCGTACACCAGCTCAGACATACAGACAGCAAAACAATAGTGTTTCAGCTTTCACTTAAAAACTATTCCTCTAATCCCAGGCCACCTAAGCTAATGGGAAAAGATGGCCAAACAAGCAGCAGTGTTAACAAGGCAGCACAGCCTGGAAACAGTGAAGGTGCTGCCTGGGATCCAATTAAACAAAAATAATAAAATAAGTGCCCCATTAGAATGTAAGACATCCTTAAGGTATTCAAAGATCCTTTTCATTCCTTTCAGTCCAGGGACCATCTGTCTAAATGTTATCAGCGGAGCAGCCATTCCACTGCATTTATACACTCACATGCCACAGCCGAATGCCGTGTCCCCATTTGCTCTTTAAATAACTATTAATCTCCTTGCACTTATCCTCATGCTGACACAGGCAGCTGTTGGACTCCCCTTCTGCCGCTCCGAGTCCCACCAGCCTTTCACCTTCCCTGGCCCCTGGGTCCCCTCTCCAGGCAGGTGCTCCATGCCGGTGACAAAGCCACCAGGTTTGCACACACGAGCTTAACTAAGCCCCGTCTCGCAGCTATGCCCCAAGGCAGGCGCGGAGTTGTTTGCGCTCAAGGGGTCAACATCTGAACTGCCTGCGAGGTTTTGGAGGAATCTGATAAGGCTTCGGGAGGCACACGCCTTCTGACAACAGGACAATTAGAGGGGCAGCAGGCCCGGGGAAGGCACACGAAGGAATTCATCCCCTCGGCCCCAGCAGTGCCGGGGATGGCGAGAACAAAGAGGCTGCAGACTGCCTGCAAGGTATTGTCCCTCGGGAGGGGGCTGCAGGGCGTGTGCCTGCACTCACACCGCTTCCTTCCAGCATTCACAGAAAGGAACGCCACGGCACTTAATCCAGAAATTAATTCTTGGCAGGTTGGGAGCCCAGAATTTGACACATGCTCATATTTTGCTGCGGGGTCGTTTTAAATGACTGCAGAATGCAGCCCGACCACTGATTCCTGATATAGAGAGAAAGCTATTTGGTGGAAAGAAATGAATTGCATACAAAGCTGAAAGAACAGATTATCTAATTTTCAGTGCCTTTGTTTTCTATTTTGTTCCCTCCACCAAGTTTCTGAAACTATTAATATCACTGAAGCATTACAAAAACCTTCAGGCAAGTTTAACTGCAAATAATTAGAGAGCTACAATTAGATCTCAGACTGTATTTCGGAACATCATTTCAGTAATGCATCTTGAACTATCAGTTTTGCTTCCCACATCCCATCAGCTTCACTTTCAGATTTTCATGCTAACTCATGCTTGTGGATTAGGAGAAACATGGTTCTAGTGGAGGGGATGCTGAATTAAAACCAGACTGAAAACTGAAGATGGTTTAAGCAGGGCTGTGCTGCCGGGAGAGTGGATCACCCCCGGGATCTCGGGGGACAGGGGACAGCAGAGCCGGTAGCCAGCGGCTCCGGGGCACTTGCCACCAGAGGGCAATGCGAATGCTCCAGCACCGCAGAGCCGCAGGGCAGGGATGATGCCCCAGCCCACCCAAACCGGAGCCTTTCTCACCCTGCCTCGCAGCAAGAACCCACCCCTGGCTTTCTCGCTTAAAGCCCATTGTGTTTATTAATAAGGTTATGAGAAAGACCTGCAAAAAGACCCTCTGTTTGAAAGGAAGTAACTAATGTAATTCAAGAAAGTTCTCAAGGGGACTTCCACAGCAAAAATCCCCTAAAATACACAGCTCCAGCTATTAACTACCCAGTTACCAGCCTTTCAGAGAGTTTTGAGAGTTTCTCCACTTTAGAAAATAGACAAAAAGTTACTATATTCAGGTGTGGAACACCTAGATGCCTCCACCCCTATCAAAACCCTTCTCCCTAATACCAAAAGAACAAGCATTACCATGCACACCTACTGACTGCATTTTAATTTTCAGCACTGGATCTACATAGCTCAAGAACCGTGTCCAACTACTCAAAGGCCTTGCAAAACACCTGGTGCTTATCCTCCAAAGATACAAGATGATGAAACTAATCAACTATAATGGTTATTAGCAATTAGAAGATTTGCACAGCACTTTGGAAATTCTGTGCTTTGTCTTTAACTGCACCACAATGATGCACTAGGGCTAACACTTGTAGGACTAGTAAGAAACTTACAGTAATATTTCAGTGCTGGCCCAGGGAAATATTCAGATTCCTGCTGGAGAACAGCTATCTTAAAAGCAGCAGGACAAATGTTTCCCATCCAAATCAGATAACAGACACCTCAAAGATTTAAATTCACCTAAGTTTTCAAACCTTCCTAGCAAACTATTTTAGTAGGTGGAAATAAGTCCCTTAAGCTCAACAGAAGGCTCTATCACAATTATTAACCAAGATATTGCTGACTGCCAGTTGCTCAGAAGGCAGCTGATACAATACCCCATGTCAGCACTCTGCTTGTGCCATGAAAGAGCAGTGCCAAGAAATAAAAGGCTCCACCCATGGCCCTCAGCTAAGATCAGGGCTGAATCAGAGATAGCTCAGCTCACTCACTGCAATGAAAGCTGTGATTTGGTTTGCCTCTCTAGTCTGTTTTCTCATAAAAATAACCTCAAACAAACGAACCAACCAAAAACAAATCAAACAAAAAAAAAAAAAAGAAAAAAAAGGAGAGACAGAAAAATTTCTTTATGAGGAACAAACTCAGTTTGGACACTGCTCTGGTCCCCTCCAAGCCACGGGGGAAAGATGTGCACAGTTCATTTCTATACCAGCTCAGCCACACTCCCTCCAGCTGGAGTTCTAAAATGGAAACAAATCCTGTGGGTCTGTTTTGCAGAGGCTTTCCCCCAGAGCTACTGCACAGCCAAGTACATCAAGCACTTGGAAACCCTCAGATAAAATGATAATGTGCAGCATATACTCAAGGGGGAAAGCAAGGGAACAAGTAACATCGGTTGAACCAAAGATATCAACAGTTACCAAGATTGATTTGTTCCAGTGTAGTGCCTGGAAACCTATCTGATTTGAGTATTCCCACTGTTGGGTCATTGTTTTTTCCAGCAAGAGAGGAGGCTATTTCCCATCCCAGTAGTAATACAGGCTCCCAGTGCAATGGAGAGTATTGGACTAAAAGATGCCCTGGAGTCAGTCTCTCCTGTCCTGGATATGAGACCTGCTGCAGCACAACCAAACAGCCTCTCAGCTCAATCCCAACTGTAAGCAGGGAGCACAAATATTTCTGCACATTTTCTCCTGTACTACTGAGAAGGGAATCTATTTGACATCTACAGGGCTGTACAGTGCAACATGTACAGCCACAGTAATTTTAAGAAACTGAATTCAAGACTAATAAAGAAAAAACATATTCTTCCAAGAAGAACAAAAACCAAAATCCCATGAGTGACACACACAACTGTCCTGCACAGATACTTCATGTTAAGCAGTTAGACAACCCAGAGTTGCCTGGACAGCTTCCAACACCACCTAAACACATAAGGAAAGCCTGAGGAAGACACTATTTCAACCAGCTGAGGAGGAGAAAAAAACCAAACCAAACCTAATCCCCACAACCACTCTTTCCCCCTCAAAACCCCCCACCATTAAATGACCAACTCAAATCATACCACTATGATTAAATATGTGACTTATATCAATATATATATTGATATAAGCTTAAATATGTGACTGCTCTGCCCACTCTACCAGAGCATCCCTTCCCTCCCAGCCATTCCAAACAGCCCTATGGCCCATTTGGTGAACAACACGCCACAGAAGCTGAACAGGAGAAATCATTGCATGTCAGTAATTTGCAAACACACTTAGAATCACACTTGAAAACCAATCTATTACTGGAGGAGGCAGAAGAGTCTGTGCCGTTTTCACTGGGATGAGCTATGCCAGCACACACAGTGCCACATCCACACCCTCTGGGTTCACAGAAGCAGCACAGTTTTAAGAGCCATACCCCGTAAGGCTGCAGATCACATTTCACTGAGACACAGTATTGATGAACACAGCAGAACTTCATGTTCAAGTTAAAGTCCACATATGCAAGTATTTGTGGGCTAAGAGAACACAACAAATTAATGAAAAGCAAAGTGAGGGTGAGTTTTTGTCCGCCCACAAGGGCTGTAAGCTTTGGAGTTGTCTTGTTCCCCCCAGCTGTAATAGTTTTCTATTTTAACTAAACTTTGAGTTTTGCCCCTTGGTTAATGAATTTAACTCTGCAAGAAGTTTTTTTCAGCCAGAAGCAGAGTGTCTTTTAAAACAAGCACAGCCCAAAGCAGGAATGCCTGTAATTCCTGACTCTTACCACCTGCCACAGGTTCATGTAAAAGACCTTATCTAATTCGAGGATTATCAGAATGACAGTGCATCCCACTTCACAGAAATATTAAGGCTGGACATCCTATACTGTGTAAGTACTTCTAAATATTTTCCAGCGCATGTAAAAATAATATCCCTGACTTCCCCAGAGCAGCACTTTAGTCTCTTAAAAAAAAATTGTAAATTGAGCTCTTAAAAAAAGTTCTACTTGCATAGAAAGCAATGGTGTTTCTACAAGTCAGACCACTTTAGGGTTTTAGACTATAAAGCTTTCATAAAACAAAAAAAATCCCTTTCATAAACATAAACCACTTCCGTTATACTATCTCGGCTATGCTTGGTTATTTTGAAAATTCAGAAAGTTTAAAACAGGAAAATCCAAGATCCACCCCCACTGCACACAGTCATTTCTTGACCCTGAGTTTGTGCTCAGCAATTTATTTGACATAATTTGGAAACATATAAACAAAAAATGAGAGGAAGGCAGGGGGAAAAAAAGGAAATAATACAATATCATCTCTGTGTAATGCATGAAATCACAAGACATTAGAACTTCATGATCTTAAAAGAAATTGATTAATAACCCAAACAATTAGCTTCCTAAAACTGCAAGAGAGGCCAATTTTTCTATGTTCTCCTATTACCAGCTGGACAACAAAACGTCAACAAAGATCTGAAGAGCCATGAAGTACAAATAGGAAAAGCACCCCCTCATGCTCCCAGGAGATGTAAACATAACTCAAGACAAAGACCTGCTGCAGAAAAACGAGAAAAAGACTGCATGATGTCAGAGAGTCTTTTTTTTGCCTGATTTCAGTGGCTGAGAAAAACTAAGAATCCAGCTTGCCCAGCTGCACAGAAATCATATGGGCTGGGTTTGTACAACAATACTGAAAAGCTGGAATAAAAAAATAATATAACCAGAACTTTAAACATTAAGAGGAAGCAATTAAAATACAAATGGGGAGGTAGGGAAGAAAAGCAGGGGCTGGAGAGGAAAAACTCCAGTAGTTGATTAAAGCTGCCTTGTTTCTTGAACTCTTTACTGGACGGTAACCATTGATGTTATCAGTCATTTCAGACATGCAGCATTTTATTGTGTTGAGAGGGCAGCCTGGGCTGGACAGGATATCTGTGTGTCATCCACAGTGAAAGGCTGCAGGCAAGTAACCAACAAAGTATGGCCAAAGGGCTCAAGGACAGTGAATAACCAGGGTCAGAATAGAACCAGAAATCGAAGTTAGCTCCCAAATTCATCGTTATGCTCAGTAAAATCTGAATCATCTTTTAGACACAAAAGTAAAACACTCCAGCTAGGTAGCATTTTAGTCAGAACAAGAAATTCAGATCATCTGCAAGTTAAATAAGTCAAGCAGTTAAACACTGAAAAAAATAAAAAGAGAAAAAGAAAAAAAAAAGCCACACACATAAACCCCCCACGCCCACTCTTTGAAGCGTGGTGCAACTATGGAATATAAGAATTCATAGGAAGAGTTATAGGAGGGCAAAGGGCAAATTAAAACAAGTTAGAGCAAGCAGTGGAAAAGGGTTACACGGCAGCATCGGAGTCCCTATAGATTAAAAGGAGGATCTCTACTGGATTTTCTAATGTATTTGGCCATTTCTTCTGTCCAAATCAAGCAAGCAAACTCCTGCAAGGTGTTCCCAAAAGCCTGGACATCAAACAGCAGACTGAAAAGCTTTCAAGATTGAGGGGGGAGTCAAGAGGACTGGATGCCAAATTCCGATTAGATCCCAACTGCAGAGAACAAAAGGAAGCAGGGCTTTGCCTTCCAACACTATTTTTTGTATGAAAGCAGCTCCTGACGTGCACCAAGCTGGCACTGCCTGAGCCCAAGGATCTGTTGGGGCTCACTACAGTAGGATACGCAGCCAGGAGACCCACCTACCCACCCTGCCTCTGTAGCTCACATCAGAAACAGCTTCACATCACTACTGAGCCTCCTCAAAGGTGAACAGGAACTGTAGATGGTGTTTTCCAAAGATGCCTGGCTGTGCAGACACCAGACTCAAAAGCTGGTCTTGGAGAGAGGGGGGTTTGAGTGCACTCAGTTACAACACAAAGTCACTGCTTCTTCCACAGCGACTTCATCAACTTTACAAAGATCAAAAATATTCTCCCCAACTATTTAAATCACCTTGCCACACATTCAGCACATGCAGGATTTCCAGTGAGCTCTCTGGCATGGGGCCTCCAATTTCTAACTGCAAAATTAAAGGCAGTTTTCAGTACTTCCCTCCCTGTCCAAAACTGCTGACTTGAGCAAACGCCAGGACACATGGTGCCATTGTCACTTATGCAAGGCACAGCTTCAGAGACTTACATTTGAGGTATTCGGCTGCACAGACCTTTCCCTGTGCAGACAGAAAGGTGTTCTTCCAGATTTTTGAGTAACAATATACCCACTAATTTCCATCTGATACCACATTAAACTCCCCATCCCTACAACCTAACATTCAAAATTCCTTGCAGACACAAAACACAGCAGACTGACCAAGGCTCATCTCAACAATTTTCCCACCTTAGTATCAAGCAGTAGTTTCCTGTTTTCAGAGTATTGGTGACACCTAGCCAGTGCATGCTCTGGTTTCCTTTTAAAGGACTTCTTGCACACTTTGCTGCTGCTGAAAGAAGGTGGAGGGGGATTTACTCATTTATTCAGTTCGAGTCAGTCACCACCAGCACTCCTGAGGGAACCAATTCTGTGACTATGGATGAACTGCAGAGTAAAACTGCAGCAGAGAAATCAGAGCAGCAGAGGCTCACAGAGGCTACTGAGAACCTCAGAGACTTAACTTAAATCTGCAGAAATCAAATTTTACAAAGCAATCAATCAGAATTTTTTTGAGCCATAGCTTTCCAAAAGAGACTTTTGTGATTCCCGAAACACCATGACTTAACCTAAAAAAAAACCAAAACAAACAAGAAAAATTATTAAATATACTTTTCAGTCATTTCCCACCCAGCAGAGACATCCAGTTGCTGACTCAACGCTTCTGTTGGCATCCACCTATTCCTATTGTTCTGCTCCCCTCAGCTCCCGAGGCACAGAGCTCCAGCCCTGTGCATCATCCCCTGACACAGCTGGACCACAGCTCTGCAGGACAGGGATTTCTGCCTCAGCAGCACAGCCTAATAGCCCAGCACCTCCTCCCCTCTCCCCAAAGTCGGCAAGATTCTTTGTATTTACTTCCTAGATGTGGATTAAAACTGAAAGATTCATATCTGCTGAGACACAATCCATCCCTTTCATTCCCAGACACTACCCCACCATAAAATATTTCCCTTTCCCTCCCTAAACTGGGCGTTTCCTCCCACTCTCTTGCCCTTGGTAAAAACATTCATCTTCTTGCCATCTTGAGGAAGTTGGACTCATCTCAAATTTCACCAGGTCCCCTTGTATACCACTTCCCAAATTCCTTGGGGGGAAGTTTAATCCGGATCCAAACTCTGGAATCAATCCCAAGAGGCTGATGGGCTCCAATCAATGCATTAATTTTCAAGCATGCTCAGCCTTGCCACTTGGGTCCACTTCCAAAGAGAGAGGATGACTGAGCACAAGCCCAGAAATACATCACACTTCCAGCCATCCAATCCAGATACTAACACTCACATCCTGGTTAAAACACTGCTCTTTTAGTTGTTCCACTAGGACCCCAGGTGAAACAGCACTGGCAGGGGATTTGCAAAAATACAAGATATCATTGAGCATTCTTGGATCAACTCCCAATTGACTCAATCCTAGTACAAATTAAAAAATAAAACCCAACTGGAACAACAACAAAAAAAAAAAGGCAGCCACCAAAAAGCTGCCCCCGCAGCTCATCTCTCATGTTTTTGTTGCTTGCTTGTACATGGAGCTGGTAACAGTGGTCACAAATTTCAAATAAAATCACCAAATTTCGATTCAAGTTCCCAAAGAGAATCCAAGTTTACTCTGCCAATTCTACAGAAGTATACATTTCCTGTGTCTTATCTGAGACTTCTTGAACAGTTCTTTCTTACTGGGTTTGCTCCTTATATAGTAGCCTTATAGAAGTAAAACCCCAAACACCCTAAATGTCATCCTGCCCTTTTTGTTCCTTGCTCAAGCAGCTAAGCTAACCTAGGAAAGTCTCTCCTTTAGAAGAGAGCAGAGGTTCTCCCACGGGACCCAGAGCTTCTTATAACCCAGTGTGTTTATAAGAAGTAGTGCAGAGAAATGTAGGGATGAACCTTTGTTGTCAGTAACTCACAGCCAAATCATCACTTGCAAAGCCTTGTACCTTCTGGGCTGCTATACAAAAAGCTTTATGCCATGGTCTGCTCCTACTGAAAAGCAGCTCTTTAATCCATCTGACAATTACAGCCTCTTCTCCCAGCACAGCAAAGCTCTGATGGGAAGCTCTGGGAGACTGAAAACTGGAAGATTTCTCAGAAATCATTTACTACTGTAATTGAAGAAGACAAAACAAAACAGGGAGATTCTTAAGTTTTTTCACTGGAGAGACCCACCCACATGCCTGACCATGGCTGAGCTCATGTGTCACTCTAAAGATCATGGCCTTGGAGAGTTGACAAGGGACTGCAAGGATCATGGCACTGAGATAGAAGAGAATCTAGAAAACACATGCAAGGGGAAAAGAAGTTGAACCTTAACACCCTTGGAGAGAAATTATTTTCCTCTTAATTCTACTTGATACCAAAAGTGACTTAACACTAATCCAGGCCAAGTGTCACAAAGAGCTTTGAGCTCACTTCTCTGCTGGAGAGGATGGAGTGAGTGCTGTGTTGGAGTACAAGAAGCTCCTCTTCTTTCTGATGATTTATGCAACCTTGCTTTAAAAGAGTTGCATTCATTTTATTGCTTACTCTGCACATTCTCAAGAGGCGTTGGAGGCAGTGCCAGAAAAATAACAGGGTTTAACAATGTCTAGCACAAATCCATCGGTGCAAGAGCTCCTTTCTGAAGCGTTTCCAGATTTTTTTTTTCAGTGAGAACATTTTGTAAATAGAATTTAAAATTTGCCTTGAGCCAGGCAACACCCGCTTTTATTCAGCTCTTCACGATAATGAAGTAAGTAGTTTCTCCACTAGTTATAACTAATGCCTTCCAGAGGAAAAAGTGCAAAGCAAATGGTTTACACCCTCTCACATCCCACATCCACAGCTTCCCTGTTGCAGATGCCATGTCTTCTTTACAGAACTACTGAAGCTTCTGTCTCACAGTAAACAGAGCTGGAAATAAACCCTTCCACAAGGCATAACTTGACAAATGCAAACCAAAAGGTTGCCACCAGATGGGCCGAAACACAAGGTAGAAAAAGTTCCTTTCTGGTATTTCTCTATGCCCAGGGAGAAAGAAATAAAGCAATTTCCCTCAACTTAAAGACACCAGTTCATTATTAAAAAAAAAAAAAAAGGTAAAAAGAAAAATAGCTCCTGAGGGAACAAGGCAATAGCTTAACTGGGCTCATGTTGAAAGAAATCAGAGAAATCAGGTGTTGGCGACGCTGTTGAAGATTCAGACCATCAGACCAATAAAAATAACTGGCCAAAACAGCAGTTCTAGTCCCCAAGGTAAAATCATTACCAGACTATGGATACATACAGATAGATACTTAGACATATATATATATATATACACATATATATGGGTAATTTCACGCTGTCTCAACCAAAGCAAATTTACAGCAAACAAAATGGATCATCACTTGCAACCACTTCAAGATATAAAACATCCTGACTACATTGCAATGGCAGCTCTTTTTCATCTCTCAAACTGAAAACTGTATTTTCACACTAGAAAATATCTAGGATTTTTTTTTTTTGCCAAATGAAACAAATTGAGAAGATCATGATTTCATACTGCTTACTAACCTTCCTTTTGACCATGGAAAACTGTAAAATGGAGCTGCAATCCTCAATCTGATGCCAAGTCTAAAGACACGACTGTGCAAACCCCAGAGCACGTATGTAACTGAGCAGTACCAACACTCCACACACAGCCAGACTGTCCTGATTTCTGCACAAGTACTGCACAGTTAAAGCAGTGCAGATGGTCCAATGTCATCAGGCTTCATTTTTGTGTGATAAAGCACACATTTCACTCTTTCCACCCACATGCAGGTTACAATCCCTTGTTTCTGGGCTACACCCACAGTCTTAGACTGCAGAGGACCCGTCCCTCCACCTAAACAGAGAGGATTTCTCCAGGTAAAATCCCCAATTTGCTGCTCAACACGGGGGTCACATTACCTGTGCCACCACAAAAAATTTTGTTCAAACAGAACAAAAGGCCCATCCACAGCATGAGAAACCTGCTCCAATGAGAGGCTGGATCTTTACTAGAAGCACACTCAACTCCTGCCCTTCCCGGTGCTTCTCCCACAGCACGATCCCCTTGTTCCAGCCAGGACGGAGACAGGAGCACATGGCAAGAGGCAGCTTCCCACTACCCATCTCTCTGGTCTACTTCACCCTCTTCACTGGCAAACCCAAACTGGGCAGTGGCATTCACTTAGTCTCCCCCAAGAAAAGATAGACGTGTATCTGACCTCAGGCTTTTCTACCTCAGATTAAACCTTTACAACCGAAATGCAGCTTGAAAACCTCTTGGAAAAAAAAAAAAGAACCTGATTATATAGGACCTCTACAATGTTACAGAAGTCCTTTGCAGCCCAAGGATAAGACACATGCCCCTCAAGCCTGCACAGATGTCATCACATGACAAAAACTTTAATCCTATAAGTGCAAATACAGCAAAATCGAAGGATGAATGTACAAGAAGCATAGCAGGAATTGCAGGGATACCATCAAGGAACACAGCCTCCAATGCATCTCCCTATTTCTTGCTCCTACTGACAGATTGTGCTCAAACATGTGGGGTGTTGATAACATTTAAATAAAGAGAGGCCACTGGAAGGCATGGAACTCGCATCTGAATTCTGAACAGCCCAGGGAGAGGTTTCCTTCCCCAGGAATTAGGAATTGTTTGCCTGCTCAGAGCCAGCAGAACTCCGAGATACCATCACAAATAGAAAAGCAGGAGAGAGGGTCAGACTTAGCCAAAACCTTCTTCCTTGAGAAATAAGTTAGCCCTTATATAGCATCTATCCAAGTGCTTCAATCTTGGGGTAGGGCAAGATGTGGAGCTCAGAGGGTACTGCACAGATAATCCTTTCTTCCTGGTACTTCCAGAGAGGAGGAAGGGAGCAGGTGGGCTGCTCTCCTGGGCAGTGAACAGGCAGCATTCCTCAGAGACCACTTCCTTCACCCTAGGTTTGGCTGAGGGCCACCAAGAGTGAAGAGCCTTTGTCACATGCAGTCGTGATGACTACACCATGTGGAAAAATCAGCCAAGGAAAGCCATGGCTTTGTCCTCTGGCAGTTCTCAGCCAAATCCAGGCTGACAGCAAGGATGATAAGCCCTGGACACACTTTTAGCGCACAACAATGAAGCTGATGCTCAAAATATACATCTCAACGCCCAGATTCTCTAACCTTAAACTAAGGTTTGCCGAAATGTTTCTCTGGCTAAGGAGGTCCAGCTCCCTCAGGGACATCCTTCCAGGCCACCCCAGAGCCCCACACGCCTGCTCCTGCAAAGAAAGGACTCACACCCAGGGCACTATAGCTCAAATACACACATCTGAATTATTATTTAAGAGGGAAAAGAAATAAACAAAAATGCACCCTTCTGAAGAGGCTATCCTAACCCTCAAAGATATTTGCAGCCATGTGTATATAGCTTTTCTTAATTTTCAGCGCGAAGGAATGCTGCCAAAACCCCATAAAGCAGTGCAGAAGTTCTTTTAGTATAAAGCTAGTTTCCCCCCCACCCCTCCCAAAACTATGATAAAAATCTTAACGGAAAGAGATTCTTTAATTTGTCTCCCACAAAGAGCAGGAAGGTCTTCGGGAAGGATGACGGATATAATCAAAAGTCATGGCACATATTTCTTATCAGTGTTTGAACAAGATGTGTTTATTCTTTTGGCAATGATTTAATTTGATTTTAGCAAGCACTCCAAACTCTGCATCGTCACTCAGCCAAACTGCAGAAGAACCCAGAGTCCCTAAAGGGAATCTCTATTGCTCTCATCTCCCCCCATCAGGATGCAGGAAACTTGGACAAGACCAGACAGACTTGCAGGTACTCTCCTTCACACCCAATTTTGTGCATACTTCCCCACAAATGCTTGTACACAACACAAAATTCCACATGTGGAGGTGAGGCAGGAAGACACAATGACATTCAAAGGGTTCCTATTCATCAGCACTTCATCATCCTATTAATAACCACTCAAAGGCTCCCTCCTTTTCACATCTCCTACTCATAAACACACAAGAACAGATCTCCAGGGTCATCAAGTCCAGTGCTCTACCAACAAAGAGCTTAATTGTTCTTACAGCTGACCCAGATCAAATACTGGCATAGATTAAGCTGAAAAAGTGGTTGAAACAGGTTCCACCTCCAGCCTTCTCAGGGCCGTGATTCACTTTAACACCCTTCTCCCCTCTCTCAGCTTTTCCCAAGCAGATCTGACCCATTTGGGAGGAGCCCATCTGACCGTGGCGTTCGGCCCCACGCTCGCTCGCAGGCACGGGCGCCGCAGGGCCGTGGGCGATACTGCGAGCTCGCAGCCCTGACCACACAGCCTGCACTGGGGCTTGTGCAACGGCCCCTTCCCAGGCTGGGAATGCATTCCCAGGGTGGAATGCTCCGCACAGCCAGCGTGCGAGGACAGCAGAGCTCAGCATCTACCAGCACACAGCCAGCAACCTGGGGTGGCTGGGCAAAGCAGCCCCTGAAGTGGGCTTGGGATGAGGGAGGACTCCTTGCTCTTCTTTTTAAAACTTGATTTTAATATTGGGGGGGGGGAATTATTTCCCCTCCTTAAATAAGGTTGTTTTCTAAACCCAGAACCAACTCTACACTAAGTTTTTCATGAGTTGGTATGCCTGCCTTGTGACCAGTCCAGCAGCAGCTCTAAAATCTGAACTGAATCACCAGTGACAACAAAGTGCTGCTTCTATTTGCACACTGAGAGCTTTCTATTTTTTCTTCTTTTTTTAAGGAAACCGTGCCAAAGCCTACTTCTTGTTTGCAAGCTTAAGATGGGTGAGGTTCATCATCACCAATATATTTTAATTGAGCATTAACAAGTCTCCCTCTCTTTTGAGACAAGTTATTAGCGAGGCTGCTCTTCCTTAGAAATGAAGCCAAGTCAACACAAATCGGGCTTTCCTTACCCAGAGTACAATACTTCGCTGCATGAACAAAGTCAGCGCACCTTGTTCAAACCCAAGGAGGTAGGAGGGAGAGTGAGGGGGGAAAATTAAAAAAAACAGAGCTAAAGCCTTTTTAAAACCTCCCCTGACAGCACCAGTGACGGGGGGCACTTAAGCGGAGCGAGAACGCTCCTGAGCGCATCGCTTGTGACAGATGAGCCCAGCCAGTCAACCATAGGGACTCCACAGCCCCACCGCTGCTATTTAGCGAAAGTTGATCAGATAGCAGCAGACAAATAACACCAGACAAACACTCCAAAAAGTGCTCTCTCCACATTTAAGAGTAGATCATTAACCTAGAGAAAAAAAAAATATCACCCATTTGGGTCTCCTGCACGGAGGCAGCAGAGGAACCACGCGCACACGGGGTTTGGGTTCCCTGTGGAGAGGGACGGGGAGAACACGCTGGTTTCAGTTTACCCCTCACCCTCCCCGAGTCACAGACCTGCCATCCCAGGCGTGCAAGCCTCGAGTATACCTTTAACAAGCTTTTCCTCACCACCTGTCTCATCTAGCTATGCTCTCGGCCTTTCAATTTCTATTTTGCTTTCTCTCCCAAGTGGCTGAGCCTCTGTCTGCTTTGGGGCTCGTACCCCGTGCCTTCCACTTGAAGCCTTTTCTCCAGGAATACACACACACACACACACAGAGCTTTGGCTGCTTTGCCACTCTGGCAAGTGTCAACACAGCTGCTGTCTCCGCTGGAATGTAAACCAATATTGTCGTTAGATCTCCCTCAACCCCTGGTAACTTCCTCCAAGATTTGCAGAGCATGTGGCAATCCTCTCCACTGCCACCTTACAAAGCATCGACCCAACTGGTTAAAAACAATTAAATAAATTAAGTTTTAAAAATGAAATCAAAGCTGCACCTGAAGTTTGCGTCCCACTCACACCCATGAAAGCTGTAGAAAGCAAAATGCATCCATTGTATGCACATTTATCCTCATATAATATGCTTATACAAACACCCTGTGTAAAATACCTCGCTGCTGCAAGTTATGAGGCAAGGTATTAACAGCACTGAGTAAAAGAGGTGTTGGTGTGGACGCTAACGCAGCATTAGCTGCGGAGGACCTTTGTTTGCATATTATTTTACTTTAAAAAAGTAACCTAAGAAGGGATTTATAACACATTTTTAGTTATTTCCTAGATTCCATCCACTTTGAACCATAAGCAGCAATTTTGGCAATAAAAGACTCGTAAAAGAGTTATAATGCAGTCAACACAGATAGTATTCAGACTGCTGGAGGAATGCAATCCGTGTGCATTGCCCACCATAAACAACTGCCTTGCTTCTCCAATGAAAGGAAATTATGTTGGCTGATGAGGGTTCCCAAAACAAATTCACTGTCCCAAACGTAAAGACTCAAAGTTCGCGCTCATTCAGATATTTAGCCCAGCCAACTCTGCTTCCCATTGTAAAATGCAAAAGTCTCACAAAAACAAGTGTATATTCCACACCTAACTTCAGGGGTGAAGAAATCTCACATATTCGCTAAAAATAAAAATACATTAGCGATATCACAGCTCAAACCTAGAGTCCTTACCTCGCTATACTGGGACTGGGCATTGTTTTCCAGGTACAACATGTTAGCAGTCAAATTGATCAACGCTGCTGTTCTTTCTTCTGGCTCCAGGATTTTGACAAACACCTCCCACCCCCTAGAAGACCCTAAAAATATGTGATGCTACTGTGGAGATAACAGGACTCGGAGTGTGCCTCTCTGCATAATTGAAGTTTCCCTTATATACCTAACTATAGGCAAGGAGGAGGAGGTGGGGCTCTCCTGCCTTACCTGTCCAATCTGTCAAAGTGCCACCTGGAGTCCTCCACTCCAATGGAGAGGGGGTACAACATGGGAGTTGAAATGCATTTTCCTAACAAACCAAGATGCAAGTTCGAGGCGGCGGGGGGGGGGGGGGGGGGAATGGCCAAAAAAGAGAAAAGAAAAAAAGAAAGAGACAGACAGGGAAAAGAAAGGAAACAATAACTTTCCCCTGTCATTTTTCTGTAAGTTTGAGAATTCAAAAGAGCCATGGATTTGCTCTAAAAGAACCAGTCCTATAAACTTCGCCTATTTGTTTTCTACAAAGATTCCAGGGGCTGTTTTTTTTCCGAGGCACAGGCTTGGCTACTACCAAGAACCAAAACGTTTAGGAAGGGATCGAGATACAATGCTCAACATCAGTGCTGCAGTAACTCAGCTAAGTATCTGGCTGCTGCTGCCTGCAGATTTGGGACAAAACCCCCAAGGAGAGTTCTGAGAACCAGCCACTGATTTCATGCACCATAATCCAGCTACATTCTCCATCACCTGTGCGCTCCCATCCACACTCACAGCAAACAGGTCCTGTGTTTGCAGGGCATCACACCGGCTACATTCCCCCCTCTCCTTTGTAGTTGCCTCGAACTTGCATCATGGTTAGAAAAAAAAAAGAAGTTAAAAACCCCAACTCGTCCAAAGGGATTCACGGTGTCAAATTAATAAATGGGAGAAGTTTTTGGGTACCGCTCAGTAAAAAACACCTGGACACGATGCCCACGGCAAACATTTCAAAAGAAAGATAGGAAGAGCATTTAGCCGAGATCTGCGGGAGAGATCCCCGCTGTGATTTTACTCTGGACAAGCAGACAAAACTCCTTATCCTGACCCGGTGTCCCCAGGCAGCCCCCGGAGCGAGCCAGGGGCCAGCGCTGTGCTGGCGGAACCCCGAGCCCCCGAGGATCCGCCCGGCGAGCGGGATGCACGGCAGAACAAAAGGCAGCTGCTGCCGGAGCGCCACCGAGCCTGGAGAAACAGAACACCTTTCCAAAGGGCTGGGGAGGGGGGGAGAGAGGAAACCAAACATCCAGATCAGAGCGCGGCCGCCCGCCCAGCCTAATGACAGCGCTCCGAACTTTATTTGAGGAGATGTCGTCGAGTGGGGCTCAGCGCAGGGCGCTGCCAGGGCACACTGAGCCCCCTCTGAGGGGGAGCCCCCGACCACAGCGGCTTTGCAGGGAGGGACGGGGGTCCTGGGCAGGGCTGCCACCCACACACGGCCTCAGCACCTCCCCGCTCTGCCCCAGAGCTGCTGCCGCGCCTCGGCCCCGGGCATGGCTT
>JAHLSL010000045.1:7545055-7606264 GCA_025920805.1 Petroica traversi
TCCTGGGCTGCCTCCGGCACACGGCGGCTCTGCAAACTAAAGCACGCTGCAAGCTCGCCGGCCTATTCCAGGCCGGAGACAGGCAGCACATTGGTAAGGCTGCCACTAATAAAACGGGCAAAACCATCTTCAGGCAGGAAGCGAAAGAAGAACACAGAGCAGAGGATTACAGTGTCCCCCTTCCCCTGCCGCAGCCCCTTGCCACGAGGAGCAGGACAGGAGTCTGATGTAGCTGTCACCCAAAAAGCACAGCTCACCGGAGCTGATGGGCACAAGCGAATGGTTGGAAGCGTTTCCAGTGCACCTTCCCAATTTCGTCCACACCGAGCACAGTGCAAGGAGGCGCTTCCGAGAACAGGCTGTAGAGAGGAGCACTGAGCCCTCCCCACTTCCCACCAGCAGCAATATCCCAGCTCAGGTCGGGACCACACACACCCTCAGTGCTCCTGAGCTACCAGCCAGAGCTGCTGGGCACACAGCAAGTTTCCTACATCACAGGAACAACGCGATAGACCCTCGCCACAGCCCCTTGCCCTCCACTTCATCTGCCCCAGCACTATCTCAGACCAGGGGCTGTGCCCGATGTGCTTATCTGATCTCACCCGATATAGGCAAAAGCCAAAAAGCCACACCAGCACTAATCCGGAGATGCAGAGAGAGTTCGCAGGGAGCAGCCACAGCACCGTTAGCCCAACAGGGCACTTGGCAGCACCACTGCAAAGCTTACACAGAACTGGACACCAAGCAAGAAGTCACCCATGGATTTCCTGTTGTCTAAGAGTGAGGAAAAATTATGCTATGCTCAGATGACCATTTTGATCCCTAAATACTGTCAAGTTTTCCATATTGACCCATGAGTTCAGAAACTGTGAGGGGAAGGACAGAGCAGGATACAGTACACACATAAATCTCCCAACCTCAGCAGGTCATTGCAAAAACCTCTTTCATAGCTATGCTATGAAACTCAGAAGATCCTCCTTTTCCAGGTCATTAATGCAGCATTGTTGTGTGAGGTATCTGCCATCTTCTGCCCCACAGGTGGCTGGAGGTGGCTGTGGGTTAAGCAACACCCAGATACAGAGAGATACGTGGAAGTTTATCCAAAGAGATCTGCATGTCAAACACGAGGAGAGGTGTATATAGCATGAATAAATTGACATGTCAGCACAAATCCCTGCCCTCTGTACACACAGCCCCGACCTGGCTCAGTGTTTCAGATGCATTACTCTGTGCAGCCACCTTGAAGCAGATGCTGGACAAGTGTTTTTTTGCAAATCCATCCTCCACAAAGGAAGACACCACCACCCCAGCAGGGGTGGCAAGAGGTAACAGAACAGGCACCAGACACTGCACCCACCAATGCTGTTGCAGCCCAGGCACAAGTCCCTCTCATCACCCCAGGGACCCAAACTCCGTTTCACTGGCTTCAGATCTAAACACACTCCCTTTCTAAGATGCTTCCCTGTCTCACAGGCTGATGCCATGCCTTGGATATTCACACTGACACCAGTGGCATAAGGGAAAAGTAAAGGCTTAGAACCTTTCTACCTCTCATCTTGAGGGAGAAAGGTTCCCGGACGCTCATTTGATTCTCTCCTTTTGCAGGTATGAAATTTTCACATGGATGAGCCTCCAGCAGCCTAACAGCAGCCAGGCAGTATCTCTCTGGGGTTCTCAGAGAGAAACTATTTCCTGAAATACTTATGGCTCAGCCATTTAAGCACACAAGGCAGAAGGACACCCCCACCTCCTCACACTGCACACTCACTTTTCAGCTGTGGGACAGCGATAGTTATAATTTGTCTGAGCCTTCCAGACAGGTCTCCAAGGGAATCACCAGCTGTAACAGTCTAGTCATGGCAAGACAATCTTTGTAAACAGAGATTATGCCTTATCATACCAATTACCCTAATCAGAAAAAGCAAACAGATTCAGGCAAAGGTCCTCTTTTCACATTTTAATAAGAATTACTTCATGCTGAAGCCAGATGAACGAGGTTTAACTTTATTTTTTATAGTCCAACAAGCTCTCCCCCATCCCAAACAGAAAAAGAAAGTAGAAAACAAAGAAAGCAACTCAAAGCGTCAAGAAAAAAGCCTGGCACTTATGCTCTGGATGCTTAGTAGGATTGAAATTTTTAAATAAGTAGCTCAGCCTCGGGAAAGGAAGTCTCCTTAAAGTAATTTACCTCCAATACTGTAGGAAACTAAAAATAGTAATTGCTAGTTAGATTTGAAAGTTTCATCTGCAGCCCTCCCAGGTCTGACTCAGATACTCTAGAAAGCTTCTGGCAATGCTTTGTGGCTCCTGCTGGTATGCTGAAGAACAAAACGCAAACAAGACCCCTAAGTTTCCAAAATGAACTGTCAGCCAAGTCAAACTGCTGATTCAGAGTCATTGTTTGAGTGCTCTCTCCCTGTGCTCTTACATGGCTCATCCCAGCTCCTCTCACCAGTACCACTGCCAAGTTCTCAAAGACCCTCCCTGGTTGCAAGGTAAGTGTGCAAAATTGGGACGATTAAAAATGTCATTACCATAACTGCAGCGTTAATTGAAGATTGCATAATCTCTTGTAGAAGGGGAGTGTGTGCATGCACACCTGCCTGCATGTTATGCTGTTCATGCAGAATTTCCTGCAGATCAAATAAAAAAAAATCTGCTCAGACCTCACCACTCCTATAAAAATAGCATCTGGATTGACTGCATCACCATGGACTGTGACATTCACTTAACTCAGAAATGTTTACAAATTAAGACTGAGATAGCAGGAGGAAGAGGGAAAAAATAGAGCCTAGTTTTTGGTGGATTGGTTGGTTTTTTTTCCTGTTCTCTCTGAATAACTGCTGAATGGTCAAAAAACAAGCCTCTGACAATTGGCTTTGACAGTCTTTCCAGTGAAGATCTTACAGGGACAGATGTGTACTCTGCCATAGCAGGAAACCAGGTTAAAGAGCAAAAAGAAAATACTTTAAAAAAAAAGTAAAATCAACCTGCCTTCTCTAAAACTCATGCAAAGCTAATCTTCACTGCTCAAACCACAAGGAAGAGAGGGGGAAAACAACGTGGTTCCTGAAACAGGGACTTTCTTCTTTTTTGTTTTTAATCCAACCATTTATGGCAAGAGAGAACAAATAAAAAAAAAATCAGGAATAAAAGGCAGTATCCTACTTGCTGCTGACTGGCCTTGTGTGCATCCCAGGCAAGCTGCTCCAGAGCACTGCATGGAAGTGCAGCTGATCCACATGCAAGAGAGGGACCAGGCAACCCCAACTCTCAGAGTAACCTCCGCTGCACCTAGGAGACTAAATTCGAACCTCCTGGTTTCCTCACCACTGACCCAGGGACAGGTCTGAAGCCCAGAAATTCCTTTGAAATGCACTCAAACGTATGAACCTCCAAGTCAGGAAACATGCCCTGTCTGCAAGTGTTTAAACCAAGGATCAATCCCTTCTTCCAAGGACTCATAACTACATTTTTTTCCACATTTTAAAAGTTCAGGGTAAATAGCTGGACTTGCCAAAGGCAGGAGGAGAGCCCAGCTCCCAGCTCTGCCCAGGGTGCAGGTCAGCTTCTCCTTCCCAAAGAACATGCCCTCCCCAAGGCAATCGCCTGTCACAACAGCCCTGCCCTCCGACCCTGAGTAAACATCTGCGCACGCTGCTTATTTGAGCTCCTACAGTCTCCTTATCTCCCCCAGAACACCCCTAGGGCTAATTAGAGAGTTAATGGCATCATGTCAAGAGATAACGCTACATGGTGGGGGAGCGGGAAGGTGGAAAGGAATTGTGAAACAAAACCAGTTCCCTTCACAACCGCTGTGCAATATTGGTTTAGGAAGGGCGAACGCAGCCCCTGGGGCCTCTGCTCTCCGGCTGCCGAGGTCCATTTAAAGAGAGAGAGCAAGGCACTCCTCCGGAGAGATTCAGCTCTCCAGCCAAGGTGATGCAAGGTCCCCACACCTTCCCTACTGTCTGCACAACCAAAAACCTGCAATCCCATCAAGGGTCATTCCCACCAAAGAGCCAGCAGTGACTCACCTCCCACAGTTGGTGTATGACATAGCAGGCAGACAAAGCATACAGATCATTTATCAAAAAGTGTTTATGTTTATCCCTGGTGCTCCTTTTATCTAATTTTTCCACTTTCACTGTACCCTAGTGATTCTTTTTAAAGAACAGCTGCTTTCACTATGAAAACTTAAGAGGTAAAACTGTCTGGACACAGATATCTTGGCAAGGTAGCACAAGTTCTCAAAACCAGTGGCCAGCAACACATTTGAACAGATAAATGCAAACCCAAGGGTCAGTAGACCCTCATGCATGTAGGTGGGACTGAGGGACTCTGGATGTTCCAGCCAGGGCAGCTCTTTGGCTGGAGTAACAACCCTCAACATTCAAACAGCATTTCTGCCTCATGAGGATCTCTGGATGCTCAGCACAGCATGACTGATCACCCCCAACCCCCCATATTATAAAATACTTTTCAAAAGTTAAGAGACAGGAAATTACACAAAATTCATTAAAATAGCTCCTAACTGGCATAGAAAGTCCCATCCCTCCAGCTGGAGACAGGACCGGGTCATGGCACAAACCTGCACCCCAGAGACCAAGCACTCTAGCCAGGGAAAGGGAGAAGGAGATAGCGACAGATTACAGAGCTTTTGTTTTCAGCTAGAGAAAGGAGCAACTGTTGACAGACCAGGGCTATTCTTGCACAAGCAGCAGAGGGGAAAGTGTTGTTCTTCCCTTATCTTATATAAACTACAGATTGGTCTCATGAAATACACAACTGTTTATAAATGCACAATCACAGCAGCTCTTTCCAGCCAGCCTCTGCCCTGTTGCCAACTCCCTCCCACCCAAGCCCTTTTACAATTATCCAGTATTTAAATGAAAATTACACTTTGCAATAATTCAAGAAGAGTCTTCCAAACCTTTGTTTACACCTTGACCCTGCAACCCACGGCCATTCACACTTCTCCTATTAACACATGCTGTTATCCGATATTGCCCAGGCGCTTTGGAGTGCAACACCCTTCCCGAGGCAGGGAGCCTGGAAGCTTCTTTATGCCTTGTTTCCTATGAAGAAATGTTGCACTTTGTAGTGCTAGTCTTCCCCAGAAGACCAACCATTTTTGTTTCAGACTTGTTTAATTTCAATCCAGTCTGGACATCATCATGAGGTCCACAATCCCCATCCACGCTCTCAATGAGAAGTAAGAGTGCTTAAGGGTACCTTTTTCCATCTCCAGCCTGCTTAAATAGAAGTCCATGCTTTTCGAGTGACAGTTATATTTGTTACTGAACACTGCTTTGATCTTTTATTAATCTCTGCAAATTCAGCTCCTGATTAGAGAAGGCTTCAGTCAGCAGTGAGCAAATGAACTCAGGCCACAAACCACTCCTTAATCTGTGCTTCAGAGATTGATTTAATTGTTTGTGACTGTCTGACAATTCACTCCCTCATAATTTCAGTGCTATCAAATAAGTGACAGTAAGGTGGAAAGCAGATGGTAGAGACATTCAGTAGAAAACATTACCTAGTCCAAAAGTCTCCTCATGAAATATTGGAGGAAAAATATAATAGGCGTTAAGAGGACTGTGGGCAGGATCTGCAGAACCACAAAGCAACATATATGGTGAGACTTTGGATGCCTAAGACTCTCTTCAAAGCAAGAATCCCAATTAATGCAAGAGAGAACTTTTATAACAAAAGCTACACCCCGCAGCTGGCTGCAGCACAGACACTTTGGCTGTGCCGGACAAGGAAGGGGAGCAGGACACTCCCACGGCTGTGCTCTGGGTTTGTCTTGGCCTGGAAGGAGAAATCCCTCCCTGGCATGGTCAGCTCTGCAGCTTGAAACAGCACTGAGAGGTGTTTCCCATCCTACACTCACCTCACCCCACAAAGAGGGGTACCACAAAGTGTTCATTTGGTTGGATATGAACAGCTCAATTAATCCCCCTACTTCCAGCTAATAAGAGAAAAGGACCTTATTTTCTTTCTTACAGCAGTTTGATTTAGAATTAGAACAAAAACCCACAAAAGAAACCCAACTAAAAATAACAACACAAAACAAAACATCCAGAGGAAGGTGAATTTTGGGGGAAAAAAAGAGGGTCCTATCAACCAGATAGAAACAATGGGTGAAGTTCCCATCAAGACAACAAAAAACAGAGGCAAAAGTGCCTACAATCTATCACTTCAAGATCAAGGTGCCTTTTAATTAAGCGTTTGTGCAGACCTTTTAAAGATGTAAAATAAGCACTAATGCAGTATTGCTCTATACTTGCTCAAGGAGCACGTGTAGCACCATGGAAACCTCTGGAGACAGGCCTAGCTGCTTGAGGAAGATATTTTCTGAAGCGACTGCTTCTTTTGTTTGGAGGCATTTGCAGAGAGGCAGAGGACAGGACTCTAATTACCACACTCTTCCACTTCATAGCAATAGCTGGGGAGTTAAAGCCACCCCTCCTGAAACACTCCATGTCACAAGTGACTCAAAAAGGTTTGTGCTTTTCAGCTTAAAATTAGTTTATTCCTTCCCAAGATCAATGTACTGCAAAATGCTGAAAGGGAAGAAATATTTAAAGGAATTTTAATTATGCTTCCAAAATCATTACACAGGAGACAGATCACCTATTACTTTTCTTCAATACCATTGAGAACCCTGGGAGGTGACATTAAAAACAAAACACTCAGTGTAAGGACATTACTCATCAACTGGCTGTGCTCCTGCAAAACGAAATGCAGCTATCACTGGTCTGCAGCATGAACTAGGGCCAAACAGCACAGGAAAGGGAGCTAGAGAAAAATTATTTTAAAGAAACATAAATGTCTTTAGAGCTACATACAAGACAAGTGAAGTCTTAAAGTGAATGTAGAGTTACATTCTTTAAATTCATTCTTATCTGAAAGAACTGACTACGTCTAGGATTTCTAGGGATCTGCAGCCCTAAAGGTGATGATTAGATCATTTGGAGGGACCTACACAGCAGAAGATTAAACATCCAGGAGGATTACAAAGCCGAGCCTCAATCAGGAGAGCTTCTGAGTTCAACTGCAAACATGAGAGGTGCTGGAGGGAAGCTTCCAATAGAATAATGCCTTTGCTCATTATGGAAATGCCTTTGCATAATCTCAACTTTCTTTGCACAGCTATGGAACGAATAAATAACCACAAAGAAGAGAAACTTGGCAAGCCTCAAACTCTCTCAAACAAAAACCAGACAGTAATAAAAGCTTTGATCACATCCCTGTGCTGAACAAAGTCCTTCCTTCCTTCTTTTCTATGGTCAGTCCTGGAATAATTAGGCATGGAAACGGATGGTCACACAAGCCACTTTGCTGCATCTCCTTATCAAATCGGCCTCATCCTCCAGGTGCAAAACCATTTCCCAACAGAATGCAGGGCTGTGGCAGCTGCCAGAGCCTGTGGCAGCACACATTATGTGTCAGTCAGTCCCTGCACCGAGGCACTATTTCTGCAGTGCTCACCACATCAGCTCCCTGCCCTGTTGAGGGTACACAGGGACAGCCTTCCCATCCCACAGTTCCACCACCCCGTAGCCAGCTTTCATCTGCTTCTTCAGCCATTACCTTGCAACAAGTAGAACTCTCTTCTCCTGACTCAGAAAAATACTTTAAAGAAGCAACTAACAGAGTATAGAGCCTGCACACGTAATATTAAAGCATTGGGTAGGATGCAACAAAGTCGTGCAGGACAGCGGGGGGGTGGGGGAATTCTTTTTGTGTCTGTCCATCAGATGCACAGCTGATCCTGACCACAGCTCTCAGGTAATGGGGACCAGGAATTTAGTGCATGGCCATCAAATAGGAATTGATTTACATGGTGCTGAAAGCATTCACAAGAGAGCCCTTGGGCCAGCGCAGCTCCTCTACAGCTTGCTGGACTGCAGCCTGGGAATGTATCCTGTACAAGGTGGTTTGATGTGGCTCCTTCATGAGCCTACAGCACATTAAATATGGGAAAGGTTTCTTGTTTCCATTGGGAAGCATCAAATACCAACCCTAAAATGTGTCATCCGTAAAAGGACCGAGGCTGAGAGTCCTGACACCTCCATTTCCTGCACAGGATGCATCCTGTCTATCCTATAGCCTACTGTTATCTCCACCTCTGTGCATAAAGGAGAACAGCAGAGCAAGAGAGCTGAAGTTTTCAGTTTTAAAACTATGAAACACATGTTGCGCTTCCAAAATTTCTGTAGCTACCAGGCTTGGGACACTCACAGCCCATAAAGCTGTATACCCAGACCCAAACACAGCCCTATACACACACCACCATCCCCAGGGCAGAAACCCACCCACAGGCTGCTCAGCACTGCTTAATCAAGCCACGCACAGCAAATTCCCACAATTATTTGCAGAAGATGAGGGAGAACAAATAAATTTTTTAAAAAAGGAAAAAAAAGACAAGGAATTCTCTCTGCTTTTTATGGGGAGGGATGGATGAAGGTTAAGAAAACCCTGACCACGGCACTGTCTAGGGAGCAGGCATTCTGCTGAACTGGTTCGGCAAGGGGCTGCGGGAGGGAGGACGGCTCGCTCAGGGGCACACAGGAAGGTATGTACACGGGAGGGGGATGAGCTGCTCCATCCCTGGGGACAGCACTCCAGCTCCTGCCAACAAGGTCCCTGGCCACACTGCAGGGGTGGTGGTAGTAGAAGACTTACAGACTCTGCAAACCCCTCAAATAACATTTTACCTTCTTGCTGAAGTCCTTAGCCCAAAGCAGCTTTGTTTAGGTCCAGACCAGAATCTCAGCATCAGTGAGCAGTCTACAGGACTTTTGAGGGATGGTAAAAGAAAGCAATTTTGCACGTGGTAGGGCAGGCTGACCGCACTAGGAGGGCTCCCGGACAGTGCAAGGTTTATTGCACTGCCACACACCCAGTCCTAGAGAGAGATCTCCAGACCTCTCCTCCCTGATGCCCCAGGGCATTTAACCAGTCAGACACAAATATAAAATTGCTGTTAACATTACCTGATTTCTAGCACTGCAGGATACAGGCTTTGCAATCAGTGTTCATCCTGAATGCAACGAGCTAGACACTACCCCACCACACTCCACAATTGCTGGCTACATCCTCTACCAGAGTAGAGGCTGGGGACCACCTTCTTTGATGCACTTAATGAATGGCAGGAGGCCCACAAGGACACAAATCCAGCTTACCTTCCTGGCCATTCAAAGCTCCTTCCCACACCAGGGCCATGGCAGAAAGCAAATGTTCTCCACACCCACAGGGACCACCAGCCCTTCACTCCAGTTATGCAAAAAAGGCAGATCTTAGCCGGGGTTTCCCAGTCTGCCTGTGGTTCACACCAGGGGAAAGGAAGGGCCAGAGCTGACTGCCAAGATGGGCAACCCAGGACATTATGAAAGAGCTGGTCACAAGGCATATGGCTGGGCAAGGTTGCTGACTGTCTAATGTTATACCAGACTCAGAAACCTCTTCCTGACCCCCCCAGATCTCTTCATCCAAGGCAGTGCAGATCACCAGTTTCTTCCCCCGCCCCTTACATGGGCGCAGGAAGATTACTTCTTCCTTAAAACAAGTGCTTGAGAGTCTCAGCATGAGACAGGGCTGTAGCCCAGATGAGAGGGGTTTCTGTGTCACCCAACATTGTTCCTCAGCTCTTTCCCCAAGAGTTGCATTTTAAAGGCAATGAACACAACTGATAGATGTTCAGCAAGGCAGGGCTTGTGCTCATTTTCCAGCCCAGTTATGGGACACTTTCCTCAGGCACTGCAGCTCCTTCCTCACTGATAGCTCTGTTGTGAACAAGCACCTGTACCCCCAAAAGTCAATTTTAAAAAATCACAGGTCTCACCAATACCACTCTTAGGATCAAGGATGACCACCTTTTAAGGCTGTGAGTTTCATTTTTCAGCCATAAATTCCAAGAAGGTGCAAAGTTTACTTTAAAGGCTGATCCAATTTCAAGTCCACACAAGGACAATTGCTTTAAATAAACCATTCTAAATTGTCTTGCACCCATTTAAATTTCACATGGTGATGCACTTTGGAGAAAAGATGGCTTTGCTCTTTTCCTAAGACAAATGTAATACTATAAAGCACTCTGCCTTGATCTCAGTGCTCATCTCCCAGGGCCCCTCTGTTTCTGCTGCATTCCTTTGTGTTTATCTGCCCTCTTCAACCCTTTGCTGCAATCAGCTGCGTGCAGCACCTCGTGTCTAGAAGTGACATGGCTGAGGTTACAGGAGAGACAGGTGCAAGGGAAGCTCGTGCCCTGAAGCCATCCAAAGGAAAAGAGAAGCTGGAGGGGAAGAGAGTTGTAAGGTATTTCAGATTAAAGCAAACACCTTGCCTCAGGCTACACATTCTCTGCCAATGAAAGCTGCAGCCGCTCTGAGCCCCAGAAACAGCAAAGCAAACACAGACTTCTCTGCAAGGGGAGTTGTCACCTGTCAGGGATGTTTGCAAATTTATAGGGAGGTGGTGGTGGTGGTAAGGGGAGTAAAAAGAGCTTTCCTCATTTTAAAAGACTGGCTGTTTGCACAGGTTTGCAATGCATATTTTGCTTTGTGAAGGCTTTTGTCCAGTATTCAACTGAGAGAAGGTGCTGTCTTCCACTGGAGACAAACTGGAACATTTATTAATGTACATACATTAATGTACTCTGAGCTGCTGCCTTTACGGTAAGGGTGAGGATGGGATGGAATTTCCCCACTCCCCCTTCAGCTTGTCACGTCAGTGAAAAACACTTCTTGAAAACAAGTCACCCTGCAGCCTGGCCTCTCCAGAAATGCCTCCTGCAAGGCTGGGATCAAACTCATCATCAGCAAGAAGTAATTGCATAGAGAAAGTTTCTTGTCCCCTTCTCAGGCTCTAGTGCTCACCTCAGCAGTGAGAGAAGACTCACTGCTCAGAAAGAATGCTCTTGCTCAAAGAGAACAAGGGGAAGGGACTTTCCATTCATGTTTCACTGCAGCTCTGACAGGAAAGGGAGACTCTGAACAGGCCTTCAGTGAGCCCAAGAGCCACCACAGAGCTCTACGGACAGCATGGGGGAACAGGATATGGGGAGGTGAGCTCCTGCTCAATGCATCACATCTAGAGTTGAGCACGGAAGGAGAAAAGTTACTGCTGATGACTTTTAAACTGTTGGAGATAGTTCAAACAGACTATAACTATCCATTTCAAAAATCAAAATCCCCTGTAAACATGAAGAATCTTCTGGAAGAGACCCCATTTCACTGGAGCTGTGCTGTGACACAGTGGAAAAGCCAAGATGCAGATGCTGATGGAAGGCTTGCACCCCACCCCCTGTGCCCCACCAAACGCAGAATCAAAAGATAACCAGAATCTATGTCAGTCACCTCTCCTTGTGCACTTGCATTAGCTTCACCACATTAGCCAGGCACATAGCCAACCCCAAATTGGCTTTTTAACCCTTTGCAACCTTCATGGAAAGAGAAGAGCACTGCAGCCTCCCTAGCAGTAGCACCAGAGCTAGCACTAACAGGTCAAACCTCCTGTCACCAGGGACTGCAACCAGAATGATGCGGGGGTTGCATCATTTCCTTGCAGACACAAACACTACCAGGATATAGACTGCCAACACACCATCACTGGGTACATTTTAAATGTGGTTGATTAGCCAGGGAATTGAATTACAACAGTTTCTCAGGACAGAAGCAATATAATAAGAAAATTTACAGATACCAATGCAAACATCAAGCTACACTTTATTTGTACCCCAAAATAAACAAAACCCAGGAAGGACAGAAACAGGACATGAGCAACTCAGACTCCTGAAATACCACCTGCTCCAACCTGCAAGAATAGCACCTGGCTTCTTCAGAAGAGTTATTGCTAAAAAAGAGCCAGTCTCTTGTGCCAAAGGCAATGAACCAGCAACCACCAGTGCCTCATCTGCATTCCAGTCATGAGCCATATCCCTGAGACACTCATGACCAAGACTCATTACAAACACACTCTCCAATCTGAAGAAACAGGAGGGGTAAACAACCCAACCATGGTCTGAAAACAAGTTTTCATTCACATATGACCCTCAAGAGAAGAAAAAACAGTGAAGACCCTCTGGCCTTGGTCAGCACAACTGCAACTGTGACCAGAATCCAAACTATTTTAACCCTGAGGTCAAGCTAACTCTAAGAAGGGAGAGGGCAGGGATGATTGAGTAGCCTGTGCAAGAGCCTCCTCAGTTCTCCTGCCAGTTGTGCTGCCTCATCCCTCTCTCCTGCCGCTGCTGCAGGAAAGGAAGAGCAGGTGAGGAGCCAGCCAAGGTGGGAAGATGGCCCTGGGGCAATGCAGCTGGAATAGCTCCTGCAAAAACTCCCCCTCTGCCCCCAAAGGTTAAGGAAGTTTCTCATTACTCACCCACATGGGGTCATTCAGCTCGGTGTCCTGCACCCGGACACAATCCATGCTGATTTCAATTTTGTTTGTGGAGCCATCTTCAGATGGGCCATCGATGAAGTTTAAATCGATTGGCTGAACTGAGCATAATGGCCTGGAAAGAGTACAGTAATGAAGTTAAAACTGGCCAAGTTCTGTTTTCTACCACCCCAGCTTCCTTCCTTTCCCTTGTGCTGAGGACTTCAGCATCACCACGAGCCAGTCTCATGGCACAGTAAGGAATTAGTAAGGAACAACTACCTCCTCACCACTACATTACAGCAGCCCCTGAACAGGACAGGACCTCGAGGGACATTTCACATGCTCTGAGGCAAGAGCACAGGAGTCAAATCACTGAAAGACAGAACTCATGGAAGATTTACAGGAGTGACTGTTTCAGCATCAGTCATGGCAAGTCAGGAATGGGAACTGAGTCAGTTTTCTTTCATTCAATGGACCTGCCAGGGTGCATTCTGCACCATCTTCATCTCCCTCCCTGGCATCATAAAGTGGAAAACATGCAGCCTGGACAGAGAACAATGTGAGCATTTCCTGAGGGAAAATGGCAACCATGAGCCTTAGGAAGCAGCCAGCTCGGCCACCACAGGCCTGGCAGAGAATCAGTCACTGCTGACTGCTGCACTTGGGCCCCACAGCCTGAGTGCAGGACCTCTGGAGAGCTCAAGAGCTGTCAGTCACCACAGACTGATACATCCAAACACCATATCCATATCTAGTCAAGTACAGAAGACTCCAAATTCCCCAGCACAAATTACAGAGGAATCTTGTCCTAAAACACCTTTCATAAGTTCCACATAAGGGATACTTACTGTTCCAGGAAGTCCCAGAGATGCTGGATTACCCCTGGGCTGAGGAACTCCCTGGGCTGAGAGCTCTGGGACATGGCTGATCGATAGTAACTCTCCTTCCAGGAGAAGGGGCTCGGAGTTTCTACAAACCTTAAAAAACAAAAGCAAAAAAAAAAAAAAAAAAAAAGGAAAGTACAGAAAAAACAAACCAAAAGAAAAACACAAAGACATGTTGAATGCATGAGTCCAACTCAATGAAAACCCATAAATAGAAGCTATTGTGTGAAAAAAGAGACACGCTGAATGCCTGAGACATTCACAGCTGTACAACACACATTCCACACTGCTGCAGATGCTGTATTTAGATGGGTGAGAATTTGGCCACCCTTCCCAGCCAGTTAAATACCCCTCAGAGTCCACTGGGATGCTGTGTCATAAGAATCCCAGAGTGGGTGGAAAAAAAACTCCACAACTTTTCCCCCCAAATAATTAACTTTCCATATGAAGCAAGTAATCTTTGCAGCAGGTGAAGCAGCTAAACAATGTGGGCTTCCACTCTTCCAGGCTGTTTGCCTGTATAAATGGCATTCCCTTGAGTGATTTAGGTAACTTCTACACCCAGCTGAGGTCTTGAACTAAGTATTGGGTTGTTTTTCTGTTTGTTTTGGGGTTTTGGTTGTTTTGAGGTTTTTTCCCCTTTTTTAAATTTAAACAATAATAATAAAAATAATATTTTTGTTTTCTTTTCTATGGAAGTAAGTTCAATTACATCAGATTTTATCCACTTGTCTACTGCCTTCTCAACTCCACCAATTTCTGAGCCAGACCAACTGATTTCCACCAGATCTGATAATTACCTTGGCCATTTTTATCCCCTTAAGCTCCCACAAGCCTCACAGAAATAGGTGGGCCCAAGAGGAGCAGTGACAGAGCTGGAGCACTCATGCCTTCCACAGCTGCACATTCTCATCCCACAGGCCAATTTCTAAATTCAAACACAGCAGCTTTTACACTCATGTCAAAATACTTGACGGCTGCAGGGAAGTAAAGAGGGTGGGAGGAATTTCTCCAGTGTATTTGCAGTTGACAAAAACTCTTAGTTAAACTTGTGAGGCAGGTGACCACCTTTCCTGCTACAGGGTTGGGGGCATCCTGCAAAATTTCCATATAAAAGAGTTATTTCAGCACAGTGTAAGTGAATGTCTGCATTCTCTGCCAGGGGAACAGCCACAGCAGCAGCCAAGGTTACAACTGGATTCCAAAGAGAATTAGACAAAAATTTGGTTTGGCACATATTGGTCCTGATTAATACAATGGTCTAAAGAAATTGCATGGAAGACCCTAATTTATTAAGCTGCCAAAATTAAGAAAGTGTTTCAGAGAGAGGATCACACTATAGTGCTTCTACTCTACTTTTCCTGAGTGCTGGCTGCTGTCAGAGAGACACCTAATCTCTCTACTGCATTTTTATAGCCCCTTACATTTTGAGGATGACTCTGGTCTGCAAAAAGCAAGGTTTTCCTCATCTCTGCTGTCCACAGAACTGCATGCTCTTAGAAAAGAGTAGACTGTTATTCTAAGATAAAGGAAATCAAAGTGGCTTAAAAGCTTGAAATAGGTGAAAGTATCACTTCAGTTGCTCATCCTTTTTGTGATTAATAAAAAAACCTCCAGCATAATTTAAAAGCGCATGAACATCCAGAGACAAAACTGAAATGTAGAAGTGCATGGCTAATAGCTCTATGTCTCAGATGTGAGCACATGCCCCCACTACATGTGAAAAATAATCTCAAATACTCTGAGAACAGCAGTTATCCCACAAAGTACCTGAAATTACTCCTTTCAGGCTCTCAGTCTTGTAAGACACCTAAGAATGCCATACTGGAATGCAGAAGAACAGATCTGGCCTAAAGCCTGTCATATCAATGCTACCACGAGCCTTGGAGAAGCACAGTGGGACTCTCTGCTGCTAAACCCAGACAGATCACAGGCATTGCTCAATACCCTGCACCCAGTCCTGACCACAATGAGTTCTCCCAAGCTACCAAAGTGCTCATTTTTAGTAATTACTTGCCATTTATCACAACTGCTCTTGACTTATACACCAAAAATCATTTTTTCATTGTCACACAAACAGGAACTAATGTCAATGAAAAAAAAAGAAGTTATAACAAACCAGACCTTCTCTAGAGATCTTTCCTTTAAAAAAGTCTCAGTGCAACAAGGTTCCTGCATGCCATGGCATGCCCCAGCTTTGGTTCACTACTGGACAAGGGTCTCAGTCTCAAAAAGGGTCCCAGTTCACCCTGCCTGCTCTGGCCCTGATGGTCTGTTCAGCTGCAATTCCACAAACCTGCCTCAACCAAGAAGTGCAAGAGATATGAGCTGCACAGACTGATAGAGCCAGGTTTGTTACTCTACACCTTTGCAGCATACAGAGCTGTTGGAAAGCACTGTACCAGTTAAGGACACAGCTGATGTATCCTTCTACTAAGCACAACTCTAAACTTCGCCAAAGGCAGACATTTTCCAGCTGCATCATCTTTATCCCTGTAGCCAGCCAAGCTCCTAGGATGAGCCAAGCCTATCTGTTTCTAGGAAAAGCATTACCAGACTTTATCTGATGGCCAAAAAGGCAAATTTCCCTTTATTGAACACAAAGCATCTCCTGGTTAATGTTCTCACAGAGACTCCTTCAACACTCTCTGCAACACCTTAACTACCTGTACAGCTCTACTTCCAAAGGAGCCAGAAGGATTAGGCAGTCAGCCTTGGCAAGGCAGGTGTGAGAAGGCCACAGCATTACAGACGTAGCAAATATTGCTTTTTACTCAGTTTAGTGCACCCTGTTCTCAGGTGGGAAAGAGCTGTCAAAATACAAGACAACCAACTTCAGCTCAGCACAAAGGTGCACGCAAGGAGAAACTGCCTTCTTCCCTGTGGTCTTTATAGAATCTAAACTCTGTGCTATTTTCTTTAACTAACAGCCTTCAACATAGAGGAGAAGTCTCTGTTTACTAAACACATATTCAAGTGTCTGAATTTCCAGGGAAAATAACAGCTAAAGCCTTATCAAAATCTGTGCATAAATTTTACTACTTCAGTTAATTGTCTTTTTCCACATCAGCAAATGCTCTACTTCGAGTAAAATAATTACTGAGTGCCTGAAGTTAATCACAAGATTGCACTGCTTAAATTGCTTCTACGAACCAGATGCTTTTTTTATTAACAGACATTTAAACAACATCCCTTTTATCCACAACTGCTCATCCTAAAGGCCATCACGGGAAATGGCACTACTGAACACAGCCTCTTACACCAAAATACTGACTACAACAGAACAAGGCATGGCTGTAAGTCTTGTCTAGGTTGCCTCTGTTTAAAGCTTTTAAGTTAAGTCCCTGCACCAGCTGCTGAGCTACCTAGCAGGATGCTTTTCACAAACAGAAAGCACTAACTGCACCACGAACTACAGGGGGATTTACAGCCTCCATCAAAGTGCAAGCTGAATAGGACATTGCATCCACAAGCCCCTCCTTTAAAAACCACCAGGGGATTATTAATAGCAAGTTAAACCTTCTCAGAGAAGCAGCACCTCACCAAGAGACACGTTCCTTTGTGCAGTGCTGGGATAGTGCTCCTGAGGCACTGAACCCCAGGACAGATTTCAGGCAGCCCTGCCCTACCACTGAGGTTGTATTTATCTGGCTGAAACAAGAGCAGCCCAGAGCCCAGGTGAAAGCACTTCTCCAGATTCTCTAGGTGGGCTGGAGCCTCAGGCACACTGATTGTTGTGCTGCCTCCTGAGCACTCCCCCAGAAGGGCTGAGTGGGGACGTGTCCCAGCTGATCCCCGTTGCCATCCCACTGATGAGTGACACCTCTGCCAAACACAGCAATGACAGCAACGTGCCCCTGTAGCTGCGCCCACACTGCACTCCATTTCAAACTCTTCCGGAAGGCTGGGCATATTAAACTTTAAAAAAACTCCAGAACGAACAAAAAAACCAACGAAACAAACAAAAAAGCAACTCACCCTTCCAAAAACCAACGAGCAAAGCAGAGCACTTGGTTCTCATAAGCTGTGGCCACTGCTACTGCCCTGGAGCTGAGGGTCCCACCTCAGGAGGAAATGAAGCCCTTGCTTGGCCCAGCGTGACATGAAAGTGGTGGCAAAGTGGAGAGAAAACAAGACCATTTGTGCTCCCATGAGCACATCCTTCCATTCTTCACCATATTACCCCCTTTCCTACCTTCATATGAAAGAGATTAAAGATCTAGCAGACGAACCACTCTCCACCCTAGGAAACAATGACAGAAAGCGACTAAACCCCAACTACTGCAATACAGCAACACTTCTCACCCAGAACGCCACCTTTCACTGCAAACAATCTTTCTTAGAAAGGGCTTAAACTCAGACCCTCAGCCTTGACTTACCACTGGGGAAAAGCCACGAGCCGCCGAGGAGAGCAAGACCCAGGCGTGACACTGAGCATGCACAGCCCAGCCCCTCCTCTAAGCTTTGACCCTTAAAGGCAGATGCCACCCGCTTGCGCTCATAGAGGGTCAAAGCTGGCACAGAGTGCAGCCCGTGCACCGCTGGGCGCATGTGCGAGTCCTGCAACCTCCTCCGAAAATAAAGGCTGTTGCAACCAAGAGGTAGCTGGTTTCCTTTGCTTTTTCGTCCAAAAGGGGCTTGGTGCTCCAACACTCTGAACTCCTGGGTTAATAGCGTAGTTTATGAGGAAACCAGAAATGAATAAGGTGTTTCAGTGAAGCTGCTGTGTTGGGTTTCAAGAGGTCCAAACATGTCCTCTTCTCCATAGCTTCCCTCAAAAGAAGGAGCTGTGGGTTGGTTTGTGTTTCTCCTGCACAGTGCAAGTTCTCAGAAATTATCAGTATGGTTTGTAGGTGCAGAACTTCGTGGCTTGATGTTGATGTAAAGCCACACTCAAATTTTGTAACACAAAATCTTTCACAGCAGGGATGAGCAAAATTATTTGGAGCTTTCTTTCTCCTTGTTGCCAAAACTACGGAATGTTGCTCTCTGCTTCTCCCCATGAGGTGTCTATAAATGGTGTACAATTTTCTGTCTCTGAGCCTTTAGTTCTCAGTCAGTGGACATGCAGATGGGGCCAGAGAAGTCTTTCTTTCACAAGATACAGTCCCCTAAAGAATATTCTAGTGGAGTACTCAGGAAACCTTGATGCAGAGAGCAGAACATCTGTTCTTATGAAGAAGGCCCTTCCACATTATACAAATGTACCCAACAAATGATTAATAATGTCTAAATAATGATATCTAATATGGCTCATTTTATTCATAGTTCTCAAAGGGCTCTACAAAGGAAGATAGTGTGATTACTCCATATTACCTGTGAGAAAACTAAGACACCAGGAGGTCATAGGATTACTCCCCATTAGTATCAAGCCATAAATACAATCTTGGTCACCCGAGTCCCAATCTGGT
Source organism: Petroica traversi (assembly GCA_025920805.1). Taxonomy (NCBI): domain Eukaryota; kingdom Metazoa; phylum Chordata; class Aves; order Passeriformes; family Petroicidae; genus Petroica; species Petroica traversi. The sequence goes on from JAHLSL010000045.1 coordinate 7,563,738, forward strand.
GCTTGCTCTAAAAGGAACTAGTGATTCTGGGTGTTTAGACGGAGAAATTCAGAAAGGCCTTAATTTCTTCAGGTAGAGTATACACTGTACCTTCTACACTGAGAAACTCCCAAACTTTATTTATCTTCAGACACAAAAATGCTGATGCCCAGGAATGAAAATCAAGAGTCTGCAGAAATATTGTGACCAGCTTTAAGACACACACAGAGTTCAGGGTGAAAGAAGAATTTCAACCCAGACCAAAACTTAATCTTTCTTCCTGAATTTCTACAGCATTTGACCCCTTAAAATCCCTTAATTCATGTGCATATTAGCCCTCAACCATCACAGAGTGTGAGATTTAAGAGATTTAAATCGCAGAGAAACCAGCAGCTTCAGCTCCAGCTATCCCAATCCATATGCTTGTCCCTGCCTTCTCCAGTTACACCTTGAAGCGCATCAAAAGCAATGGTAACCAAACAATTCAAAGTTCATGATCATTATGCATAAATGCCTGAATCTTGGTGTCAGTCATATTTTTAGTTTTTGCGTGGGGAGGGGGCTCCTTTTTAGATCACACCGTTAAAACTGGAGGAACTTGGCAGCCCTCATCCTGCTGGAATTCCCCCTGCTCTGCATTGTAACACTACAGTGATTTGTAGACATCAGTACCTAATGAAGCTCACAGCTGTGCAAGAGGAGAAGGATGCAGGGTCTGGCAGCACGGGACAAGCGTGCGCCTGGCAGGCGATGTCATCTGGAATTCCCCGACGTGCAGAGCACTCTTGTCCCCCGTGCCTGCAGCAGCCACCCTCGGTCAGCAGAGCACATGCTGGAAGCACCCCTTGTAACCCTTTTCCAAAGGTCAGAGACTCTCAGAAATCAAGCAGGTTCATTGCTACCCCCTAAACAGGGGGGGGCTAAAATGAAAGCCAAATGGGAGACAAGCAGGCTCTCCACCCCCTCGGAAAAGACTGCAGTTGAATTTTGTCAACTTCTATTGCACCTCTTTCTATGGCTACTTCATCAACAAGCAGCCTCTCTTCCCAGCATGAATTGCACTGTAGAATGCATTTTCCTGCTTCTTTTTCAGCCTGATGCCATATTCCAAGGCCTTAGTTCATATGGTCCAAAAGAGACTGACTGCCGTCCTGGCAGAGAACACTGCTCACAAGTATTTATTCTCCTTTCGATTTTGTGTCGAGCTTTTGGGTTTAGCATTTTAAAATTTAGACTTCTAGCAACTTCTTTAAACCCTTCAGACTATTTTTGCACATAATGCTGCTCCTATGTGTCAGTCCTATAAAATTACTGACAGATGAATGGGTTAGAAAGGACAAATGCGAGGAATAACAAACACCAACACAAGATTCTTTTGAAACAGAATATAACTTCCACTTCAATTTTTTTCCCCAGTTTCCACGTTTTTCAGTTGTTTCATAGATATAGTGTCTCACAAAAAAACCCGTGGACAGCAGCACGGGTTACAGGAAGGGACAGCAGTGAGAAAAGTGGTCAAGTGGCACAGGGATATGCATTAGAAAATGAAAGAAGCATGCTGGCAGAAGGGAGAACCCTGATCTCAGAAGTGGCCAACAGCCAAGGAGATGTGGGGAACACATGAAGAAAGAGGGAGTTGCAGCAGCAATGGGCTCTGTGACGCTGCTGGTGTCCTACAGCATCTGTCAAGGCCAGACCAGGGAGGACTGTTAGCTTCTCCTATTCTCTAGGCAAAGGCTGCTTGTCCTGCACATGCCCTGTTTCAGCTATATGAGCTATATGGTATTTAGAGAAAGTAAAGCAGTTCTGTCTCACAGGAATGCTGAGTGTTCTGCTAGGGTCTACTCTGACAGTGCATCCTGATCTCCGTGTGACTTAGATTTGTCTGTTGGAAGCATATGTGTGTGAGATGAATGGAAACAGGTTATAAGGGATGGTTCAGCTTCCTGCTTTTATACAAGTCTTCAAGTGCACAGGCAACACTGATCTATATCAAAGAAAGTGAAACTGGCAGTACAGAGTAATTCTCCATTTTGCCATGCTGCAAAACTCAAGGGGGATTTTTCTCATTTCATCATCTCCTTTCAGTTAGAGTCACCTTCAGTAGGGCTATGCCTGCAGTGAGTGCAACATGCAGCTTTGTAGCAGCCCCTCGAAGCCATTGTATCACTGCAGCCCTGTGCCCCTCACCATGCCTTGCTCCAGTGCTGGCTGCAGAGCTCCTCTGGGAGAAAAGAGTCCCACTGCATTCCCACTGGGGTTCCAGTGTGAGCACTGCATGGCCTGCTCCCTGCAAACTGCTGGGAATGGCTTCTTGAAGCTGAACAATTTCAGTACCTCCACAGCCCAGGAACCCATTTCATCTCCTATCAGCATCTCATTTAATCAGCTATCTACATATCATCATTGTCAGCCTGACAACAGTGACCACTTTTGCATAACAGAGATTTCATCCTCAGGGCTTCAGGCAGCTCAGCACTCCACCAGCACTTGAGACACTCTCCCCTAACTGTAACCCCTAATTTTTTTCCTTAAAGCTTTCCTTCAGCATCTTGTGAACTTTCCCAGACGTCCATTATCTCCCACTCAGCTTTTGACACTCCCTTCTTACCCATCCTCAGCGCTCAGCCACAGACATCTCCTCCCTTCTGCTCAGCCACAACACCCACTCCCTTTCTCAGCCATGGCCAAGGTGAAGCACTGCCATAGCAATTCCTTCACCTGCCCACTGCAATTGGTGCTTTCTAGTCCTCATAACCTGCAGATGACCACCCAGGGACACGAGCAACCTGTGAGAAGAAGCCCAGAGTTAGAATGCAAACCTGGAGCTCATGAACCCAAGCTCAACCCCAGCCCCTGGGTGACCTGTCCAGCTTTGTTCTTCCATTCCTAAGGTATAACAGTATCCCCAATTTTTTTAAACTCATAGAGACCTGTTAACAATCAGTGCATCTTCAAGGAAACATGGTCCCAAGACTTTCCAAATTTAGATAATAAAAGAAAATGTAAATAATTAATTTTAAGCAAGCCTTGAACCCAAAACCAATTTAAAATAGTTGCATTATTTTGTAACTCACTTTTCCAGTCAATCCCTTTCCCAGACCTATTGTAGCGGTGGTGAAAAGCAGTGCCCATCTGGAGAAGGAAGAGTCAGAACTGCTGGACAGAGATGAGATCTTTCACTGCAGTAAGTGAGAAAGTCTTCTTAAAAGCAGCGCAAGTGGAAAATCCAGGCCCAGCCCTCAGAATTCTGAGGTATTTTTGGTCCAAGTCCAAAAATAAGTGTTGTAAGAAAAACTTTACAGGCAAACTGTTCAGAGGCCACAAAAGATCTGCAAGTCCCTTTAAAAAACAATAAATCTCTCTGCTCTAAGTAATAGGTATCATTTGCTCTATCTCAAATACCCAGCTGAGAACGTGTATTTGGGTCTAACTTTCAAAGTTTATATGAGAGTTTTTGTAGCCAGACAGCCCTGGTAGTTTCACAGCAGGATGAACAAAGTGATGCATCCTCCCCTCAGGCAAGGAGAGGACAAGCACAGCTCTCTGCTTAGGCATCTCCTGATGGGTCAGTGCTGCCTCCAGCCCTGCTGCCACTTGCCAACCTCTGCTGCCCAGCTGCAGCTGCAGCTGAAGACAGCAGAGACCATTTTTTGTCTCTCTGGGGTCAGTGCCCAACCCAAAATCACTCCATGACCCCCTCGTCCACCATCAGTAATCTGCAGCAGGTGCCTGGGGACACCTAGGAAAGAAGGAACTCAGACATCTCTGTTATCGCATTCTGCTGCACAGTATGGGGAGATCCCTCATCTTTCCTGGAGGAGCAGGGTTAAATGCCCAGATACTCAGATCTCTGCAGCATCAGGGAATATTAAAATAAATAAAGCAACAGCCCCAGAAATAAAAGTGGACAAGGTCATTTTCAAGAGGTATCAGTCATCAGAAAAATACAGCTATCACAGGTCTTCGTCACTACTCTTTTCTGAGTGATTTTAGATATTTAATGAGGAAAATTGCAAAGTCCTGTAGAGGCAATGGCCAGAAATCTCATCATCATGAGACTTGCTAAATCAAATTCCCTTCTTTTGAGATTTGGTCATCAGTAATTTTCCTGCTATCACAGCATTTACCCAATAAAAATATCTACCTCATTTCATTGCTGTCTGTTTTTTACAAGGAACTTGCAGTATTTCCCCAGGAGGTGGGACTGTTCTAATTACTGTCTGCCAAACTTTTGCAGTATTGAGTACAACCACCATCTCAAAGTTTTCACTGGTCTACCTCCATCACACCAACACAGAGACCACAAGACAGAATGAAAAATTATTTATTACAGGTGGTGTAATAATTCAGCCAAGCAGATCAGAGCTTCAGAAAGGCAGTCATGGTGTCAGGAAGTGGTTCTGATTCTACAAGCCTCTGAAAGAGGACAGAGCCAAGGGGAAAAAAATATCCAAACATAACAGAAAAGTTCCACCTGCAGCAGGGGTAGAGTGGCAAGGGAAGAGCTCAAATACATCCCCACTGTGCTCTGGCCTGAGTTCAAGGTCTGGTTTGTGTACTATGCTTTATCTGTATACATCCATATTTTTGAGACATGGCCCTGGCCTGAGCTCTGGGCTGTCTGGAGAGGAAATGCCCACAAACTCTGTTAATCCAAACCCCTCATTTTATGTAGCACAGGCATCTTAGGCCCAGTCTCAGCTCAGCTTCCAGTCCACCCCCAAATGTCCTGAGCTCATCTCTTCCTAAGGACTGTGCACCCTCAGAGCAACTGCCAGCTGCAGGCAGTGCATCAAGAGAACCTGAGAGAAACACCCCGATGAAGGATTCACCAGGAGTATGGCCAGGCCCACAAACTAGGAGCTGCTCTGTGCTGGGTAGCTGCAAGGGAGATCCCTTTGGGTTCCTGCCTGCTGTCCTTGCTAACACAATAAGTGGAGATTATGTGGTGCAAAGAGCAAAGCCTGTGGCCCCGATGGCTCCTAGTGAGGTTGCAGCCCTGTAACTCCCTCTGAGCTCTGTTCAAAGCCTGGCATGCTGCCTGCAACCTCTTCCCTGCTGCACCATGTCACTAGCAGTAAGATTAAAGGCATATGGTCCTCAGGACAGTAACGCACTCTGCCAAGAGTGAAGCTTCTTTTAAACTTGCTGAGATTTAAACTTTTTTGGCATGTGAAGGACTCAGATCGTGCCTCTGCCAGGGCTGCCCCAACAGCTTCTGGGATTTTTCTGCCCAAGTGCTGGGTGTGCTTGCTGCAGCTGCAACCTCCAGGAAGGCGCTGGGCAGTCCTCCATGCAGGTGCTGAGCTGCTGTTGTCCCAGTCCATACAGGACAGGCATTTCCCAAATTTGGCCACTGTGAGAGGTGGCAGGGAGAGACTGCTGAGAGGACATCCCTCACAGGCCATCTCAGCATGCCCCTCCTGTAGCAAGTGGAAGCAAAGCAACAGAAATCGTGCAGCCCACACTGATTTTCAGCCCTGGGGAACTATGCACTGCAGGGCATTTAGTCATATAAATATAGTGAGAGAAGAGAGGGACAGACAGGGGGCATGAAATACATGGTTCTTTTTTAGAACAGGAGGGTTCTCAGAGTGCCTACTGCAAAAGGCTTGAGACATTTTCTGTTGATCCAGGTAAGACACCTGGCTCCCTAAGGTACCTACTCTTACAAAGGCTGCTTCTGTCTTTAGTTACACAAACTCCTTATGAACTGCTCAGAGGATTTATAAAGTCCCTCTCACAAGCTTTCTCTCTAAGGTTGAATTCTAAAAAATATCAAATAAATCATCACAATAATACAGAAAGTCCCCAGAACTCTTTAGAAACAGGAAACTGTAAACAGCAACATCCTGAGTTTCGGTAAATAATTAAAATGCAAAACAGAAACACCAGCAAAGCAGATGTTAGGTGCAGATTCCTGTAATATGAATTTGGTTGAAGCTCCCCAAACTTTGGTTGAACCCTCCCCGCCACCGTCAACCTGTGAAATCTGGTGTGTTTTGGATACTAAACATTAACTCCCATTCCTCACTCTTGCCACCAGTGATACTCCTACAGGAAAAAGAGCTCTTCTGCTAAATACCATGCGGGCTGAGTTTTGAGCATGTAGCAACTCTGTGGCAGTGCAGCTATTCCTAAGCCCAAGGGCAGAGAATCCTTCTCTCAAAAATAAGAGCACTTGCAAAAACCTTTCTGTGTGTCACAAAATAGCTCCAAGACAGGGCAGATGAAGGACAAAGAATTAAGAGCAGATTATAGTCCTGGAAGCCAGGAACAAATGAACTGTTTGTCAGGAACACTGCTGGGGTGTAAGGGAATGCTACCTGGAGCGCTCACAGGATCTTTGCTTTTGTAACTATGCCGGGTGCTAAGAAATTACAGGGTTGGCTCCCTATAATTTTATCAATACATTGCCACACCTAAGGTGATTTATGATTTCTGCTTGTGATTATCTTAAATAATGTAGCTGCTGTAGTGCTATGAATACATACAGCATCACCCTTTTCAGCAGAAACAGGAATGATGCTTCCAGCCTGTGTATTTCAAGGTGAAAATTTACAAATATGAACAACCAAACTTGGAAAATTGTGTAAAGAAATTTTGTTGTTTTACATGGTGATTTTTAACCCTGTAATATTTGACCACCTAATGCCCGTGTTAACTCTCAGGGCCAGCTGCATTATAGTTTCACACCTGTCACAGCCACCTCATATACCTCACTGACAGCAATTCCAGCCATCCCAGTGTTGTGCCCCACCAGCTCCTGCTCCCCCGACACTGCTGGCAATACACAGCTGAACTGCTGCTGTTTGCAGCATCCAGCTCACCAGCACAATTCAAACTTCTTTCCATGCATTTGTTCAGCCTGCAGTGACTTTTGTGCCTGTCAACATTACTAAACCGCACAGGCACTGAACCTCCCAGGGCAAGGTTTTGTAAGCAGGCTTATTTTTATGTTGCAAAGAACATACTGAAGCCCTGATCATTTACTGCAGGGTTTCCCCTTCTCACTTGGGGAGGTAGCTGTTCTCTTTATAGCTCCATGCACTAACTGAATTCCCCTTGCTTATGTGTACTGGTATTTATCTCACCAGACCACCTGTGGCATTTAAACACCTGATTGGAAATGACTCAGCAGCAAAACTCTGTGGGGAGATGATCTGGTACACAGGAGTGATTGTAAACAGGCACAAAAAACTCCCAAGTAAGGTTTAGGAACAGATACAGATGTTTTCATGAAACTACCTAAGCAGATGTTATCTATTATACGCAGAACTAGTGAAGTAAACCTCAGAAATCTATTATAGCAAAACATTTTTCCTCTGATTATTTTAGTGTTGATCATGGGCTACAAACTTTAAGCTAAAAAGAAGCAAAAGTTTTGTATGGCAGTGTAACCACTGGCTCCCACCACCATGTCCATGTTCCCAGGAAGGTTTTCACAGAAATGCAAAAGTAGCTTAGAGCCAGGCACCAAAATGAAAACCAAGTGTCCTTGATTTCTTCCTCATCCAAGACCCTCCTTTCTCCTCCATACCTTATTGCTCCTATTGAAATTTTTTATAAGAAAGACTTCAATACAGTTTTGGACATGTGTTGAATAGCAGAGGGTTTTCTTTTTCCCAAAATCGAAACCGAGTTGCTTTTAATCAGGCCAGAAATCCTTATGTTTGTTGAGAGGAGCTTTTGCAAACTAGTTTGCAACAGAAAGTACAATGTAAATCAGCATGGAATTATAACTTATGTACCATGAACACCCTAAACACCTCTGAAAAGATGAAGTATTAAGAACTTGCTTCTTTAATTTCTTCAGGATTTTTGGAAGTTGAGCAAGGCGCTATTAAATAGGTGTCCTCTCCTCACAGTACAAAGGACCCCATGAAAGATTTCACATCTTCTCCTTGCAGTCCTTTGTGATCTGAGAAAAAACAGAAAATTGTTGATTTGGTTCCACATTAAGCAGCACTAAAAGGACCTCCAAGCAGACAAATATTTTCTTGAGAAGCCTACACTTTTGAAGAGGATAAAAGTGCAGTCCTTGTCAGTGACTGTGGAGCAAAGAGGTCCAGCAAGGGCAGGACAGAGAAGGGATAAGCAGACTTCAGGGGCTCTGCCAGGAAGAGAGAACTGAAGAGGGTTTAATGTGCAGTTCTCGAGCAGTGTTTTGCAAAGATTCTATCATCTAAAACCATCTTCTCATTAGACTGCAGTACAGGAGAGTACAAGACAGTAGAGAGACCAAAGAACAGACCACAAAGATGAGATAAACACCCTCCCCTCCTCACCACCAGCAGCACATATCACTGATCAGGTGCTGGAGGTGGCTGAGAGGTCCCAAGCTGGCAGCATGTCCACTGCAGAGCTGCTCTGCAAAGCCCTCTTGCCAAGGAGGCCACTGCAAGGGTTGTTTTGGCACATGGAATGCCATCCCCTTGTGTTCATCTGGCTCTGGCTGGGGTTCTTCCCTCATGGAATTTTTACCAGGGACAGCAGCACAGCTGTGAAGGTGACCGCTGCCCCACAGGAGAGCTCACAAAGGGCAGAAACAAAAGCACCTCCCCCCCCTCTCCTTCCTGCATGGAGCCAATTCTGCTCCTTCAGAACTCCCCAGCTGCTCTGAGCACACCACAAGCTGCTCAGAACAATTTCTGGGATCTCTCTTGAGTCTCTGGAAAGTACCTGCACCATCACTGGCTGTTTCTGCAAGTAGATCTATACCAATTCATGTGTCTTTCCTTACTTGACTTCAGGTCTTTCTGCCAACACAGCAAATTTGGGCTACCATAGCAGAGGTGAAGGCAACTGAAATTTGTCCACTCTGTCATGGCAGGATTTCAGTTATTCCTCAACAAAACATAGCATGAGGAAAGAGAAAAAAATGTGCAGTTGCCCCAGTGCAAGGATTCTGCAGAGCCTGCAGATGGGATGAGATACTCCTGTGGGACATGACCTCTGTCCCAATGTCACCCAGCTGATACCCATGTGAAAGGAGAGCCACTTACTCCAGCACTGGCTCACAACCATGAGGGACACAGCACTCTGCTGCCTGTAGCCAGCACGATTTGTCTGGATGTGCCCCCTCCCAGCCCAAGGGAGAGGAGCTGCAGCCTCATTAGTGCCTGTTGGCAGTGATGAGCAGGGGGTGCAGTGAGTTTCCAGCTTTGTGCACTGTTGCAGCATTACTCTTGGCCACACTCCTATCTGATAAGTGCAGTCCGTTCACCAGCCCTGTTTGATTCGTGTGGGAACCCATGAGGGAAGGTGAAGTGACACATGCAATGCTCCTGATGAAAGATCTCTTTGAACCTGGGAGCTCAGGCTGGCTGGAACTAGGCCCTGCTCACCAAAATCCATCCAGATACAGCACTCAATAGATGATGCTTCTATGGCTCATGCACTCCCCTCCTTTCCAACTATTTTCTAATACCCTCCTCAAGTAATTTCTGACAGTTTTCCTCATTGTTTTCTAAAAACAGATTTTTTTTTTTTTACATACCTGGCTGGGGGGTTTTGTTTGATTTTTTGGTTTGAGCAACCTCCTCAAAACCCAGGACTATGACTGAGAAATCAGGTTTCCAGCACAAATGGTGCAGAAAACAGAGGATTTCAGCGTTGTTCTTCTGTTATTAGTGAGAATTGGAAGGCTGGACTGTATTTCATTGTGCTGAGAATACAAAGTGAGAAATGAAAGGAGAAAGAGCAGCTTGTGTGAGAGCCCTTTCATTCAAAAGGGAGGAGTGAGCCACATGAACACCTTCTACACAGCAATGATGTGAAATCCTGAGGCCACCAATTAGCCTGGGCATGGGGAGAGGGAAGAGCAGAGCAGGCAGGACTACAGTCCAGTGCACCACCAGGTGCATTCCCTACAGCCCCCAAAGACGAGGGCTCCTGGGTAAAACACAGCCTAATGACCATTATTTCCAAGAACACAAGTAACTTATCTGTAAACATCACTCCCCCAACCAGGCATTACCTGAAAAAAAAAAAGCTGCTTTGGAGAGAGATACTAATTACATAGCTCTCAACAGCTGGACTTTGATCATAATTACAGTGCCTTCTTCATCTTACATTAGTGGCTTTCAGCTGCAGCTAGGTGGGCACTTCTTGGAAGGTGGAAATCCCGCCTGTTTCAGATAATCAGCTCTTCTTTTGACTCAGAGCTGACCTGGGTTTTCTGCAGCACAGGATGAGCTCCTACGTTACCATCCCAGCCAGTCATTGATGGGGGTCAGAGGCCTGGCGCTTCAGTGCAGGTGCTTCTTTCGTTACAGCAGCACTTCCCGAGTCCCAGGAGCCACAGCACTGACTGTGCATATTCCTGATTTCGAGTACTTCCCTTTGCAAGGGAAGTAGAAGGAGAAATATTTTGAGGTCTGCTGAATTTTAGCATCTCTTAGTTCTTTCTGTTTAAGAAGAAGGAAGATAGACAGACTCAGGATACACCTGTCCAAACAACCTCACTTCAGTCACAAGCTACATTTGCATCCTTCACTTCTGCAAAAGGATGTACATGCCCATAAGCACCCAATGTCCCTCTGCCCCTTTGTCACTGGGCTGCAGCTCCAGCACTGCACTCCAGCCCACAGCAATGAGCAGGGTTCTGAAGGAGGAGGCTGCTCCCTGAGATCCAGCTGAGTTCTCTATGTTTTTTTGTGATGCTTTGCTTTGGTACTTACATTTACAAAGAATTTAACAGCATAAATGAGGGAGCTGGGCTGTTGGAACAGAGGCTGGAGTGACCTAAACAATCACACATGGCACAGAGTCTGGGCGCTCAGCGATTTTCCTTCTTCTGTGGCCGTATTACTGTGGCTGAATTACTGTGTTGTTTGTTCACAGGCCACTGTGAAATGACAGGCATGAGGCATATGAGCGTCATAATGGCACATTAGCTAATGCTCCTCGGTGTGATCTGTGTTCACCTCCTGACAGAGGAAATGTTTTAGCTGGCTCCCACATGTCCTGCCTGCTGGACACCCCCAAACTGAAGAGATAAGTACATGAAGCAACAGCAGAGGGTAAATCAAAGCCACAAATCTTCAAGTTAACTGGGATTTATAACTGCTTCCCCCTCCACACTGAACTACAGGGAAATCCGTGTGACACAAATACCCTCCCACCAGTTTAACAGCGTTTCAAACATTTTCACTGTTGGTTTTTTGCCAGCATACATTATCGGCTCAACATTATCACTTTGCTGGTTAGATAATTACTAGATGTAATTTTAAGGTTGCAAAGAAGCACACTGGTATTAGCTAAATAAAGTATTTTGACCACATCAAAGCAGAAGTGTTTCAAACTGTGTAAAATAAATGCAATTCTGAAACTATTGAATTTTGTTAAAGCAGTCAGAGAAATGTCACATAATATATCATGAAGATGAAGACCATCTATGTTTCAGACTGAGAAAAGTGTCTTTGGGACCAGTTTTGAGCTGATTTTGACCTGTGGCAGAGCACAGTCACTAATAATTGAACAAATGCCACTCTTGTCTCATGTAAACAAGCATGCATAACAGCTGAGACATGTTGTTACTCTAAGCTACATCTCAAACAAGTTTTATGACTGAGGGGTGTCACAAATTCTCTCTGTCCTGAGGCTTCCCACACTGTGGTGGTCACTTAAAAACTCATCATGCTGCTAAGGCATGTGGTGAGGAACAGCATTACTATTGAAAGGCCTGACTTGCTGGTTGAGGCAGATTTGAAGGGGTGAAATTCTTATTTAAAAAGTTCTACCAAATATAGTCAATGGATTCCTTTTCTCTTTAATTCATGTTCCAGCTGAATTTTTTTCCTGAACCACAGCACCAATTTTCTGATCCTGTTATTTGGTGTGAGATGGGATACAAACTGGCAGGAGTTCCCAGGCTGGGAAGGTGTCCCACAGCTCAGGTACGCTTCCCAGCTCATCTACACACTTTCCAATGTCAGAGGTTTTCCCTTTTCTCCTTTTTCTTTGCTTTCAGTTTTGGAATTTGCCTGGTTGGGGCTTCCAGCCATGGAAACATTAATCTGCTAAAGACTCCACTGCTGCCAGCCTGAATCCACCTTGCTGGGCAGGCACTGTTCTTGTGCTGCTCTTCTGGCCACAGGCACATCCCCGCCAGGGCCAGGGGGCTGGGTGGATTTGCAGGAGATCAGAGCGTGGCTGCATGTGCCTGGCCAGCCCTGGGGCTCATGTTGTGGAAGGTCTCAGGGGGAATCCAATACCCCCGGCTCCGTTCCATCTTCCTGTGCCTCAGCAGCGCAGCCAAGGACCGTGCGCTATTTCCCAGCCTCTCTCCTTTCCCTCTGCTGGCCCCAAACACGGCCCCTCCTCGCTGCCAGGTCTCTGCTCTCCTCCCCAGGACCTTCACACAGCAGTGGCACCAAACACTCGGATTAAGGGGGAATAAAAGCCCCCACTGACATTGTAACAAATCACAACTGTGGGGAAAAAAAACCCAGAGATCACAAAGCTGCCTGCAATGCCACCGTGATGGCCAAGCCCTTTCTCCAGCCCAGAGTTATGAAGCAGGGTAGCCTTCCCCAGCACCCTGTGGAGGATGCAGAGTTAATAGTTAACTCTTCCAGGGATCAAATGCCTCTGTGAGACACCAGCCAGGGCTTTTACAAAGCACAGACAGACACTAGTCTTAAAGGAGCTCAACAAGTGACTGTGCCCAGAGGATTTCACCTCTCCGAACTTTACGACTGGAAAAATACCATCTACATGTTATTTGCATGCTTAAATATAGTATCTTCTATTGGGAGAAACAAACAAACCGACAATGTGATACTGTGACACCTCGTGTGGACATGCTCTTTTATCTGCTGGAAAGTTATAAAACTCGGCGTAACAACAAAGCTAAAATAAGAGTGGTTGTCAGGCTGTGACGCTGGCTGTTAGACAGAAGGAAAAAATATTCCTGGAAAAATTCTGTCTCTTAGAAGGCAGATTTTTCTTCTCTGAATCTTTTAAATTAATTATTTATCCTTTAAATTCCAAAATCTCAGGGCTTAATAGTTCAGCTCATATTATTCCCAGGAGTTTTTTTACTTAAAGAAACAAATACACCTCAGAAAGCTGAAGCCATTCCTGTACTTCCCAAAGCACACCATAACCTTCTGCTCCAAAACACAAGGGAAAGATACTATCAGCTTTCGTGTTATTTACCATATATTTTTTCCCCTCTAATGCCAAAGAGGAAAAGGGGATATCTTAAACGGATGCCTATAATTAAACAGTAACCTGTTGGAAAGCCAAAAATAATAATAAGCTCCACTGAGCATGAAGAGAGCGGCACATTTTTTCCGCGTGCAGCCCAGCTGCCAGCGGCCGATAGCAAGAAAGTTAACAATTACACAGGAGACTCCGATCACACCTGCGATAGCTTGGTTACGTCACGCTCACACTCACCGCTGGATGCAGGGATCAGGGTAGTACGGCAAGGTGCTGAAAGGTGCTGCTTCAAAATTCATTTCCTCCCAGCCCCTCCTTGGGGACAAACCAAAATAAAATAAATAAATAGATATAAAGCCAGCAGGCTAAAAGCAATAAGGTCAAGTGGTACACGAGGTACAACTTTAGAGATTTATTTTACACTTGCGGATGGGTGGGATCTGCCGGGGACTTGGCCAATGGGATTCACCCAGTCACCCAAGCATCACCACCACTCCCTCCTCGCCAGCTGGGCATCTTCTGCACAGATATTTTCCCCTCCTCTCAACATCCTTAATAAACTTTGGTGTACGCTCGCCACACTTGTTGTTGGGAGCTCATCTGGGGTTTCTCTGAACTTCTGATCTCGCCGGTCATTGGTCGCCTTCCCGCCTGACTTCACAGTTTAATTTTGGCAGCTCTTGCAATTTTACAAACTGCTGTGGCTGCTGGTCATCCTCGTCTCCAGATGGCCGGAGTTTCCTCTGCTGGGTGCAGCACCCGTGCTGAATTTCATCGTGCTTAAAAAGCTTTCCTTGTCAACTGTGGGGTTAGTACCTGCTTATAGCTGCCTGGGGAATTTTTCAGTCTCTCTCACACCGCAGTTCAAACTGACTGTGTGGTCACATTTTCAAAACCTGAATGACAAAATATGGGGAAATTCCTCAGTTTCAAATTAACTCTGAACTTTTGCTCCTCTGCCTCCCCATCCTGCCTTCCTCCCTGTAAGAAAACTATCAGATATATTTCTTAATGTTTCCCTTTATAGCTTTTCATTTTTTCCAAAACAATTGAGATGATACAGAAATCTTGCATTGTTCTGGTGTTCTGTAAATAACATATGCATTTTCCACATTAAAAAAAAAAACAAACCCAGTATTTTCAATTATCTTGAGAAGAAAGTAAAAGTAAGAAAATAGAAATCATGTCTTTGTCAGACACTAAAGTCTAGAGAAACAAGAGTGAAGTCCACCAAAACAAACTACCAAAGATGAAAAGCAGATCTGATTTTCCTGAAGGAACATGAAAGCAAGAAAGGATGACTTTAATTCTCTCCCCACCCCCTCTTTTCCTTTTTTTTTTTTCCTGTCTTATGAGTCACACAGAAAATAATTCAGGAAAGCAACCTGTTTAGTCCCCCTGTTTCTTCCCCCTCTGTGATTTATCCAAATAGTACAGGCTGTAAACCTATCCTGGTTTTGTGGGTTTGGAGAATGAATGAAATATGAATCAGGAGCTAAATTAAAATGGATTCCAGCAGGAAAAAAATAGCACCCACATATCTGTGCACCAGAGGGATTGCATCTTCAAGCAGACCTATACGTTTTTGTGGAGGAGGAGAAGTGTAAGGGACTGCCCTACAGCTAACCTATAGTGAATATTTTGTGCTGAGGTCAGCACAAATTCCAGCCACCCCTGAGCAAAAGCCAGGAACCCTCAGAGATGGCAGCAGTTGCTTCTTATTTTTCCCCTCTGTGTTTTCCTTGTAGGAAATGTTGGTTCGAAGAATGTCACGTGGAAACATTTTCATTGCTGCCTGTGCCAGGGTGGCAGGAGAGCTATTTCGGACTTGACATTCTCCACCCACACTCAGCCTGATAGTTCCTAACATCTGTGAATTGTGAATCCTATAAACTCGCAGGGCTGATCCCCGGCCAAGTCCAAGAAGCTTTTGCTAAGTGGTGCTCACCAAGGAAGAGAGGCTGCAAGTGAAGGATGTGTTTATTAACTGGACTTAAGGGCTCCCTTCTGCTGGTCACTGCCTGGCCCATGGAAGAACAGTAATATCAAACATCTTTTCTTTCTTAGGCTAAACCCTGGGGTAAACTCCAAACCTTGTAGCTTGTGTCACTGGGGAAGAGGTATGGGAATTTCCAAATCTGCTGGGAAGGAGAGAGGGAGAATCACACCGGGGTTTGCTCACTCACAAAGCCCAGGGAGAGCTTCAGAGCAGCTTCATCCTCTTCTGCCCCTGAAATCAGGCCTGCAAGTACCTCCAGGGAGTGGGCAAGAAGAGCCAGACCAAATCAGGGTGCACACTGCCAGCCTGGCTCTAGCCTAGGACTTGAGTGTTCACCCTTAACCAAAGACATGACAAGGAAGTGCTCTCCCTGCACAGATCATTTGAGCAAGAGCTTGGGTTGGTGCTCTCTTGCTTCGGGACATGGTTTCAATCTGTACCCATGGATGTGGGTATGGATAACCAGCCATGAACTCAGGCACCAGGCTGGGCTCTGGGCACACTGCTGACACCCCGTGCTTGCTCCTGGAGAAACACCAGAAGCTGGTTGGATTTCATCTACCATGCCCATGGTGGGATTAGCTGTTACCTCCTCAAGCCTGACTTCATGGAAGAGTGATCATGCATTGTGTGCTCTCCAAACAGCCTGGAAAAGTTTGTCTCTCCTCATAGATTTCAACCTAAAAGGCAAAAGGAATGTCATGAGAAAAGTGCTGTTCTTCTGAAAACCTGCTCTACCTACTTCTTCATGGGAGCTGAAGAAGAGTCTTTCCCAGGATGGCCTGGGTGCAATGGCCAATGCATTGGGAGCAGGGAATAACTCCCACCTGGAGGCAGACACTCTTCTGGTTTTGGCCAGTCTCCTCACCTGGCACGTGCCCAGATCACACATCCCAAGGGCTTTGTGAAGTAAAAATGGCAGCTCCTGACATTGCTGCTGCTGGGCTGGCCCCTGTCTCTGAGGGTGAATGTGGCCTCTGGTTTTACACTGCCTTGGTAGCCCAGGAACAGTAAATACAAGCCTGTAACAGCCCAAACCCCCAGTCCTGTGATTTCTGTTTGCAATGCTGAACACGTCTCACAGCCCCAGAGTCAAGAAGTGGTAGTCTCCAGCTAGCAATTCACACCAAAAGAATAACTTTTCCTGAAAGAAAAGTTAATTTAAAAAAGCAGCATAATTCTGATGAGAATTAGTGGCTTTGTAGCAGGGCTGTCTTCTCACTCACAAGGCACTGATGAGAGGGGTTTCCAGCAAGGACATTTCCACAAAAACTTCAAAAGGGGCCACCAACTGCCCAAGACCTGCACCAGCCCTTGTGCCTGGGGTTGGGTAAATGCAAATTGCTCATGGTTCAGTTTGCTTTGGCAGTGCACAGCACCTGCCTGCTTTTCCCAGAGAACTGCACATTTTCAGCCTCTCATGGAGATCTGGACATGTTCTGAGGTAGCTCAGAAGGTCTGTCTTTTGCTTTTCCCAGCTGGAAAATAGCCATGGAAACCTACTGGCAGCAGTGTACAAAAGCCCCCTGCAAAAGCCAGCAAGTCTCCTGCAACTCAAACTAAGTGTTGGCTCCCTCCTGCTCAGAGCCAACACTTAGCTGTGGGTTGATCGACCAGGAATTTGGACAGAGATATTCACCCGTGCAGCGAGGCTGCATCCAGCTCCTCTCAGCTGCAAGGCACTTTGCATAGCACAGTCGGCAGTGGAAACACAAGCACAGGGTGTGTGCCTGTGTGAATTGCCAGTGTCCCGTGCATAGCCGGGAGGCTCTCGGGGCTCAGTGGTATTTGGCCAAGTTCATTTGCACTGCCTTAAAGGAAACCTTCTGGGAGATGGAGTCGTTGGAGAGCTGGGGATTTCTGAGGGGGTTTGAGTGAGTACAGGAGGGCTAGTAAACTTCATTCAGGAAGAAATTAATTATTTAGGGAGAAATCCTTTACTTTAAGAAGAGGTTCTTTGCTGTGAGGGTGATGAGGCAGTGGAACAGGTTGCCTGCCCAGAGAAGCTGTGGACAGCCCATCCCTGCAAGAGTTCAAGGCCAGGCAGGATGGAGCTCTGAGCAACCTTTCTAGTGGAAGGCATCCCTCTCCCACAGCAAGGGGCTTGGAACTGGATGATCTTTAAGGTCCCTTCCAATCCAAACCAGTCTGTGATTCTGTGATCTGGGGAGCACAGGCACGGGGGAGCTCCTTGCGCTGGCAGACCTCAGGAGGAAAAGGGGCTGGTGACATCCTCGGCGCTCAGAGTCCTTCCCAGGAGGTTTCCCTGCCCGTGGTGGGTGTGAGGCTGAGCTGCCGGCTCCAGGCACGCGTCCCGCAGCAGCGGGAGGAAGCCGGGGTGTCAGGGCTGTGTCTGGACAGCGGATTTACAGCCAGCCCGCGGTGCTCGGGGCCGGCCGGCAGCGCAGGAAGCATGTGTGTAGGTGGGCAGGAATGCGGTGCTGCGCTCCGCTCCGCCGCCGCTGCTTCCCCGTCTGCGAGAGACAAACAGCCAGCAAACAGCTGTGGAATATTCTCCCGTTACCCCTCCGTGCACTCTCTCGGCTTGAGCTGTCGCTGAAATGACCGGGAGATTATCTTTTAGCAGAGGCAGACATTTATATCCCCAGGAGGAGACTGCTGGGGATTTTTAATGGTCTCCCCACTGCCACCCAAGGTCAGGATGCCTGCGAGCAGCCCCAGCCCTGAAAAGGGCACAAGGGAGAGGCATTTCCTGACATCTCTGTGCCTCCAGTGCTGTTCCATGGACCTCTGAACCACTTGGAGTTGAAGAAGACAGGAAGATGCTCTGAGCCACCTTTGCAACTGCTGGCTTCAGGATTTGCCTGAAATCAGACCCACCCTTCGTTCCAGGGGATGAAACGTTTCATTCACAGCTCGGGGTTTCCAGGGCAGTGGTTGTGGTTGTTTGTTGGTTTTTTCTTTTTAAGTTGAAATTAATTTCTTTTAAGAGCAAGAAGTCTGTTGGTTATTTGGGGATTTTTTTTTGTTAGAAAAAGTTGAGGAGAAGGAAATAAAATATTTTTAGCTTGGCTATCCAAGGGAACAGAAACCCATATCAGCATGCCTTTTGAGCACATTTTTCAAATTTAACTAAATCTTAGGCATGTTTAAAGGTTTCAAACGAATTAAGGTTTTAGGAGTTTAATGAACAGAAGTAAGCAAAGAAAACTCAGTAACTCCAGTGAAGGGAAAGAGGAAACAGGAGTATGCCCCTCACAGGATTTGAAGGATCTGCCCAAATGCTGTGATGGGGGAAAAAAGCTTCCTTAAGAATCCAGATTTTGCCTCCAGCCTATTTCTGATCCCACTGCTCCAGAAGTGTCAAATTTCAGCCTTTTGGTCACACAAGTCTTGTCCCCCCACCCCTGCCTTCCATATTGAGAGACAAGGGATATTTAAAAAATAAATTAGTAAATAAAATACCGCAATTCTATGCATGATACTGCCTGTTCACCCGAGCACCTCCTGTCCCTAGTGCAAACACAAAGCAGTAAAGAAGGGCACTCATACCCCAGCCCATCCTTCTGGCACTGCCCTGCCTGGCACAGACCTGCTGAGGGGGCTGAACCCAGGCAGCAGCTCCCCACATCTGTGCAACATGTGTGCAGCTCATGTCTGGTCACTGATGCCCAGGTGTGGGCCCAGGATTGGTGGCAATTCAGTGAGCAAGCAGTCCAGCACAACCCTGCACATCTGGAGAGAAGATGATGAAGGTGTCTTAATGTACCACTCCCCTCATCCTTCTCCAGCTAAACCTGAACATCCCATTGCCAGCAACTGTGGACTTTAAAATACACACCAGCTTCCAGCTGCCATCTCCCTGTGAATACCACAAACCTGGAGCTCTGCACAATCCTCATGTTGGCCATTAACTGCTTAGGCAGAGTTAGGAGGAAACAAAGGATAGGGTACTGTTCCAGCCCGGCTCAACAGGACAATGGGAACTGCTTTCAGAGCTGTCTGGTTGCCTTTGGTGTCTCCTCGATCACATCTGTAGTGTCAGAGCATTATCCACTCCCAGCAAAGGTCAGTATAGTTTGGTGTTTTCTTTTAGAGGAATAAGAGATGTTTTCATGAGGCACAAACCCCTTCTTGAGTGTTTGTCCCCAGAATCTTGTCTTAGCAGGAACTGAGATGACAGGGACTGCAAGACCAACTGCCTCAGAGGGGAAAGGCTGAAGTCTTCCATGTTTTCATCCCTCATCATCACCTACTTTGCCATTTTTTTAGGACATGCCATAGTTCTCTGCTTGAGCAACCCTCAAGCTATTAATACTTTCAATTCACCCAGAACAGCTACCACAGTAGTTTCCCACTGCCTCCCTTTCTACTTCAACCCCCCAGCTTTCAGCAAATCACTTTTTACTCTTTTCCTGTTCTCCCACATGGTTATGGAGACTTCCAGCTCCCATGGGACACTTAATGGCATCCTTCGTTTGCTCCAGGCTTTCCCATCTTCCAGGTCCCAGGGCAGAGTCTGGTTCTAGGAGAAAGCCAGAGCACCCATCTTAGCAGTTTAATTGAGTTGTGCTCTGGGCCTCCTGCAAGTGTCAACTCCTTGTGTTTCCATGGGATCACGCCAAGCCAAAAAGCTTGCCTGAGGCTGGCCTCACTTCTAATCCTCACTTCTAATCCTCACTTCTAATCCATCAACCTCTTTATCCCACTGATTCCCCCATCAAGATCCTCCAAGTTTCCTATGTCACACTCTGTTGGTTAAGCCTCAGTTCAGCTATGGATGTCCCCTCTCCTGGAAACATTCCCACCATTGAGGGCCACACTGGGTCTTCTTTCTCCAAAAGGGGAGGGGGGGGGGGGGGCAGCAGGACGTTTTGACACTTGTTTTAAAGTAGCTGGAAGGAGATGGCATAGGAGCAGACTTGAAGCTGAACATATTTTTTGTAAGCTGAAGTCTCCATTTTCTCCCCTTTGAGGAGTCATCAAACAGAATTATCTCTAAGGGTAATACCATCAGCAAGGAGCAGATATGAGCACTGTTCCTAAAAAACAGGGCACTTCACTCTATTAAGAGCAAAAGGAACCAGGTCTGAGAGACTAAATTTGGAATATTGCTCCATCTCCCTTGCCAAGCCCTATGGTTATGTGAAGAAGGTAAAACACAGAGCAGCGACTATAGTGAAAAATCAGAAACAAGGCCAAAAGGAGACTTTGTCCCAGCTCTAGCCCCAGGAGAGCCTGCCCTGTCCTCGAGAGCTGGCAGGACACTGTGCAACTCCCACGGGAAACTCCTGCCACCCGAAGTGGAGACGGAGGGAGGGAATTTCCCTCCCTGACGTCAGTGCAGCTGTGCCACATCTCCAGGCGTTCCGAGACACAGCGGGGCCACAGCCTGGCCTAAAGTGGGTCTGGAGTCTGGAGCGCCCCAGGACAGGTGGCAACACCCTGCCATGGGGTCAGGATTGCATATCAAAGCAAAGGGTGGCAGGAGCTGTGTAGGTGGAAGGCTTGGTCTCCCCATTCAGCTGCCACACGACATGTCTGGTATTCTGGCAAGAACCGTGCCACAAATACACACAGCGTCATCACACCCTGGCGGGTCAAGCCCAGGTTGGGGACAGAAACCTCAGTGACCACATCCCTTCTGGGTGAAGATCTGCCCCAGCCCTGCTGTGCAGTGGGGTGGGTGGCAGGGGAGGGCAGGATTGGGAGCTCCCTGCAATTTCCCATCAGTTTCGTAGCACAGACTCACTCTCATCCTCTCACCACAGACCCATCCCAGAGTTTTCTCACGCTCTGCTCAGCTCTTCCAGGTGTTCACTTCAGAAGCTGCAGAGGCTGGTTCATGGAATTCCAGGATATCAGCTTCTGAAGTGCTGGTGACAGGCAGCAGCACCAGCCCAGCGGCAAATGAAAGAAGTAGTTTCCTCTGCGTGAAGCAAAGCAAAAGATTTGCTGAATCAATTTGTCTGTGTGGAGAGATTGACTCAGAGAGAAAGTTCCTAACAAGGAGAGCTTTTACTGTAAGCCTTGATGGAAGCCATAGAAATGCAGTAAACTGAGTTTATTGCTGCATCACTCATCTTTCACAGCCTCTGACTCTTCCTTGTGAGTCAGAGCTGAGCTGAATTGTAGCAATGTCATGTTGCTGCTATCAACCCTGTTGTTCTGCACTTTCCCATCTCCTGGATGGGAATCTCCTGGATGCTCTGCAAAAGTAGAAACTTGTCTGGCCTTTTGGCAGCTTCAGAAAATAAATCCTCAATGCAAAAGCTTCGGTCTCAAAAGAATTTCTCATTTCCAAACAGGATACAACAAAAACTCACTGCTGGCTGGCAGAGCTCTAGTTCCCAGCATTAAGGCTATGTCTCGCCTGCAATCCAAGGTGCAAGCACAGCTCCTGCAGGCATACCTGAACTAATGGGATTAAAGCCAGTTCAAGAACAGTAGCAATTAAAACAAAAATCCCTAAAGCATTAACCACTAGTGATGGAAGCCCTGGTTGCAAACCTGCACATCCTCTGCTAAAGCCTGCACTTCCACATCTCCCCAGCCAGCAATACCCAGCTCACCATTAAGGTGGGTGTGTTCACACAGGTAGTAATTTCCCTCCTGTCTGTGCTGGAGATAGAGCCCAAGAATTCCTGTAGTTAGGGGCACAGATCCTTTTCCAGACTTGCGATTTGAAAACACTGGAGACGGGACATGCTTGATTCTGCTAGTTGGTCCATCCTCCTCAGGATGGAGCACAAAATCCACTTAATCAGTGACAGTACAGTACATGGGCATAAAATAGGAGTTTGATGTCACTTAAGTTAATAAAACCTTCTTTCTCGTCTCAGAGCAAAGCTGAGGAAAGCTGAAGAGCCAGTGTTTCATGTCTTTGTGGAGAAGATAACGAATTAAAGAGAGTCTCTTGCATTACCCTCATCCTTGGGCTTTGATGTTAATAACCATACATGCATCCCTGAAAAAAAAACCAAGCCTCACATGTGATATGATCAAATCTTTGCTCCTCACTTTTTCCAAAGTGGAACAATTTCTGCTGTGACTCAGCCTAAGCACGTCATACATTGCACCCTTGAAGAAGGCAAAAGATAACTCCCTGTCCCAAACTTCCAACTCAGCCTTCAGCTTTTCAAACCAGGTTAATTTTCCCACGGCCACGGGATGGCAGAAGCCAGTATTGCTCATCCTGGGGAGGTGAAGCTGCCAGAAGTGACACCATCAGGTAACACAGCTAAAACAGCAGGTACCCAGCACTCAGGTGATCCTACATTCTAACAGGCCCTCCTTCTGAGGGGATCAAACCTCCCCCAGGCAGCAACATAGTGGGCAGCTGGGAACCAATAGCTGATTTTCAGCAATCAGCCTCCTAAAAACCTCGGCAACGCTGCCTGTTCCGAGGCAGTGCCGTGCAGGAAAGTGTTATCGCGAGTGTGCGTAACAGTGCCATCTGGTGATCCCTGTCACCGGGGATCCGTGACACCTGGTGATCCCTGCCACCGGGGATCCCTGTCACTAGTGATCCCTGCCACTGGGGATCCATGACACTTGGTGATCCCTGTCACTGGTGATCCCTGCCTCCAGGGATCTGTGACACCTGGTGATCCCTTTCACTGGGGATCCCTGCCACGGGGGATCCCTGCCATCTGGTGATCCCTGCCATGGCATTATTGGCAGCTGGGCAGTAGCAGCAGCCACTCAAAACTCTTGGTGCCAGTGGGACTGGCTCTGAGGTGCTCCACAGACCCTTTACTGCCAGTCTCACTGCTGTTGTGGAGTGAGAGGTCAGAAACACTCCAAAGCAGGGATAAGGGTGAAGGAGGGTGCTTTTTGTTCTCCCTACATATTAGTTTTCCTGATGAGTCCTGCAGGCATGAGTTTAGTGAAGCTGACCTAGATCCCTCTTTTTCCCATCCTATTGCCATCCATCAAAAGGCATAGTGAGTCAAATCCTGCCTTTCTTGGTGGCCACTGACTTTCCATACCTTTTTCCAGGGAGCTGTTCCAGATTCACTTAGAGACCATGGTCTGAGTGGGTGTGAAAGCAGAGGTCAGCTCTGTCATGCTGGAGTGCACTAGCCCCAGAGAGCAAGAGTATTTTAGCCCCTAGGTCCACACAAGTGCAGGTATGGGAAATATTCCTGCTTTTGTTGTTGTTGTTGTTGTTGTTTTGGTTTGTTGTTTTGTTGTTTTTCTTTCTTGGTGATTTTGTTTGTCTTTTTTTCCCAAGTCACTCTTCTTAAGGGTAGAGCTCCAAAGGATGGCACAAGTTGCTCAAACAGCGTCAGTTCAGAAACCTTAACACCTCCTGCCTCCTGCACAGGGGTTCCCAGCATTAACTCCACTAAATGTATCACCTTTTTACAAGTCCTGTGGAGCCCAGAGAGGACACACACAACTCCTGCACCAAAATCCACTGCAACTAAAGACAGCACTGAGGGGCAACCAAAATGCAAGGGATGCTGATTAGCCACTGGGCAGTTATGAGCTGTCTGCTTGCCTATACTCCACAATAAATATCAAGTAACTGTCATTCCCTGTTCCCTTCATGCTCACTACTAAAGAGATGCCACCAGGTCCTCCAGTGACAGGTCCTGAAGGAGCAGTGGCCACTCAAGGCTGATGACAGCTTTGAGAAAAACCTGTCACTTAACACTGCTCTTTCTGGCCTGCTGCAAAGGAAGGAGGGGATGCCTCTCAAACCTCTCAGGCAGCTGTAGCCCCAGCAAATGCATCATTAATGTACTAATGGATGTTCCCAGATCCCAGGTAGGTACAGGTGAGTCTGTCCAGTAAGTCTTCTCAGAAGATGAGGAAGAGGAATGCTCATAAGAACTTTTCTCTGATGTTTTCTCAGTCTCCAGGAATGGTCCAGAACTGTTCATGTTCTCCTTGTGGGAGAACTGGCTTCACATTCCTCTGGCAGGATATGTTATAGATCTCTCTCTGCTCTAATAAGAGTAGGGTAAAAAAAAAAAACAACAACAAAGAAACTTAAAAGCCACTTCCAAAGTCTGCAAAGCTCACAGTAACACCACTCCACTTTCCTTGCCTGGTGCTAACTCCTAATCTGGTCTCCTGCCTCTCAGGAAATGAGGAGCTTATTCAACTGCTTCCAGTTCTCATGTCATGAGGCCTTTACTTGAAAGCGGTGTTAAATGTGATTTAAATTATATTTCTGAAAGCTCATTTTAAAGCAGATTGATAAATAAAATATGTTCCTGTCTAAGAGCACCTAATTAATCCCTCTTTCCAAATACCTTATCCTGAAGCATTGGCAATCAATTACTAGGCAGACAGGTTTTAAGAAAGCCTCTTCTAAAACGGATTGCAACATGCAGATTCTATGTCGTTAAAACAATTCACATGACTTATTCACACATGATTTTAAGTTACTAAGGTAGGAAAGACCACACAATATAACTTAATACATAGCAATCAGAGGTTTCCACACCATCCTTTAATATAGAGCCATGTCCCTATGTAATAAGTGATGCAACAGTCTTTCCCTGAAGTCCCAATTCCTACAATTGAAGCTTAAGCCCAGCAAAGAAAGAATTAAAATTCTTTGGCTGCTGCTGAATCACCGGCTGCATTGGGTTATTTTCCTGTGCATTAGACTTTAATTATAACTAAGCTTTAGCCATCTGTTCTACTCCCTAATTACAGATGCAACAAATATTTCACAATTCCAACCGTTGAAGAGATCTAAGAAAGCTCCATCTATGGTGTGCAAGGTTGGCTTCACTGGGGCCCTTTGCACTCCTTCTTAAAGCACTGGGGAAGAGGACAGGATCCTCTGCACACGCAGCAGATCCTGTTATTAATTTCAGGAGGCATTTGCCATGTCAGCTTTCACACCTCTTGGAAGGATTGCAAACTTCCCTGTTCCGTGGCACAGAGGGCCACAGCAGTGCTGCCTGCTGGTGGCATCTAACCCAGATGTACCTGTCCCAGAAGAACTTGAGAGAAGAATGAGTAATTCAGAGCACCTGATACATCAGCAGTTACAAAATTGGGAAAGGATTCTGACAAATTCTGGGCTTTTTTGGTGCGAATACTAAAAGTGCTTCAACCCCAGTGCCCACCTGGCTCCTCTTGTTATGGTTGCTATCACACCACACACACCCTGCTGGGGTAAGTCCCTACAAGTGTTTCAGCTGCATCACTTCATGGGCCAGTTTCTCACCCACATGAAGAACTTTAGACATTATACTGTGGCCAGCAGCATCTGAAGGCAAAGCCCCATTGTGTTCCATCATTGCCTCAGCAGAGGAGAGGGTTGGATGAAGGCATGACAGTGCCCCACTCACCCAGAGCAGCACATCTGGCTTAGCTGGGAGCATTTTTACCAACTTTTCCTGCACAGCTGGGGCTAGCTGTCCTTGCCCATGGACTGTTGGATAGCCCAGGAGGAGAAGCTTGCTGCAGACTCTCAGACACCTTCCCAACAGCTCTGCTGTCACGGGGCACAGCTGCAGTTGCCTGAGCTGCCACCACCACCCTCCTCTGTCCTGAGCCCTGCCCTGTCCAGAGCCTCCAGCACACTCAGAGCTGTAGGGTTGTGCTTGTGCCTCCACCAACCACCTGGACAGCTGCCCAGTGTTTTGTAATTGCACACGCCACCACTGACCTCAGCAATCCCCTCACCAGTCAGATGCCTGGTGAGCTCCAGAGCTGTTATTCATCACAAAGAGATTTGGTTTCACAGCAGCTGCCTGTGACTGTATGTGCCCAGTTGTGGAGCTGGGCCTCTCCAGGTACATGCCATGGGCTACTTTTTGTTTGTGTGCATGTCTGGGGAAAGCACAGACGAGGAGGATAGGAGAAGAAAAGGTTAAATTCACAGAGCTGAAGCTTGAATGTTCATATTTGTTAATGTACCAGAAAAAAATAGAGCTTTTTAGACTAAAGAGAAAGCTATGAAAGGGTAGAGTAACCCAGAAGCACATACAGTTTCCATGGTGGGATTTCACATAGTTATATTTAAATTATCTCATATCCTGCATCCACAGTAAGTTTTCAAATGATATCCAGTGGTTTCTCACCACAATCATATGTAAGACCCTCTTTACATTTCTAACATTTAGGTATATGCCCATACTTTTACTCTGAGTGTAATGTTAAAATGAATTTTTTAAAAAGTAATCAACCAACACTCTTTTGCAGTGCTTTGACAAGGACCCAAAACCACCACGTTTCTTGTGGTTTTCTTCTAAAATCATTATGACAGGGCTGAGTGGAATCACGAGGTAGGTTTGCTGAGTGGTTTGGTTCTGAAAATATAATAGAGTCCAGAGTCAAAGTATTTATCTCTGGCATCAGGGCAAGGGATCACAGTGTTTCTGTGAGTATTCATAACCATGTGCTTGCATGTCCTAGCCTCTGGGTGATTATATATCATACAAGGTGATAACATGCACACTGAGAATAACCCTGCAGGAGACACCGTGTGTGAAAAGAAGCCACTCTCTGTGATGACTTCCTTGAAGTTGGTCCCAGAGCCAGAAAATCCTGCTCTGTCATTCTAGTTCAACTTTAGGCCATAAGGAAAGCAACAGCAGAATAATATCAGTTGCTTCAGCCTGAAGGAAGAAGCAGAACAAAGTTTAGAATTCTCCAAAGACCTCTTAAAGCTTTCCAGGGCCATATGTGGAGTTATGCCCTCAGGCAAAGAGCAGTCTTAATTATCTCTGCAGAGGTCCCAAAAACTGGTGTCTTCCCTTTCTGCCACAGAGGCCTGTTTGGTTTGGACTTGGATGTTGCATTCAGGAGCCATTTGAGAAATGACCAGAGCTAAAAGCAGCCCATGGATAAGAGGGCAACATAAGGTTCAAATCCCAAATATAAGCAGCATAAGTTTAAATGGCCCCAAAGCAATATAAACAGGACACATGGATTCATGTCAGGGCTCAAACTGTCCTTATTCAAGTCACAAAGGAATTCTCACTGACTCAAGTAAGGTTTTTGCCACTGGGATATTGTTTTCAGTTTAATTAACAGGCTCCAGCTGTATCTTTTCCTTTTTTGTATTTTCCCACTTTTCATGCCCTGAGGAGTGCTCAGCAAGCAGCCTGGGGAACAGGTATGCAGAAATCACTCTTAGCACAGAAGTCAGAACTGTGAGCAACTTTTCCTGTGCTGGGGCTGACATGAACACTGTGAGCAAATGCCTGTGAGGAAGCCAGATTAGGGGATCTGCTTAAGGAGATTAAATAATTCACTGTGGCATTTTTGAAGAACCAAGTTAAAAAGGAAACAATCTGTTCATTTGAATGATTTCCCCCCCTCCCTTGCATAAAAGGATAAAAGCCTACTTTTTTTTCCCCACACATGATCAATTTTATTTAATATTATTTCTGTTCCAGATCTTTTTTTTGCACCCCTGCCCTGTAAACCATGAGAAAGGAAGAAAGCAGCACAGTGGAAGACCGCAGCCCAAATAGGAGCTGTGTGCTTTGAGTCAGATGTGTGTTCTTACTCACAGATATAGCACAAACTCTGAATCAAACCCCAGGATTTTCCCCACCCACCACCCTCCATTCACTGAACATCCCAAGCAATAAATTCAACACGTCGCTCTGGGAGATTAAGTTATGCTCCCTGCACAGCAAGAACAGCTGCACTGCACTGAGAATGCACTCACAATGTAGAATTATATTGATTTTGACTGATCTCAACACTGTTGACCTCAAGATGAAGATTAATGGTGAGGAATTTGGATGGATCAACTTCTAGATTCTGTAGACACATTTACCATATCTGTGGGATATGTATGTTGAGTGTCTGCTGGTCTCTGAGCAGACACAGCCAGGTAAGATTAGCTCAGCAGCCAAAGCTATGCAGTCATTTGAGCCTGGCTGAGACCCCAGACCAATATACCCAGCACCAACATAGCCACTGCTCAGTCCAGAGCTGGCTTTTGTCCAGGCCAGTCAGGGGCTCACATCTGTCTGCAAATGCTGCATTGCCGTCCTCTCTGTCCAGCCAGGTCTGATCCTGCAGGGCTCTGTGCTCTGAGTGTGTCTCATGGTGCACTCCCCATCATCTCAGGTCATAAGCTGTAGGAGAAACTCCTGCACTTCACAGTGGTCAAGACTTGTGCAAGCCAGGCTTGAGAAGCCATTCAGCAGATTCGGGCTGTCCTTAGGTGATGCAGCTGACCAAAAGCAAGTGATTTGCAGGTGACTGGACAGCACTAAACAAGTCATCCTGCCTGCAGCAGCAGCAGCAAGCATCACAAATATGCAATTTACAGTAACTTTCCAGAAAAGGAAAGAGAGGAATAGGTGGAGACCTGCTCGGAGGTGATTAAGTGGATAGAGTCATATGCCCTAACCACAGTGCACCTGCTCTCAGGCTCTGCTGCTCCAGCACCCTCACCTTGCCTTCCCTCATGCCACATCAATGCAAGCCCCGTGCACCTCTCTGTGCCTGAGGCAGCTCAGGAATTCCCAGCAGTGCAGGACCAGGAGCAGGGAGAGGGGCAGAGCTGGGATAGGGAGCTGGAAAGAGTAAGAGAAAGGGCAGAGAGCCCTGCGGTCACTGCTTGTTTGCTGCATGGAAAGGATCAAAGGAACAGCAGCCCCTTTCTGCAAACATCCCCTGCCCAGCAAGAGCCATATGGGCCGAGGTTTCTCACTGCAGGCACACAGCTGTTGTGGCCAACAGCATGGCTTTCTTGGGCTCCAGTCTCAATGAAATGGAGAGCAGACCTTGCCAGGGCTGCCTTGCCATTTTGGCAGCCAACTAACACAGGCTAACCTGTGGTTAGAGAGTGCCCTACAGGCAAGAGCACCAGATGCCTCTTGCAGAGAATTTCTGAAGAAAATCCAAGAGGTTTGGGCCATGTAAAAGTGTAGAAAGAGATTTATAAGAGTTGGAAAAAAAATTAATGACTCTGTCAGGGAATAGGAAGGCAGCCATCAAGCAATGAAAGATAAGAAAACATTATTTCAGCAGACTGCAGTCAGCACAGACAGATCCCAGCAGAGAGGATAGGCTGGAGTCCCAAAGTTAAGGCTGTGGGGATTCTCTGAAGATGTGTTTGAGCAGATGTCTCCTTCAAAGTTGAATATGTAGGTGTAGAAACTAGGGTTGGCAGAAATGGATCAATAGTGGATCCCCTGTTTGTGCTACAGGTCTGAAATATGTGCCTTTCTGGAGCAGTCTACTGGAAGAGGTTTTGTTATGATCCTGGAAAGACATTGGAATATGAGAATCGATCTCCAAAGATATGGATGGGAGGAAAAATTAAGAAATCAATCTAGGGATGTGGCAGGGCAGTGTCCTGATAGGAACACCTTCTCACTGTCCTAGCTTCTATCTATTGTCAGCATAAACTATTCCTTTTCTTTCCCATAAGGTTGGGTCACCAAGAAGTTACAATTTTCTTTTTTTTTTTTTTTGATTAATAGGTTGAGCTGAGGTCAGAAGTTTTAGTACGTGCACTATGTCAATGATTTGAACTGACCACACAGCCATGATCTTGAGAATCCCACAGCCTTCAAAGACTGAGCTTTTGCAACAGAGAGCACAGGTACATGGATGAAAGGTCTTGTGAATGTCACCTTTCCTTGCAGACTCATTCAGATGCACATCTCAGGTATAGATGATGTACATAAATATGCTGTGAGGTAGAAAAGAGAGCCCACAAAACAGTCAGGACAAGGATGGTCCTCAGAAAAATCAAAGTTGTTCTCATCTATGTGCTAATTCAGCTGCCAGTGACCATGAAGCTCTGTCTTGAGCATCACAAATGAAAAAATTCATCAACGGCATCCTAAGAAATGCTTGGCTCAAACATCAAGTTCGCTTTCTAATGGAAATGACCTGCTAGATATTGAATATTGTGGGTTATTTGCTGGTGCCAGTGGGAAGCAAGTCACACAAGACTTCTTCATAAACATCAGAACTCAAAATATTAATTCTTGGCTTGCAAATGAATGTCACTCAATTAATGAGATGCTGCCTTGTGTTTGCAAACATCAGAGCCCCTGAGGCTTTTATGGGCATGAGGATCAAAACAGCCAAGCTGTTCTGATCAAGAACAGTGGTACACACAGGGTCACTATGAATGAAAAAAAAAGGACAAAAAAAATATCCTTCTCCTAGAACCAGGCAGCTAAATATTGTGGTGTGACCATGCTACTCTGGTAGAACCAGGTGAGGATAAACCACATGAAAGACAATTTGTCCACACTGGAAAGCCAGCTGGAACTGGTGTAGTGAAATGCTGTCACCTGCCACTCTGCAGTGGATCCCACTTGGCCACTCTGTTCCTGAGCAAAAGCAGCTTTAGCTCTGGGCAGTTCAAAGACAACTCATCATCCTGGGCAGCTTCTGCTCTGTACCCATGACCCATGACTTGGACAAAGTCTGCCGTTCTAAAGCAAGATAATTATACCCAACATCATTAGCAACAAAACAATTAATTCCTAATTCCAAAGTGCTTATATGAAGAAGATGAAGATAAGAAGGAGAACAAACCCTTTGCAAATGC
The DNA here is from genome assembly GCA_025920805.1 of Petroica traversi. Taxonomy (NCBI): domain Eukaryota; kingdom Metazoa; phylum Chordata; class Aves; order Passeriformes; family Petroicidae; genus Petroica; species Petroica traversi. The sequence goes on from JAHLSL010000045.1 coordinate 7,594,358, forward strand.
AGTAGAGCATTGACTGTCTGCATATGCCTCACTTAATTACCTATTCAAAAGGAACAAAGCATCTTTCGTACTGTGACTCCAAAAATTAATTAGTCTCAGATCTCATTAAATAAAGATCCAGTTCAACTCTAATTAAATTAGGTTGCCTTTGACAATCAGCTGCAGTCTAGCTATTAAAGGTAGCAAACTCCTTTCCTCACACCTCTCCCAGGTGTCAGCAGAGGCAGGGATGCTGGCAGCATCCTGCAGCCCTGACCCTGCCACCAAGCACAGAGCATGGCCAGGATGCCCACGGGCCTTGGGAGCAGCTGGCACACAGGAAACCTCCTGGACTTCAGGTCTTCTGTTTCAAGAAGTAATGCCTCAGGGTGAACCAGCTTCTCTGCACCCAGACAACACGCACTCAGCATTGTATTTCAGTGTGTTCTGCTTTTTGTCACTGCTGTGTTCAGCCCCAAATGTTCCACATGCCCCTGCAAACTTTCTTTCTCTGACTGCTGGAGCAGGCTCAGCTTGGCTCAGCATTTGTTCTCTTCATCATTTCCCAAGGACAAACACAAGGCAAGGATCATGATCTGGGCTACAGCTAGAGGATGAAGGATGAGGAGATACAGCTTCTTCAATAAAAAGGAGGGGGGCTGAAGTTTATTTCATCACCCTCTCACCACTGATGCTGACACAGAAAATCTGCCCTGTGAGGGCTGAACCCAGCTTTCAACTCAGTCTTCTTTCTGCACCACTCCAGAATGGTGGGATGTCAACCACAGCTTATCTTTCTTTCTTAGCTGGTGCCTTGCAAGTACCATTATCCTGCAGCTGATACAGGACAATTCACCTCTCACATTTTCTGCTGTTCTGTTGGACCCTGAAGAGAAGATTAAGGGAGAAGGACCAGGCCCATCCTTGGGTTAGAGCAGTGGTTGCATCACACCAGACTCACCAGGGCCCTACATTCTGCACTTCATCATTCATTAATGTTTTCCAGCTTTGGAAGACCCCAAGTCAGAGATGTTTATTTTGCATTTAATAACCCAGTCATATATCTTTCATTAGTTAACTAATTTTAAACTGGAAGGAACCTTTTGTACTCACAGCTTCCTCTACAACAAGTTACACCATGTAATGGCTCAGTGTGACAAGAGCAACTCTGATAAAAGGAAAGAAATGCACAGCTGCAAGTTGCAGGCACTCTCCTTTGGATTGTTCTGCACTTCACAGCCACTAATTTACTTCTATGCTCCAACTCCTGAGAAAAAGTGGGCTGGAAGCATCTGGATAACCTTTTCCATGTCACTCACTAGTTAGTGGACTCCTTGTCCCCTTTCTCTCACTTTTTTGAGGCTGGGATATAATTATCACCTCTTTAGCTGTCTCTTTTATTAAAACTGCTTCTTATCTTTACTCATCAATTGGTTCTTTTGAATCTTGACTAAATTACCAGAAACCTAAATGTTTCCCAAAAAATCAATGGGAAATATAATGAGCAAGGAACTCAGGGTAACTGTCACACCTAAGCAGCTTTTACCCCTGTTACATTTTACATCTCCCAAGAGCAGGAAAATTTATAGAGGCAAGGAGATTATAACTGTGAATAGATCAACAGTGACAAACCACAGATAAGCATTTCTGAGAATTTGCATAATAATCTGTGTGTCAACAAGCTGTCAATAAAACCTGACTGAATAGTAAACTTGTAAAATGAAGTCCAACTCTTCAGCAAATAACTACATCAGGCAGCATCACTATCCACTTCAATCTGAAATATCGCCTCTGCAAGAGCACATGCAGGTCTCCTTGTGCCTTCATCACTCCAAGGGGGCTGTTAAGTGCCAGCCAGTGTCTGTACTCATTCAGTAAGTGCCCACTTCAGCAGAAAGGCAAATGGACCTGCTGATTCCCCTTCTCATTTCCCAGGCAAGTATTGCAGCTCCTAACCCCACCAAACATCCATGCTCAGATCTGTGGAAACTTGTAGTGTTCCAACAAGTTCAAGTTACTCTGAACTCCCTGCAATCCGAGATCTCCCAAAGTGCCCCCACATTAAGGAGATTACACAAAAATGTGAAATGCTGCAGTCATTTGAAATTGCCATGTGATCAGCACAGAGTAAAGGGACATTACTGGACTGCTTTGGATGGTTCTGTAAAGCCTTGTAGCTTGGGATTCAAGCAGCACTAGGAGATGTTCACACATCCCTTTAGAGTTATCAGGCAGAGATGGGAAGGGGCAAAGAATAGCTGTAGTGGGGCCTTGGTCAGATAGGATCTGTATGCCAACCATGTCCAGAGGATGCAGTTCTTCTTACCTCTTAAGACCTTCCAGGAATCAGTGAATGAAACCCATTCTGTGTAGGAGAGAGATGTGGTGGTGCTGGGCAACAGGACAGGAAATGTAAGCCACTAGAGAGAGACAGACCTGCAGAAACTGAACCTTTTTCTCAAGCATAAGTAAAAAGAAGTATGTGTTCCAGTTTGCATCTCTACAGCACATGTACAGAAATCTCTAGAGAGCAGTTCAGATGTTTTTCTTGGGGGTCTGGTGCACTGTGACAGTGTCTGAATGCTTTGTTCATATTTCTCCTCACAAAGATTTCAGCGAAAGGTGGCTGAAGGAAAGCTTTTAAGATTGTAATAACATACTTTTCCTTCCTCTGCCTTTACAACTTCCCTGCTTCCCTTTTGGAACTGGCTAGTTCCCACTGTTGCTGCCAGATGCTCAGGAAAATTCTCAATTCTTATGAATTTTATGCTGCCTGGTGTTCAGGTAGGTAGAAAACACAAATGTCCTCTGTTCTTTAAAGGGAAGCATGCAAGGAATGGTTCAGCCTTCATCAGGTTTAAATTAATCTTAATGAGAACATCTATAAAACTAGGATGTAGGAGAAGCAGCCACAGGGGAGACTATTTTATTAAACAGCAGAGGATCCTTTGTCCATCAAGGGATCTCTCTGCTGTGCATAAGTAAAGCTAACTATTTCATTGCAGTCTCAGTATAATGCAGTAATGGAAAGAAAGTTCTGGAAAAAAACCCAACCAAAACCAAACAAACCCTACAAACCAGCCCTTCATTATCCAGCAGACAAAGCCCTAGGAAATCTGTCTTCATTGTCTGCCAATCACAGAACCCAGCTGCCCGTTTTTAAAACTGAAAAACGTCATGGTCTGTCTCAGCATGGAAGGAAGAGAGACTGGCAAAGCACTCATTTTACCAGCTTTGCTTTCTCACTGGCATGAGAAGGAACTGGTGGTGGTTTTGCTGCAGAAGGAAGCAGCTCTAGGCTTGTGTCCAAGAGCCCGTGCTGCAGGACAGAGCTGGCTGGGGACGCACAAAGCAGATGTGCACATGCAAGAAAAGCCCTGCAGAGCACAAGTGACACAAAGTGGGTTTTGTGATTGCAGCTCTGATTGCAACCACTTGTGTATCACTGCAATGAAACTTCCTACCTGAGCTGAGGGACACCTGTGGGAATAGGAGCCAAACACTGCACTGTGCTCCAGGGAATGGTTGTGAAGATGTGTCTCTGGACCTCAGGGACACCCACCCTGTCACTGAAAAAAGTCCTCAGTGGGTGTTGGATTAGTTGCTTTGGAGATGTAAATTTGGACAAGCTCCAGTATGGGTGTGTTACTTTTTAGTATCATTTTTAGTGTTGCATTAAGGGAGGAGGGAGGAGGGGAAGGGGGAGACCAAGTTGCCTGGCTGGAGCAGGAACAGAGCTTCTCAAGCTGAAAAATGACAGAATGTCCAAGCAGATCCCAAATTCAGAGCAGGCTGGGGGGGAGCATTGCTCCACAGTGAATGCTCCTATTTGAGTGGGGTGGGAGATGCACAGTGTATCTCTGTCTTGCACCATGAGCGAAAGACCACATTGCCAAGTAAACCAGCAGACAGCAGAAGCCTTTTCCCTAAGAGCAGCTCTTGGATTCAAAGCCTTTTCAAAGCCAGGGAAAGAGGTACCAAGAGCTCAGATTTACACAGCGATGACAAGTTGCAAGAGAAGGATTCCACTTCTTACATTGTACATATTAGAATTTCAAGGGCTTTTGACTTTGTCTAATCAAAACCCATTTTCACTACAACACTCAAAGACCTTGAATGAAATCAAGATAACTCCCTTGCCAAATTTTCTCTGAGTAAACTATTTCTCCTCATGTGCCAAGTTGAATAAAAAGAAAGAGTAACAAGTTTCAACATTTTTCTCTGCTATTAGTCAGAGAGGAGAGTTAAACCACTGAGCCTTGAGTTTCCACAAAAAAAGAAAAAATCCCACTCTAATTAAACAGAAAAAAAATGCATAGGACATTTTACCAAGATTTTACCAAGCTAAAACAATTCAAGCCAAATCATGGTCTTCTGCAGTAAGTTCTGTCTCCATCACTGAGGTATGGATTTTGCAGAAGTTCAATCTGAGCTGCAGACTCTGCAGAGTTCCCACAAAGTAGAAACAAAAGCAAGAATCTCTCATGCTGCTTGAGCACATTTCTGCAAGGCAGTGCCTCACCCAGTTCTCAACAGGAAGCTTCCCATTAACAATAAGAGATGGATGACGAATGAATGCTTACATACTCTCCAAACCCATTCACTTCTAATTGTTTTATGATATAAACCATGCTAGTCACACAAGTTTTTCAGGGAACTTCTGTATGTTCAAAATGAACCAAAGTGGTTCTGTGGCACATCTTGCCCCTGCACAAACTTATTTGCAGGAGGATGCTCTGGCTGGCTATTGCAAACAGCCTACACATGCTCTGGAAAAGTCAAGGATGGGTCTGCATCCCATAGCCCCCTTTTCACATAGCTTGTGTCAAATATTGATAGAAAGGGGGAAGAGGAAAGTAATCAGTCTTCTGCTTTGGAGGGATGAATGTTAAATCACATCTGATACTCTGAGAACAGCCCCCAAGAGCAACCCTACACTGAGAAGCCTGTAGGAATTTCCCACTGACCACCTGCTCTTAAAACTGTAGGGGGAAATCCCACATGCTCTGGGATGAAGGGAGTTCAGTTAAAAACAGCACTTAACAATTACAGCTGCAGGTTATTTTTAATTGAATTCAGATGATGAATGTGAAATAGATGATTTTGAGTGAGATAAGCAGGGAAATACTTGCTCTTGTCAAGAAGGTAAGGAGCAAACAGTTTTCCCAACCAGCCTGGATAGGAACTTTTTAATCACTGAAAGAGAAATAAGGGATCCAAACTATCAAGATTTATTTTAATCCAAATTAGGGACTTGATTTAAACTGGCTCAAAATCCAGCTCTGTTGGATTATTTTGAAACTGCAGCTGAGTCTATAAATTGAACGTCTTCAATGCCCCAGAGTGTCACCAGGAGGTGCAGGTTTGTGTCTCTGCACAGTCCTAGAGGGCCTTGAGAAGTTTCTCTGTTCAAGGACTGACCACAGAGTTGGTGCACTGCTCTCCCTGTCACATCAACACCACGACTGTCCCAGCTGTGGAGAAAGGAGAGAGGTGGTGCTCTCACACTCATTCCACTGCAGTTCAGAGCTTACTACAGACTCCTCACACAACCTCAGATGCATTGATGAAATTGTCTGGGCAGTAGTTCCACCCCCGGAGAAACAGGGACAATATTTCCTTTGTCACTCTTTGTCTTGTCCATCTATGTGATAAATACTTTTACATGTAAAATTTGGTGTGAAACAGCAAGGCAGCCAGAACTTGTGGTGATGAATAAGGACCTGTAAATAAACTGTAGCTCTGATCCTGCAGAGCTGCCACTGCTTTTCACGTGTCGCTGGGCATTTGGGTGGGTATGGGATGCTGACATGAAAGCTTTGTAGGCACAATGGATGTCCCTCAGCATTGACAGAAAATAAGAATAGGTTTGATAATTTTGGGGTTTTTTCCACAGAAGCCAATAAAAACGTTCATCAAAACTAGGGACACTGTTTGCCAGAATGAATATTAGCAGAGCAATGTGGTCATGTGCCCAAACTGCCAGGATGGACATCTCCTGCCACCACCACATCTTTTACTTAGATTTTGAGCTGATTTTGCTTGTATGATGCCTTGGTATCATGCACCTGGCAGAACTGTAAAAAGAAGACAAAAAAGTCTCTTCTAGGCTTTTGTTACATGAAAATACTCCAGTGGGACTTGGTCAACACTCATTTCCAGTGTAATGAAAAGAGCTCACCCACAGCTCCTCCCTTTCCCTCAACCCGAGACCTTTGCAGGACAATATCTCCATTAGAAAACATTAAATGTAAGTGCATGTGTGCAAAAGAAAGGGATGATCAGAGCTGGGTAAAAAAAAATGCCTAAAAGTATACACAGCGTTTCACAAGATAATTGCAGAACAAATAGAAAGCAGAGCCAGATAAACACAGCCAGCCTGTGCCTTGTTCTCATGGCTATCTCAATAGCATTTTAAGACAAAGAGAAGTGGAACAGGAGATTTCTGCTGAGACATTTTCTAGGGTCTCAAAGATTACTAAAAAATAAAAATAAAAACTAGAGTAGAAGCACTACTGAGTAGGCACAGGTGTTGCACACACTGTGCACGTTCAGAGTCACTGCCTATGTGCTTGGAGGAAGACACAGCTCAGCACATGTTGGAACCAACCTATTTCTTAAAAGGACTCTACAGGTGCCACAGGGCAAAAATCCTCACTATGACCCAGCCAGGTGGGCAGGCAATCTCCCTGAAGACTCTTTCTAACCTTCACTATGGCCTGCCTTTCCATTCTCCCTCTGAAGAGATCCAAGCAAGATGGATAAGTTTTATAAAATCATACTAAGAGAATTAAAGTAAACACAGTAGTTACCTGCCACAATTTAAATGCAAAGTAACTGGAAACTACCATCCAAAGAACTGGAAGAAGAAATGCATCCCATGGAGCACCATTGCCACCCCCCCCCCCCCCCGGTTATCTCTTGGCCAGGTGAGCCACCTCCCAAAGGGAGCATCAATGTGCTCCACCCTGGCTTAGCCCTGGGCTCCAACCAACTGATCACTGTTGGCTTCCCAGGGCTCTTTCAGAAGTGGCAGGCACTTACCTTCTCCCTGGAGTGTAGGCTGATTTGTTAACTAGCTATTGAAATTAGTAATCCTCAGTTGAGTCAACAGTTAGGCAGTTGCTTATATCACCTTACAAGGAAAAGAATATTGACACTCTTATACTGTCAACAGATCAGAAGTAGGCAAATATAGACAGAGATAGAGTATTCAGATAACCTGCCAACCCCTGCCAATTGCAAGCAAAAATATAAACAGAAGGCTCTCTGCTTTATGAAGATTTGCAGTAGGGCAGCAGCTGCAAAAGGAACTCAGGAAGCATCTGAACTGAGTTTCAGGCTAGAGGAGCATTATTTTGCTAAGTCAAGGACTTTATTTCTACTCAGAAGAGCTGCTGATGTTATAGGCTTAAGCAATTGGGAAGCAGTGCCTCCATCCCTTTGGCATAGGCATCAGGAGTTTACAGATTCAGCTGCAGTTGCAAAATAATACAACAGAACTGGAGCAGTCTGGATTTTGAGCCATTTTAAACCAAAACACTGAATTTAATTTAAAACAAATCTTGGTGTTGTCCTGCTCATTATGGCTTGCTGACAAAATGGGCACAGACATCCTCAGTCCAGAGCCCATCCCAGATTTCAGGGATACAGTACATAGCCCTGTTCTTCATCACTCACCATTTTCTCCCACGCTGGGAAATGGCAGAAGATGCTGAGCCAGCAAATGTTTCTGATTACCCTGTCAGAAGCTGTTCCCTTTTCTGTGCCTTCTCCAATTGCTCTGTGTCCTGTAGCCCTTCTTCCCATCTGTATCCTGCAGGTCCTCTTTCCGCCACATCCCTGCAGACTCCTTTCCTTAGGCATCTCTTTATCACTGGGCCATCCTATTCCCATTCTACATGACATAGGAGGGACCAATGCTTTAACAGGTTACTTCTGTGGAAGTTACTGGCAGGAGATCTTTCCATAAGTGGCCAAGTGTCCTTTTACAAAATCTGGCTAATAGTTCTTCCTCCTGGAGCAGCTGGGATAGTCTGGATGAGCAGCTTGTAACCCTTTTGGCAATGAGTTAGGGCTAATACAACTGAAAAACAACTTTGTTGTGCAAAGACCAATTCTTTATGGAGGTGTAACCACCAGGATTGCCCTAAGGGCAAAAAAAAAACCTCTCCATAGAGCCCCTTGCTCTATTTTTTCTGAGTCTACTCAGAGGAAGACTATTCAATTCCTTTCCTCACAAAAAACCACACAGACTCTCCAACAATGACAAGTGGCTGCTTGGGCTAACCACATGCATCCCCACAGCCCCTGCTTTCTATCACCCTCCTGGCAAAGCCAAAGGGACACATGGGTTTGTGGTCCTGTAGGGAGTAAGTCTCTGCCAGAGGCCTGAAGCCCACACCACTCTGGGATAGGTGTGCATGGAGTAAATGCTGGCTGATTTTCAAATCATCAGCCTCAAGGTAGGGTAGAGGGGCAAACATGCGGGAGGAAGATTTTGAGATACCAGCCATACATTTCTCAATGTCTAAGAAGGTTAAGCTCTGAGGACACACATATTCCACGTTTAGATTTCTGGGTTGGAAGAAGACAAAATTTAGGCTCAGCCCATCAAGAAATGGGCAAAGGTTCAGGCTGAGCTGCAATTTCTTCTACCTGAACCAGTTTGCCCAACCCTGAAGATGCTACTCAAGATATTAGCTTTGCTGAGGTTCCCACCTGACATCTTTCAAGGAGGGCAGAAGGGCTCAGAGAACTCCAACTCCACCTTGGCTTATAAACCTGCCAAACATGTTTCTTGGCAAGGTAGCAGAGTCATTTCCCCAAAGGCACGGTGGTTTTGCTTTGTCTTTTACCAGGTTCTAGCCCTGTGGTGCTAGCAGTTGTCATTGGGAGACAATCATAAACCAAGAAAGAAAAGCAGGAAAAAAGTAAATAAATAAAAAACAACAACAAAAAAAAACCCCATTAAGACCACAACTACACACAAAAAGGACATGCTGTTGAGCAGACAAAAGCCAAGACAGATGAAAAAAAAAATGACTCATTTCTTTTCATAAGTTTTTTGCTTGCTCCAAAGTAAAACCAAATGGTGGAATAAGTCATTTCCATTGTGTTTAGCTGCTCTCTGTGGTTTTCACCAGTAGCCACAATTGTCTGCGTTGACTTAAGTATTATTTATAAGGTACAAGGAATGAGTTGTGGAAAAGTCGACCAGGGATTTGACAAACTGCAAAAAAAAAGCTTGGATGTTTTCCTAGTCCTCACTGTGCCTGACACTCACCAGCACTGGCCTCTTTCTGTCTCTTTCCCTTTTCTGCCCTTGATAAAAGAGTTTTGTCCTATTCTATACTACAGGCTGAGAACACCTCAATATCAGCAGTGATGTGCGCTCTTCCAGCAAAAACGAGGGAGATGCTGCCACCTCATTTGAGACAGCATTGGAAATGAAAAAGAAAGAAGATTGGTCGATTCTCTAGGAGACCCACCACCATCCAGGCAGCAGTGAGACTGTCACTCCTCCCAAAACACAACAGACACAGATGTGTCAGTGCAGTAGGTGCAGGGATGCCCAAGCAGGCTCTGCACGTGGCATGCATGGGTTGACATGACCCGAGAAGGCAGTGCAGATATTCCTGTGTTGATGGCACACAACCAGGTTCAGTCTGGAGGTGGCCTGGTCATAGTTCCAGGCACTGCTGTGCAAACCCAGCCACTTTGTTTGGGAACAGGATTAACACGCTGAAATAGCACTTTTCCATGCTTTACCATGGAAAAACCATCCAGTTCCTCCCCTGGCAAAGCTTTGTGGTCCAGACCTCCTCACTCTTCTTCTTGCCTGTCTTGGCTCAAGTATAATTTGAATTGAAATTTCTAAGCAAACCAAAACTTTTCATTTTAAATCAACCTTTGAGAATTGCTTCAGAATCCTTGATATTTGTAGATCCAATAAAAGTTTCATTTTAATCAAATATATTAGAGAAGTTTTATAGAGTATATCCAGGTCAACATACTGTACTTAGTTATAAAAATTCTCCTCATTATTTCCTGAATATCTTGACACTGTTTCTCCCTCTTAGGATGAATGCAAACACATCTTAGAGTTTCCCAAGGGACAGAAATATATCAAATATATCAAATCCTCTGAACCTGCCTATTAGAACATCCCAGGCTTGCACAGTTTGTAGGAACGTTTTTTTGGTTTTGATCAGCACAAGACTTACCAGCTGCTTTCTTGACTCACCTCCTAACATGGTGATTTTAGTCTCAAACTGGGGCAGAAGTCAAATTACAGGCAGCATGATTCATGTGCCTCTCACTTCAATCTACCCTCTTCTCGGAAAATGAATTACTATTTGCTTTGAAGTAATATTTCTCTCAAGTTAACTTTTATAGGATTTGCAACCTGCATGCTGACTTGGTTTGGCATAAATTGTTGAATTACTGTGGTGATCTCACTGCTGAATGTAGCAGGGTGCTGACAAGAGGAGCTGTCCTGCACAGGGCTGTATGGTCCTTGTGCATTTGTCTCAGATTTGTTTTATACACACCACAGCAATCACAGACTCAGGTCACAATTTTCAGGGAATGACCTGAAATCCCTTCAGAGAGGGATAAGGTCCCTCCTGAGACTCTTCTTTTCCAGTTTCAACACCCCCAGATCCCTCAGCCACTCCTCATAGGACTTGTGCTCCAGATCCTTCACCAACTTCATTGCCCTTCTCTGGACTTGCTCCACTGCCTCAGTGTCCTTCCTAAATTGAGGGGTCCAAAACCAGAACGGGGCCCCAAACTGTGCCAACCTTTTGACCTATAGAGCCTTGTCTACTGCAGAAAGATTGACTCTGCATATGTTAAGGCAAAACTAAAGACTCTGCAAACTTGAATAACCTCAGAGTGGTTCTTATCCTATGTAAGAACTGTAGTTAATCTTGTCTATTGTCAATTAAAACAAATAAGAGAAAAAGAGGTCCAACTCCAAACCCAAGGAAATCTGGATTAATTAAACAAGCAGCTTCCTTGACTTTGAATCTCACTGTTTCCATACTGATCCCCTCCGCAGCTGTCTTGACAAGACTTCTCCAAGCCCAGTTTTAAGCAAATCCTTCACAATTCTCTTTCTAAAGAAAGATACCCTGCCTCAGGCCACCAGACTCTTCGATTTACACTGGTCCCTCATCAGAATCTAGAGAACTGTCATCAAACTCTCTGGCTCTCCCAAGCCAGCCCTTGGTAATATGTCTTGGACATTTTGAAATTGTATACATAAACTTCATTGGTTCAGCCATTCTTAAGCCATGATTAATAATCAAAATAATAAAATGAAAAAAAAAGAAAAAGAAAAAAAAGGCAATTACACCCATGCTGGTAACTAAAGTGAATAGATCTCTTGCACACAAAACAAATCCCTGTACATTGACTTCCTCTGAGTCACGCCCCAATACACCCACGCCTCGCCTCACTAAGGTATTTCTCATGTCATCGTAGCCTAAAGCAAACACCTACACTCTCTCCAAGCCTGCAGAAGAGAGAACCCAACCTTGCAGCACTGGGATCAAAGGTGGAAACGCCACCATCTTCCCCAGGATGTCCTGCAATTAGCAGGTGATAACCTGGAGATGGTGGCATGGCCTGAGGTAATTTTTCTCAATGGAGAGGGTGTGTGATTGCTTCTGGTGTAGCAATAAGCTCCAGACATTGGGCCAAGAGCAACAAAGGAACATCAGCTCCTGGCCTGAGTCAGTTGGACCCATCTGAGGACCACAGTTTTAGATGGAGTGAAATGAGGCTCTTACACAATGTGCCTGGTTTCAGACTGGGGTTTTCAGAGATGCTTGGAGAAATGGGCATAACTTGCCATCCAGAAAGAAGAGAGAGATGGAGACATGGAAGAGAGGAACAATGCCGGGGGGGGGGGGGGGGGGG
>JAHLSL010000045.1:7606364-7761451 GCA_025920805.1 Petroica traversi
CGAAGGAACAGAGAAACCGTGAAGACTGAAGTGCTGGAAATGCTTTCAAGAAAACTCAGACTCTTGCCCCTCTTTGGTTTCTTCTGTTTGGTTCGCATTTGTGAATACAGCCCTGTCTGACAGCTCCAGTTTCTGCTGCAAAGTGATGCTGGGCTAACAGTTTTGCAAGGTCCCACTGCAAGGTTTTACAGATGAATGTTCTTTTTGCCTTCCACAAAGCATCTTTGCATCAGCTCTAGCTCCTGAAGAGTGGTGTTTCCCACCAAGCATAGAAAATTTAGTAAGTGTTTATGCTCTTGGGTTAGAAAGAAGGGCAGGTCACATTACGGTCATGCAGTGCCCTCAGCTCACTGTGAGCCAGCCTGGTGTGAAAGCCTCAGTGGATCTCAGCCACCACACAGTGACCTCAGATGCTTCTGGGCTGCAGGTTCTTCCCCTCACTGCTGTGTCATACGGTCTCAGCTCCCTGCTCAGCCTCCTGCCTGCCTGGGTTGTCCTCCTGCCAATGCTGCAGCTTGGCTGGCAGTTCCTAGAGCTGGCAGCAGCAGCTGTGGTGTCCCTGCCACCACTGCCCTGCTGTCCCCCAGCACACCCTGGGCTTGCCCAAGCTGGCTGCAGCTTCCCCAAGAAGGTCTGGACATCCCAACAGCAAGTCACTACTCTGGTCATATGTTCCAAATACCTGCTGGAGGCAGAGCAGAGCTCTGGGACTGTGCTCTCCCTGAGGAAACCAGGCTTGTTGAAGAGAGATTTACTGGACCAAGTATGCAGCACCACCTTTGAGTGGCTGCAAACCCCTCAGCTGAGGCTGGAGCTGACCCTCAATTCTGACTTATACATCAGCGGTGGGTTGGATGGTCTTGTCCTGGGCTATTTTGGGCAGCTCAGTCATGATTTGTGCACGGCAAGGCTCTTGTAACATCCAAGCCTGAAGCAATACCTTTCACACCAGCAGGGTTAGCAGTGTAACCAGTTCCAAACCCAGCATTAGTTACAGAAAGGACACCAAGTGATCAGTCTTCATTGCCAGTGCATTATCTGTGAGGCTTTCCAGCCTCAGAAGGTAGAAGCAGAAGTTAAAACTGAGGTCAACAAAGTGGTTTAAGCAACATTTTCTTGTCCTGCACTGTCTCTTTACAGCTGTGACCATCAAAGCAAAGGCTGGGGCTACTGAACTGGATTTTCAGCAACTGTGCCCTTGAGAAAGAAGAGGAATTAGGAGTACCCTTACCTCCTTCCCAGCTTACATGGACATTTTACTATATCCCTGAATTTTCAATGGCTGAAAATCTCAGGAGACTGAGAGAGGTAACATGGGGGGGCAATTACACGCCTGTCAGTAACTGTGGGCTGAAGTATTTTCCATGCCAGCCATGCCCCTACCTTTCTTAACAGTACAGAAAAGGAACATAACTAGCAGCTAACAGCACGCTGATGTGTTTCAAAATCTTTGCTGGAATACCAACACCCAAGCAAACAAACAGAGCTGAGCATGCTGCAACGAATATCTGCCCCATCTACAAATAAGAGCTCTCCCAATTTCAGTAACCTGCAGTGAGGAATTGATCCTACGGATCTGCCAGGTGTGCCAGGCAAACACACACTCGGGCTTCTCTGCAGCAACCAAACAGACAGAGACCCATGGAAAGGTGATAGTGATGGTACAGTTGGATAGTCCCGAAATACCAGTTTCCCCATAAATAGGCAAATCAATTAAAGGTTACGAAATGCAGTAATTTTCTCTGGGTGTAGCTACATGCTTCTGAGTTTAATGAGCAAGTAAATGAAGTTGAGAGAGAGAAAGCAAAAACACACTTTTGGCTTCTACTGTTTTGTTCCTGAAAACCTACAAACCTTCACAAGCCTTAGATGACACCTGGTGACCCTTTCAGGACCTTCCAGTTCATGCCATCCTGCAAACAGTCACTCCTGCCCGCCATCCCCTTGGGACTGATGACTCCTGGGAGGAGGGGGAAGTAGAATTGAGTGTCAGGTACAGAAAGTCAGGCACAGAGATGGGATATTGTCCAAACACTTTTACAGATGATGTAGGGAAAGGGATAGGAAAAATGTCAAAAAGCAAAATCCTGCAGAGAGAATTAAAGCTGGAAATGGACTAAGTCAAATATTGCCCCATTTTTTTGTCATTTGAAAAAAGTTCTTGTACCTTTTATTTTCCAAAGTCAGATAAGGACCTCAAGCATCCAGAGGTTTTATATCTCTTGTGGGAGGATGACCCTATCCCTACAAAGGACAGACACCTGTGTATGATCCTCTCTCTCAAAAAACAGAACCGTTTTCCAGATGAACTTCAGGTCAACCCTACATAATTCCTCAACTTTGCCTCTTAACTTACAACCTGATCTCCCTGGTATCCTACCTTTAAAACTAAACAATTATTTGTTGCTCGAGGGGCAAGTGCTCTCATACGCCTATGAGCCTTTGGGCTTGTGTGCCTTGCTTCCTTTACACAGTGGAAATTTCTGCTAATTCAGAGCCATGACTGAGAACTTTGCCCTAATTTCATTATCTGCTGTACTTTCTTGGGGGCTCCTCCTCTACAGCAGTCCAATTTGTATAAAGAGGTGGTACAGTGAATCATTCAAAGACTTCCCAGTTCTGAGGGAACAATGGGGATTAGCCCATCCACAAGCAATAATAAGCTTTCTGAATCATTCTACAACAATTTCTTGGCATTGCATTTGGGGGATGAGATATACCTCCAGATTTCTCCACTCCCCAAAATAGAGGATACTGCTACTTGGGCACATTTAGTGATAGAAAAAGTAGGAATAAAGTTGCTGTGATAGAATTTCCTTATGTTGGTTTTTGGTGCACAGAACTATATTTAATTGCAATTTGCTGGTTAAAAAGTTTCTTCTGGGACCACCTTTGTTGTGCTATATGCCCCAGTCCTAAAAATGCTCCAGCCATGGTCAAGGGCTTGGTCCCAGATTTAGGAATGGATGTTCTTAGGCATGACCAGAGATTTGGCACTCCTTCCAGGGGAAGGCAGGAGCCCTCGCTCAGCCCAAGGCCCAGAAATACTAAAATCACTGCTTTCCTATCACAGGCAGTTTTGATAATCAAAATGCGAGAATTTTGCTATCCTGGGATGCAGACAGAAGGTTATTTTATTGCATAGCAAATATGGAAAGCAAAGACTGCTTCTGATAAAAATGTTTTGTGTAACCAGGAGAGATTGCATAAAAGAATATAAAAGTTCAAACTCCTCAGTGTAAACTAAACTGAGAAGAAAATTGTTAGATGAAAAGTTCTTTTAACCAACCCTTTTTTAAGATCTACTGTAAGATTTTTAATGTTACAGGATTACAAGTAAACAAAATAATCCAGTAGGATTGAAAATCACAAACCAGAGAACCTATAATTTTCCATTAAAAAGCAGGGACAAACATTTGCCTGACTTCACAACCATTAAAAAAAAATAAAAGTCTGAATTCCAACCCTACAATATTTGAACAGTGTGTTTAACTAACAGATGCATCAGTAGGGTCAATGTGACAGTATTCATGTCCTGGAATAATTTCAGCTTCATCAGTTACTGAAGGGAGATTGTCAGTGTCAATGCAAACACAAGATCTGCCCTTGCTGATACTGTGCTGTCCCAAACCAGATCTCAGCTTTACACATTGAACTCCTCCTGAGGTCCATTTACTGCTGTGCAACCATTCCGTTCTCTGTGTAATGGCACAAGAGGAATTCATATTACTTCTAATAAAGAACCACTCCACAGCCCTTATTTTAAATTTGCATTACACAGACACCTTTAAAAAGAAGGTGTCGTTAGGCCAGAGGAGCTGGCTCTGCAACATGCTTCTTTGGTAATAATATCTTCCACATTCTGTAACTTCTGAAATATAGGTATGACATAAACCCTATGGGGGCTCATATCACGGAGGTACTGCTAACCCGAACCCTGCAGCCCTTCTCATTGGGTGCACGGGGCAGACTCTGCAGCCAACCACCCTCCCAGGGTAAGCAAAGATGCTTGGATACTGTGCTCTGGAGTTGTGTCCTGCCTGCAGTGGTAACCTTAGAAAGACTATCTTTTCAGTTTGGTCATTAGATAATCTACAAAAATATCCCGTCCTGTGATCTCAGCACAAAGGGCACATGAGAGCACAGGTGGAGGGAGGTCTGCCTCGCCTCAGGAGGATGCTAAGTGGAAACCATAGTGAAAGTTGATGGTGCCAAGGACCCTTCGACAGTATTTGTCTTTCTGAATTTGTTCTGCTCCTCAGAGAACATTTCTTGACACTCTGGGAGATCTGAGTTCAGCTGCCTGCTTGGAGTCATGCTTCTTTTCAAACCAGGAGTGAGTACATTGGTTTTCGGCTGGGATGAAATTTTGAGGAAAAGTACCTTCAAGATAGATTTGTAGCTACTGTGATGACACAACCACACAAGGATGTCAGGAAATTGGATGGTCTATTTCCCATCTTCCTCCCACATTGGTCAGGATGTGAAGATCTCGTGTGTGATGAAGTTGCTATTGCCTAATGAGCTATTGCACATCTTCTGACATGGTGCAAGAGATTATGTCCTGGACTTTGCCTGCAGCAAGTAAAGCTTGGCTCTCTTTCCTCATATTAAATGCAATTTGCTGCAAAGTAGGTGTCTGTGTGTGTGCACTGTTATCATATGACAATGGCTATTGTTGAGCTGCTGTAAAGGGAACAGTGCCTGTGTCCTTTCTTAGGGAGTTGCATTTGACCCAGTAACCTATTGTATGAAAACTCTGTAAAATGGTGTGGCTTGTAAGCCAGGATGAATTTTGGCAAAAAAAAAGATAGCGATAGTTCCTGATAATCTGACACCAATCGGAGAGAGATCTCCTGTCTACTGCTTCTTTATTGAGACTCTTTTTGAGTAAGGCACCTCTGTCTCTCTGCAACTCCACCAGGGAGTTGTGTGCCTAAAACTCAGCAGGGGAAGCCAGATCATGGGTCCTTCTTAATCCCAGCTGAGCCAATCCTTCATGATTTTGATCAAAGAAATGCAATCCTGCAAAGCACGGGTAAGAAAACCAGATGCGTAAAGCAAGACAGAGGTCAGGCTGCAATTCCTCAGGGGCATTAAAGTCCCAGTTCTTAGCTTTCTGTTTGTAAGAGACTCTACCTACAGAGAACAATATGGACTAAGCAATGTCTCAGAATTGGGCTGTCTTCCAGACTCCATCTCGCCTCTCCTGAAAGTTTGTGAAAAAAACCTGGCATTGCAGAACAAGGGATGTTTGAAAGTTGGTGCCTCTGGGTGCTTCTATGAAAACTTAGGCACTTAAATACCTGCATCTGTGATCTATTATAAATACTAGATTTAATAAAACAGTTTTGCTCCAAGTGCATCCACCTCATGTACAATAGAGAGTCTTTTTCCTTAAGAAAAAAAAAGGAGGGCCTTTTCCTTTGGCAAGGTCCTTGGAGAAAGACAAGGAAGGTTCACAAACACTCTTCACTGAGGCACATTCAGTCTGAAAGTGCTTGTGTGGGCATCATGAAAATGTTGTGGGCTTCAGCTCACTGGGGAGTGAGAGCTGTGCTGGTGAGGCAGGTGACCGATGAGACACCCCTGGGAGCAGCTGCTGACTGGTGCACAGTCAGAACAATCCCTGCACTGAAGAACATCTGAATAACCAGCAGGGTGGATACACAGCCAGCAGACTCGAGGTGAATAATTCCATGTAAACAAATTTGTAAATCAGTCTGTTTGCACAACATGAGCTCAGACTTCAGGAGAAAATTCAGTAATAGATTTTGACTGTTGAGGTGAGAAGTGATGGTTGCACTGGGTTTTGGATTCAAAAGGAGACATTTTCTAAGAGTAGGTTTTCTATTTGAGGGCCCTCTTTTCCTCTGCCAGGACCTGGCCTGACATACCTCAACCTCAGCAATGTTCTGACAGCTGTTGGGAGGGAAAGGCCATGGTCTACCAGGTAAGAGCTGTATTCAAGGATCACACCCAGGAGGTAGAACATGAAGAAAAAATCAAGCAGGATTCTGCGGCACAATGGCAGCGAGGTGTGCAGCATTGGACACTGTAGACCAGGGTCATCAGCTCAAGAAAAGGGCAGGTCACTTAAAGCTTAAACGAGTGGAAGAGGTGACCAATCACATTCATGGAATTTGCAGCTATTAAGTATCATGAAAGTATCAGGATGGTCTGGGAAAGCACCTGGTTGCAAGCACTAGGACGTGTCCTGTTTTCAGACTTATTCCAAGCCATAAATGGGTACAGCCAGAGGCAGCGCTTGGGTTACTCCAGTCCTTAGCCTTTAGCAGATCTCTGGGCTCCTGGAGCTCTCCTTTTGGAACTAATTCCCTTCCATATAAATGCTTACATGTCCATTATATTACAGTACTCACATTGTAGTTCACTGGCCAGAACTGGCAGGTGGTACGGAAGACTTAAACACAAGATCTCTAATTATCTCCTGGGTTTCAGCATATGAAAGGTCCAGCTGTCATTGCAATGAGAGACCAAATGCTACCATCTTGAGACTCCCCAAAATCTAATTCCCCCCTCAGCAGCTACAATTCTATGAAATGCTGAATTAGCAAAATGTGCTACAATATTATAAACTGATGAAATCACCCAAGACACTGGAAAATGGCTCAAAGGTCTCAAGCCCTATTTGCTGGTAACCATGGCACTGCAAATTCTGTTTGCTAAATACTGGCCCTGAAGGGAAGGCAAAGGTGAGAAGCTTGCAGGAGGCAGGCTATAGTGCATGTTGCTAAGCCACTGAGCAATAACATGTTGTGTGTTCATGGGTGTGATGCCATCAGTCAGAGCAGGCATGTGACTCAGCCCCACCAACACTGAATCGAATCTTGTAAAGCACATGGCTAAATTCTCTTCTTATCTCCAAGGGATACCAGAAGAAGAAAATAAAAACCCGTCAAGAAAAACCTTTCCATTTACTTACATTCTTATAACTATCAAAAGATTAAACTGCTAAGCAGGGTAATTTTTCAAATGCTTGACACTTCCTTGATGTAGGATAGCCAGGCCTTTTTGAGTTCATCCATCAATACTCAGTCAGTAGGAGCAAAATTAAGTTCCCAGTCACCAGGAATAACCACTCTCAGGCATCTCAAGCTTTGGAGATGAGGCTGATTTTGGACAGAAGAGCAAGTAGTGGGCTGATCCCTGAACCCGTGGACCTTAGAAGCCCAGCTTCCATTAATATCCCACTGAGAAGCAAAGAGCTTTGATGCTGTGTAGTAAAACTCAGCACAGAGATCTTGGTGTTCATGAAATAACAGTGGAAAGTGGCCTGGCCAGCCTCTGGCAGTGCTGCAAACAGAGCCCAACAACGTGGTAATGGGTTCAGCTTCCCTAAACTCTCACTGCTTCCTGAGGAATGTCCTTTGGCCAAAACCCCCTTATGTCCCCACTGGGACAATGTGACTTGAAAATACTACCTTGCCTATCCTGCAGCCTAAATGACAAGCAGGAAAAGAGAAAGAAGGAAAGCAAAGAGCCACCAAGTGCTGCAGAATATGTGCTCTCAGCTGCCACCCTGCTGAGCCATTCCTGTTCTCTCCAGCACTCTCAGGTTTTAGGAAGGATAAGGCTCTCTCCATTCACCTTTCCTGGTCACTCCATGCAGGTGTTTCTTCCAGGTATGAGTGTTGAAGGGCCTCAAGTGCTTCTACAGACATTAAACTGCATGTGGTTAGTCAAAATCATAATTTACTGATAGCAGCTGACTCCTGGGATGAGCAGAAACATGCTGGGGTCAAGCTGTGCAAATTAACCCTATTAAATTATTCTTCAGTGGCTGCCTGTGCTCGTGAATGCAGTGTGCACATAACTCATGAAGGGAGCTGTGGTGAGAGCAGGTGAAGGAGAGGATGAGGCCCCTGCTCCCCATGATTGCAGTGTGGAAAGTCTGGGAGGCACCATGGCAAGACCTTTGTTGAGTAGCAGCTCCCGCACTGATGCTCAGAGTGCAGGAGAAAACTCACATTAGGAGTTTCACTTCTGCCTTACAGCTGACAGCCACTCAAAGAGATGAGGGCAAGGATCAGTGGGTGGATTGGGATGGAATAAAAGCAAACCCTTTTGATCCCTTCTTCCAACTCCCTGCAGCTCATGCAACTGTGCTTTGGAAAAGTCTAAACACTCTCGAAATCTCTTGATTCCTATGCACATCAGCCCTGTCCTTCTCCAGCACTATAGCATAACCTCCAGACACCTAGCTGGATTTTTGGTTTTGCATTGTTCTGGTTTGTTTTTTTTTTATTATTATTTAGGGGTTTTTTGGTTTTTGGGTTTTTTTTGTTTGTTTGGTTGGTTTGGTTTTTTTTCAGAAACTCTAACCTCACAGCATTTTCAACAAAATTTAGGACCCCCACACAACCGGCTCCTCTTCTTGCACCCAAAACTATTAACCAGCAACCTTTCTACAATACTTCTGTGACAGTTTCTGGGAAAGGTCAGCACCAAACCTCTCATTTGGAAATTGGCCTATTTTCATAACGTATAGCTCAGACTCAAAGGCCTGCATACAGGATCTAAGTGAAGTTTGGCCCCATTATGTCAATGGCAGTGTTCTCATGCTTCATAAAGGTTCCCTGAGTCCTGAGACTTCAAATGCACATGTGCCACCCAGAGCAGCAAACCTGTCCCAAGGCCCAATACCCTGTAACACACCCAGTGTCCGAGGTGCATCTTCCACTGGGAAATGCTAGTTATTTCCCAGTGGAAGATACATGTAATAATACATATGTGCAGTAGTACATGTAGTATTACATGTACTACTGCACATATGGGTGCTACCCACAGCTTCCTAAGTCCACTTCTTCATTTCTGTCTCAGGAGAGGCCTTTATCATCAGTGTGTGATGCCCACAGATCTCTGTACCTTATAGAGGATGCAGGTACTAAACACAGTCTGGATGCCTTAAATTGACTATGAACTAGAAATGCTTTTTTAGAAGATACTGTACAAAGGTTAAGACACAAATGTCTCTATCTGTAGACATTAAAAAGATGGCAGGTAATGCTTCAAAGTGTCTTAGAGAGAGACTCTTGGATGCTTCTTCGTGTCACCACACTAACAGGATTTTCTGTGACCACTGCTTGGTCACCTTCTTGCAAAGATCCACCTGGTGATCTGGGTGTTTTCAGAGGAAAAGGCAGTGCACTGGGAAGGTCCATACTCTTCCCTCCTGACCTTTTTTTTTCAGGACCCAGTTAAACCATAAAGCTTATTACTTTGAACTTTAGGGAGATAATTGTACTTGGCACCAATTCAGCATATTTTGCAGTCTTCAGATCTTCTCCACTCTTCATCAGATTGCACCCAGAATCTGGATCTGCACACTCTTTGGAGCAGGAACTCATTGTTCACATACAGATGGCAACTAGCAGACACCATCTCTGAAGTACTGCACTATCAGTAACAAAACCTGGCAATGATTTCAAAATAAGACCCATTACAAACCTGCTTAGTTTTCCTGTGATGTTTTCACCAGATTAGGACTGCAGGATTCAACGTATCTTTCATTAACTACATTAAGCTCTTTAAAAAACAAGTTTCTATATGACAAAAAGCCCTAAGTGAGCACCCAGCAGCCGAGGCAGAGCTGGTTGTGTTACCTTGTTGGAGGCACACTCAGTTAATCCTCGCGGAAAGTCCCCTCCGGTCCCCTGAAGTCATTGTAACATACACGCGAGTGTGCGTGCATGGGTATAAATAAAAAAATGCATCATGGACCTCGGGCACCAAATCTGGCCTTATTTGTAAGTGCTCCCCTTCCCACAGCCTTTTCTAGCCTTGACATGGTGGGGAGGAGGAAGGTGTCACCTGTTGGTGTCCTTGACAGATGTGTGGGCAAGCAAGGGGAGACATTTAGAAACAGGGAAGGAGGGAAAACCACTCTTGACAGCAGCCAAGGGTCCAGCAAACGCCCTGAGGAACAGCTCAACCCTGAACAGAAATGAAAGGTACTCAGAGTGAAAGAGAATGAGAGGCTGGAGAAAATACAGAGCAGTGCATCTCTGCTCTGGGGCAATGAGAGTGATACTAAGGGCAAAGCATATTCACCCTAAAACCCACCTCCATATAACCTGCTCTGACTAGTGATGATCAGAGCTTGTTGAAAAGTTTCTAAGAAAACATAAGGGAAATATGTTTTTTAGACCATATTCATCACACAGTCACCCCTGTGATTGTGAGATCCATTCCGTGTATCTCTCAGGTCAGCTACAAAGTCTGAGCTATCTTCTTGCAAAATTTTAAGATTTTATGGCAGTTTTGTACTTTGTTTATAATTTTTTGTGCTTCCCAAAAATAAAAAAAAAACCCAAACAAAATACTAACTGTTTGGATTAATATTTTCCCTGAAAATTTGAAACAGAAAAAGGCATTTGTTTCCTTGGTCTGCTTCTTTGTGTGAAATTATTGAGTAGAAGAATTTTTCTCATCCCTTTACAGATGCTGGTCTCATCCTTCACCGATTTCATCATCTTATGTTCTGAGGCTCAGATACATGTGTAAACTTCACTATGCACAGGGGTGAGCACAGTCAGATCAATCCAGGGTTCTGGACAATGCAGCCACTACCAGAACCAGACACAATTCAGCATCTGGTGTCATGACATGAGAGCAAAGGAATGGCTCCATGAGTTAATTCCATGAGATATTAGTTGCTTATCTTTGGCTTTGGCTGCTTTAACCAGAAGTGATTGTATCCTCGAAGCGTGGTAAAAGCACACTGATTTAAAGTGTGCCTTTTTGCAGTAACATGAGTGCCTGTGTACAGAGCCTCAATCTGAGGGTGCACACAAACCCCACTCTCCCATGTGTTAGCAGTACCAGAAAGCCACAGGGAATGAAAAGCATTCCCTCCTTAGCTGAGCACTGGGAACCTGTATTTCAAGTCATTTCTGTTTGCAGAACTAAACTGAACTCCCCTGCAGCCCAGGTGGGAGGCAGAGCAGCCCTGGCTCCTGGCAGGAACATGATCTACAGAGCTCCCAGAGCCCCTGCCCCAAAAGGAAAACCTCCACAACAGGCAGGAGCAGAGCCGCTGCTTAAAGACCTGACCCTCAAAACATCAGAGACAGCAGCTCTGCCAACCCTCCATGAGCTGATGGTCAGGGAAACAGGAATTTGGGAAGCTGCCTTCTAGGATCTGGGAAGCAGGGGTGGATTCTTCACTCTGTGGTGCCCAGGAAGTAAAAAGTGCCAATAATTCATTAGCTGAGCAGCATTTGGGCAGCCCGGGATGTTCCAGCATGGAGCAAGTTTTGACAGTAGACTGCAAGTGCTCCCTACATGAGGGATGCTCCATTTTCTACACAAGCACACAGCTGCCATACCAGAACTGGACAGAACTGGAAAATTATACCATATATTAATGTGGCATGTGAGAGGGTTACGGTTTACCTTTTGTTCTTATTTAATGAGAGGGCGGGAGAGGAGGGGGTTAAGGGAGGGGTGAGATCATGATAGATGAAGAGAACTGGCTTGGCTAACTCTCCATAGCCTGTAGCTACTGCAATATTTATCAAAGGGAAGGTGCACCTTGGCAAGCTAACCTGCCTGAAATTGGAAGGTTTCAGATGAAAGGGAAACCCTGTAAAGTAAAACAGGAGCATGATGGCAGGGAAAGAAAAGCTATCTCCTCACCAAGAGTTTCCATTTCTGAATGCTTTGCTTTGCCCAAAAAAAAAAAAAAACAAACCAAAAAAGCAAACCCACAAAGGAAAGCAACCTGGCCAGGCCTGCCCGGTCCCAGAGCACAGGAATCAAAGTGCCAACAAACAACAAACTCCCTTTTCACAACTTGCAGAAGTCCTCTGGTATGTGCTAACACTGCACATTGCCCTGCCTGTGAGGCTGGAAGGGTCCCATCCTAAGAGCAGCCAATTTCTACTGCATTTTCCTGAATTTTGAAGTTATTTGCACAGACAGGGCAGGGCCCTTGGGTGCCCATTACGGGTCTGCTTTTTCAAGAGGAAAAGCTTGAAGATGCTATCATGAATGGCATTTCCTGCTTCTCCTACAGTTCTTATTGACATAGGAAAAAAAAAGAATTTTCTGTCAGTGTTACCAAGACCTCTTATTTACCAAACACTGTATCAGCACAGGGCTTGGACCTATTTAGAAGAAAAAAAAAGCATGTAGATGAACGTCAGGGTCCTGCAAAATATTCCCTTGATTTCTTTTTAGCACAAGACATGGAAACAACTTTGAAAAATTTCAGGAAAATATTTGATATAATATAGATAATTTTTAATTAAGATCTTGCCTGTGGGCAGACCCACAACCCTGGCATCTCTTATCTCCCAGCACAAGGCACTCCCAGTATCCTGTACTCCGATGGAAGGAGCAAGCTCTGTGCATGCAGGGATGGGATTCTTTTAGTTGCTTAACTGTTCCCTTCACAAAGGCAGCTCCAAAGTGAGGTGATAAGTCACTGCGAGAATTGGAGGAAGGTTTATTTTTTCAATTTGGATGAAAAATATAGATCTCATTCTCTCCTCCCAACAAAAAAAATAAGGTTTTCAACCAGACTGGATGAGTGGCTGTGTGGCTCTGCTTTCTATTGCTTTCTTTTTTAAATTATAATTTCCCTAATTTTTATCTCAATCTATCACTAAAAACAAAAGAGCGGTCTGAAAGCTTCAAAAGAGAATGGTGTGATTTTTCCAGCAGTTTTTCTTATTGTCCCTGCCTTCCCACGCCAGCCCTGGCGCACAGGGGCAGGGGAGGAGGGTGCTTGGCACTCTGGAGGTTCTCACACCCCTCTCCTGTCTAGACCAGGACTATGTCTGATTTTCTATCACCCCAAGGCTACAATTTCCAGTGAAGAAAGTATTAAATTCAAAACCATCTGCCCATCTCGGCTCTTTCCGAAAAGTCAAAACCCGTCAGAGGCCAAATTCCCACGTCTGGCATCAGAAAGGCTCCTGTCCCATTTGCAGTTTTAACATCATCATTGCTCAACCCATGACGTTAAAGGCTCTCACAACGTGTTTGGGGCAGGGGCAGACACTCACGTAAGGTCAGGATTTCATGAGGGCACCGAGAAAAGAGTGGGTACAGCACGGAGCAAAGGTGCTGGGAGCTGAGCAGGATTTAACCCATTTTAATGTGCTCCTTGTCTGACTCGTTCTGCTGTCCTCTGGCTTCTCCCTGCAGAGACATTGGCTCAAGTTTGCCTGCTGCCGACTGGGCCAGAATCTCATTTGCAGCATTAATCACGGGCAGCTCTCCCCGGGGCTTGATGGCAAGCCGGGGTCAGCGCTGGGTGCAGGGAGGGGAGGAGGAACAAGGCGAGTCACTCAATCTGCTGCCTGGTGTCACAGGTGATTTATGGCCCTCTTCAAACGCAGCCATTGATCTGTTCTGCTTTCCCCAGCATGCTTGTCAGCGTGTAATAAAGCCAATGGGAATTCCTGGGTGTTGAGTCAAAGAACTTAAGTATGCTCAGGTTTGCTTATTTAAAAAAACACACCTGAAGTCTCCCCATTTGGGAAACAGCTCAAGATTTACAATCCTGCAGAAATTTGCAAGGGTAAGAACAAGAAATACAACCCCAACCAGCCCTTCAGGCAGCTGGCCAATTAATCTTCCCTTTGCTGTCTGCTGCTTGTTCTCCTTTCTGCCTTCAGCAGTTTTGGAAGATCTAAGCCAGGCAGCACTGGTGACTTCCTCACGCCTGGCCTGCAGTGAACCCCCGAGATCTGGCCCGCAGGTGAACCCAGTCATTCCCTGGGCTGCAGATCCCAGAAAGGCTGCTCTGGAAATCACCTGCTGCTCTCCGTGCAGATGAGCCCCAGGGCCAGGCCAAGCACAGTGTGGGCCCAGCAAGGTGAGGGCTGTGTGGCCACCTGAGCTTAGCAGCAAACTCCTGCTCAGCTCCCTGTTGGGAGCTCCAGGGACCACTGACCTCAGCAGCTCTGGGGTTGCTGGCCTAAGAATTGTTCTATCTTCACCTGGGCTGCTGCAAGGAGGGAGGAGGTGCAGGGGCAAGCCAGGTCAGGCAAAACATGACAGTGCCATTGATGGTGCATGGTAAGGGACAGCACAAGGCACTGATTTCTGCCCTGAAGCCACAGCCCACATGTGGGCTTGTATCCATGCTGTGTAGGATGAAGGAGAGCAGGCACTGAATGGCAAGAGAGGCACCTTGCCCAGAAGGCAGCCCAGACGTCACCAGGCAGTTCATACTGTTCTGCCCTTGCAGGACCTGTCCTTGATTGTACTATCAGTGGCTTCTCACTTCCATCAAGAAGGAAACATTTCTCTACTGCATGAGCTAAACCTTTAAAATATTGAAACAGTAACACTTTTGCCCAGTAAAGTGATGTAATGCATCTTATTATCTTGCTTTTCTCTTGATTAAAAAAACCCCAAATAATAAAAAGTCCCCAATAAAACAAACAAGGTTGCATATTTTCTCAGGCAACCTTTTAAAACAAAGAATTTGCATATTGCATCAGAAATATGGCAGCCAACTCCCAAAATTCTACTTCTTGAGAGTAGTTTTCCTAAAAGTAGCATTTCCAATACATTCTTCTTTTTCTAATCAGAACACATTGACTGAGGAACCTAATAAGAAAGTAGTTAATAAGCTGCAGCAATTTTTATCCTGACAAGATATTCACTTTCCCAGCAAAGTCCCATTAACAATTACTAGGCAGTAGAATAATGAGATTGCAGGAGCTGCTCCACAGATCTCATTAAAACTGCCAACTTAGGAGCATGTCATGCTCTATTTCAGAGCACTCACAAATGCTCGGCTCCCCTGGAAAGGCAGGGGTGAACCATTTGCCACAGGTATCTAAAAAGTTACAGAATTCCCAGTCAGTGGCCATTGAGATGATGTTGGCCCCAGTTCAATGGATTTTTAATTTCAGCTACAGTACATGTCATAACAATCAGGCTGTGTGAAATACAGAGCAGCAGGTTCCTAAGAAATATTAACGCCAAGTCTGATTGAGTAATGAAGGAAAATGCACACCTATGGGACTTTCCACAATTCTTATCAGTTCTCAAAAACCCCCAAGAGACATCTTCCAGTCTCTTTTTTTTCTGGGATGAACTTCCCAGCACTCTGGGGAGGAGAGAGAGTAGTGGGAGGAATAGAAAATCCCTTTTGAATGAAACATTGAATTAAATGCCAATGAAATGTTGATATTTAAAATGCTCACTCACATATGGACAGGCTGGGAAGGTCAGCCCACGGTGGTGTTGGATTCTCAGCCCAGTGAATAGAACAGCTTCCAGTTTTGCCTATCTGAGCACTATTTTCAAGAAACTCAGTCCTCGTTTTTTATCTTCCAATTTGAAGATTGCCTGCAACACCCAAAGACACAGGGAGAATTGGGAAGAGGTGATCTTCTAGGAAAAGAAGCTGTTCTCTGGCCAAATCAAAACTTCTAGGACAGAATGAGATTTCTTGTTTTCTGTACTTCATTTTTTATTTGCCCTCCCAAGTCACAGCAGAGCTGTCACTAGAAAGGCAGCAGTGCCACCGAAGGCCTCAACACTGGGAGTGCCAGCAACTTTTGTGGAGATTAGCACCAGTAACTCCTTTGCCTTTCTGAGGCAGACTTTGTGACTTTTCTTGTCCAGAGGGCAAGTCCCAGGGCGATAAAAGCAGCCAGCTTGTCCTGCTAGCAACACAGACAGTGCCTCATCTCTGTAGCAGAGGGAAGCTTTCTCCCAACAGACCCTGTGTGGCTAAATCCTACTGTAGCAACCAGCTGGAGTCTGCATGTAAACAGCACACACATCCGAGAGCAGCTGGGCAGCTTGAGTAAATGCTGGCATTCACAGCCAAGCCCTCGGAGCCCTGCTCAGGCGCAAAAATGATCTGCAGTGCAATCCTTGCAGTATGGAACTCTCAGCTTTGTGACTGAGCTCAGGAGTGGTTCCCCTGAAGAATCCCAGGTTGAACAGGTTGCAAGGAAAAGATTCTGCTGGTACACTGACTTCAGAGTTAACATTCTCCCAGCTGAGCAGAATTAGGTCAAGAAGTACATGGCATTGCCTCAGCAGGAAGAGGACAGATTTGTGGGGATCTGAGGACATTGCTTTATACTGGCTGAAAATCTGGCCCTAAATATTTTACAAAATTTGGTAGAAAACTGCACAGACTGCTGCCAAGAGGAATGCTCATTCTGGGGCTTTAGAGGAAAGATAGAGGCAAATTTGAACCTGTGACTTTACCATGTGATTTTGGGGGAGACCCAGCAAGAGAAGTGCTGCATCTAAATTAGGCTCATACCGTGTCAAACACTCCCTCACACTCTCCCAGATAAAGTGAGAGGAGTTGCTCTTCCACCTCCCAGATCAAGCCTTGAACAAGGCAATTAATTAGAAAACGGCAATTTGATTAGACTCAATTTTGCCTGGAGTAAAAAACATCCACTAACTATCACCAGCTAGGGAAAAGGTGTTCAGTTTCCCCTGAGCTTTCTGGCTGCGTCACTTGGGAGTACACATGGATTCATCAGAGCTAAAGGTGACAAGCTGAGGTTTAACACAAGACACTGTAAACCTGCTATTTTGTATTTTTCAAACTTCACATGGGAAATAACCGCAAGATGCTGAGCTCTTGACAAGACTGACAGCAAGAAAGGGTATATGGGGAAGTGACAGACACCTATCTGTGTTCCTGCCACCCTTAACACTGTCCCAGTGCAGGAGCTGCCACACCAACAAAACCAGTGTTAAAGTTACCTCCAACAAACCAGGATAAACCATCAGTGGAAGCTGGGAGATACTGCCCTTGTGGGAGATACTCCCATGATCAGGCTACAACCAGATTGTCTCACTGGCTCAAATATCTAGCAATCTCACATCTCTACATTCAGGAAAGATCTTATAGCCACAACTTCCTTTTACCAGTTTAAATGTGGTTTGTGTAAATTTATCTGACCAGCAGATGACAGCCCTTCCTGGAGGACCACAGAAGCAGAGCTACAAAAGCAGTGGGTGAGATGCAGAGCCATCACTGCTCTATGCTGTGTGTGCTCTCCATTGAGGTGTTGGAAAGTGCTCTGAATGTTCTAGATCAGTGGTTGTGTGCATATCCACCCACCCAAACAGGCTCATTCATTGCTCTGCGGTATTTTCTGGGCACAATCTGGTGATGAACAGCCCACACTGACACAGCCTGAGGTACTGTGAGGCACACGCTTGCACATTTAATCTGGCAGCAGAAGCAGCAGTGCCTCTTGGGACACCCAATACAGAGCCACAGAGGGGAAAACCAGCACCCAAATCACAGGGATGCTTCTGGGAGCATCTGTCAGTATTGCCATAATATAGTATCTGCTGGTTCGTGTGCCAACAGACTCATTTAGCACTCAATGGGTAACATTTTGACTAACTCTAATTATTTGAGTCAAGTTTGCAGAGGACACCATCAACTGTGGTACACATCACTACTGCACGCCCCTACTGGGCTCGAGGTCATGGCAGCCCCCTTGGAAAAACCTGAAATATCTGCTTCTTGTGCAAATTGTAACAATAGCCTTTGTGCCCTGCCTGTGTGGGAATGGAGCGTGTTTAAGCCACTGACAATGCTGAGTTCCTTGAAGTTGCTAATGGGTTAAAGCTGGGACATCTGGTGAAACACTAGCCTCAGCTGTTCCTCAAGTGACATCTTCTTGGGTCAAATTTATCTCTTCTTGCCAGTCCATCTGCTCACAGCCTGTCAATGATAAACACTTGAGAGCCACAGAGCAAGCAAGGCAGCAGACAGCAGTGAAGGACAGCATCTTGGAGTCTAACTAGATAGTGATATGGGAGCAAAAATAGCCCCAGTTCTCTCCCCCTCCCAGTCATCTTCCTCCCGTTGCACTGCAGGGTCAGGGTCAGGCCAGGGAAGCTGCGTGTGCCACGCTGAACACAGAGCCCAGACCAGGCCACCCGAGGGCTGAGGAGAGACTTGTCTGTGCCCTAAGGTAACAAGGAAAAAGCCAACACACACAACACACTGCTGTACTTGCTCGTCCTTCTACTGTCCCAGGGGAAAGGTTCACACGTGTGCTTCCAGCTGGGGAATGTTCATTTCCTTATGCAAGGCACTCCAGAGCTTCAAAATCTTTGCTGGCCACCCCCCGGGCAGTCCTGCCCACATACCAGCACAGAGCATGCAGCAAGAGGCACAGGGGAGCTGGAGGCTACCAGAGAAGGCACAGGAGAAATGTGCTGCTCAGTTTCCGAGAGTTTGTACATTCAAGGTCCATTGCCTCCTTGCCCATGTCTCTTAGAAGGACAGCTTTCTTCCAGAAGGCAACGACCCTCACTGTAGACATGAGTATAACACACACACACACACACACACACACACACACACACACAGAGCTCTCCAAGGCACAAACTCAAGAGCCCCAGGTGACCCCATAGCCTGTAAAACACCAAGATGTCTCCCACTGCTTCAAGGGGATTATGTATCCGAGACTAGAATGATATAAAATCCAATCAAACAGGGAAATATTGCAAGGATTCTTGGAGGTTAACTTGTGTGTGTGTGTGTGTGTGTGTGTGCGCGCGCGCAAATGGCAAGGAGTCACTTCACATTAAGGGTACTCTGGGAAAAACAGATTAAACTTCCTTTGCTGTCAGCTGACGAACAGTGACCTCCTAAGATGCATTAACCCGATGGGTCTCAATCTGGTGAGTAAATATTTTAGTTTAAAATTGGTAGACACAGTACAAAGACCACGATTTTCCCCATGAGTTACAAGGGTATGTTCTCAGTTAAAGAAGCACTCTGTGCTCTTGTCTTACTATCAAAGTGGTGATGTCCCACAGCTAGTGAGGATCAGTTTCAAGTTGGCCCTTTTCTACGCAGTGAGAAACCTTAACTCACTTGGATTCTTTCACGGCAGTGTCATAACACTGCACTGTGCTACTGCAATGCACCTGCTTGTGGCCTGATGCTGCTCCAAGCACAGCAAGGAAACATCATCATGACCCCCTTGAAGCAACAGGCTTCTTGGCATGCTACAAATACCCTCAAAGAGAAAAAGCTCTTTCACACTGCCAGCGCTATGCAATTGCTCTAATGAGCCACACGACTGTAAGGAAAGCATTTGCCTTCTCCTTCACAGACTTCTCCATCCCCCCAATTAACTACATTACCCTCATAACTAACCCCCTGTGCCTGGCGCGTGCTGGCAGCTGGCAGAGCCCTGGGTTCAAGACGTGCTTGATGCATTGCTGCACAGCGGATCAGGGCACAGACATTTTAGTGTGCGTCAGACACCACATTTCTCCATCCTTGAAACTGATCCTGCCGGAGTGTGCTCTCTGCAGAGCCAAGACTTTAACCCGAGAGCGCAGCTGCATTTTCAAGTATCATGTTAATACAGTGTTGTGGTGGGGATTTTGTTCAAGGGAGGATGGCTCCACTCTGACCTTTGTCTCCAGAGGCATGCTTTAAAATTAAAACCTTTCTTCTTCTGTGTCCCACCACTAATTTATCTCCATTCATACAAGAGTGTGATTCTAAAAACCGTTTCCATTCTCATCTGGTAGTGTGCATGGCACTTTGTACATGCCAGCGAAGGCCAAGAGAAGAACAATACCTAGTCTTTATTTTTAACCCTAGAAGTCTTTTAAAGATGTATTACCTCACAAAAGGGAGAAAGATCTTGGTATTATCTATCTGGCATGGTGGCATCCCAGCACTGAGCTTGGGGTCAGAGACACAGACCAAGAAATTACATTAAACCAACTGTAAAGCCAAGCCAAAAGGCTCCTCAGGGATCCTGGACTCTGAAGAGGGAGCAATGAGGATGGTGGCCAGGAAGAGCAGCAGCAGCACTGGCAACCCTGCACTGCTTCTGCTGCCACGTGCTCCTGATCCATCGTGGCAAGTCCTCTCCTCACCATGAGTTTACTCCTGCTCCTGCAGCTGTGAGCCCGCGGGGCCCGCAGAGGTCTAACCATCCCCGGCACAGCCGGATCCACGCCGAGAAATGAGACTTCCTTATGCTTTTAATTGTGCTACCCTCTAGTGGCCGATGCCATCCCCTTGGAGCTCGGATCTCCACTCCTGGCAGAGGAGAGGCCTTGGACTGCAAACCTTCAAGACCAGAAGTGAGCTTGGAGCTGTGCAGGAATGACTTGCACATGGGAAAGGAGACAGAGACCTGGCAAAGTCAAACGCCAGCCCAGGCTCCACCACCCCAGCTCTGCTTTGGGCTTAGGAAGGGCAAGGTCTTCCCTTCTCAGGCTGAGAGGTCTTGACCAGAGCAGGGTGAAGCCAGCCCAATATCAGGTGCTCGCAACACCAAAAGCATCACCAAACTATCACTCTTGGCAGGCTCTCCCAGAGAACATGCTTCCTTCCTTCTCCCTGCTGTCTCACACCAGGCGCTCCAGCAGCTTGGATGGCAGCAGAAACACTCAACAGTCAATAAAAATGGGTTAGAATTCAAGGAACGTCCTTGCAATTACCGGGATAATTGCTACATTTCAGAACCAAACATTACTTAATGGCGCTCAATTATCTTGTGGCAGGGCCTGCAATGGCAGCAACTAATTGCTTAACTAAAGACTTTCTTCTTTCCACCCTGTGTCAACACGCATGCATGCAATTAGGCCATTGGTGCAGGGAGGAGAGGAGATTCCCCGTTGTGAAAAGAGGGGTTAAGTGGCAGCCACAGCCATGTTCCAAAGCTCAGAGGACAGGTGTCTTGCCTCAGACTCATCCTTACGGATGTGAAGCAGAACCTCAAAAGCCCAGGATGGAAGAAGGATACAAAGCCCAAGTTTGTTGGGCTTTTTTTCCTGTCTTTTGTTCAGAAACCAAGACCTCAAATGACTATGTGACTGGTGCCCCTCTTACAAGCCTATAGGCCCCCAGGTTCAGCTGCATGTCAGTAACCTTTTCATTGTTTATCAGTCTGCAGAGTTCATAGATACTAGCAAAAAGAAAAATCAATCAGCTGCCTAAAAGCTAATAGAAGATTTTCCTTTGTTAACTTTCAAACTTGTTGAAAGTCTGCATGTTGTTAATCTCTCCTCTGAGCATCTCTCTCATATGAAAGTGAAGCAAAGGGAAAATAGGTGCATTTTCCTTGTTATTTGCAATTTTATCACTTCTTCACAATTCTCTACTATCTTAAGAACTCTCATAAGCAGAGCCTTTCACTTTCACACAGAACTACTCCCTGTCCTTCAAGTTCCTTTCCCTTCTCCCTGGCTTTTTCAGCTTCTCCTCTACTTGAGGTGGAAACACAAGACGCCAGATCAGGCCATTACTCTCGTGAAAACATCAGGTCCTGGTTTCTGCCATCACTGTTCATGTTTGGTTTGTTCTTCTGACCAGACAGGGTTCACCACAGAGCCAGTCCCAGGACCTGTCTCCTGAACATTGTCTGCCCTGGATCCAAGGGCTGTTCCTGATCAGCTCTGCTCATCCCTTCCAGACTCACATTTCTCAGACACAAATTCCCAAGGCTGTTTTGCTGTTCAGTTACCAGCTCAACTCCCTCCCTTTGAAGCCCCTCCTTGCTACTCCTAAGGACTTTTTTTCTACAATTCATCATAGTTTCCACAGAAGCAGTAACAAACTTGGGTTGACTGTCCAGCTCAGAGCCCCGCTTAGAAGCCTTCAGTTTGATGTTAAACTGACTGTTCTCACCCTGGTTTTATGCGTTTGACTGTTTAAATTACAGTCACAGCTGGGTCTCATCCTTAAAGTTACTGAACAATTCTGTCAACATTTGTTACCAAGGCTTCAGGACCCCAAATTTTATATTTAAAATATTTTCATTTTCCTCTTTGCTACATTAGCAGCTTTCACAAGCTAAAGGGCAGGGTGTCCTCTCCAGAACACCAAACTACTTTGTCCTCATTTCTCTCCATTGTTGATGTCCTGTGTGTGCTCTTTGGAGTTGTATTCCTGTTATAAGCCAAGAAAGGGGACAGGAGTCAATGGGGTACTAAGACCTTGTGGACTCAAACTGGTCACTTAAAAGAATCATAACCCAGCAAGGGAATAGTTAACATTCCCTAAAACTAAGGCAGTTTCATAGCTCACAGTTCAGTTTGCTAACAAGGCACCCTCTCCATTTTCACACGCGCACACATGGGCTAATTGTTTCACAGGAGTAACCTCACCTGCAATTAGCCACTGTTCTAAGTCTTTGATCTCTATAACTCTCCAGAGGACAGCAAGATTCCCACATGAAAGCACTTTATTATTTTATTTCACATTTGGGAGTGACCCTGTGCTCCTGGATTTATTAAAGAAAAGTCCTTACCTGATCTCAGGGACTCCCACTGAGCTGAGCGAGGCTGTGGCAAGGGTAAAAAGTTCTCTTTGGAGCATGGTTATCCCAGGTGCTAAGGATAAGTGAGTGCAGCCCCCACCTGGCTTCACCTGCTCTCTGAGCAGACTGCTGCTCTGCCAGCATCAAACCCATCCCGGAGATGGACTTTTTGGGGACATGTCTTGTCTTGCTGATTCACTTCCTAGGGTAATTTTTATTTCTTTGAGCTATTGTCCAATTCACAGTTAAGGATCAGCACACCTTGTCCCTTTCCTGGCAGCTTACCTTAGCCAAGGGACAGGAGACATCTGCATTTGATCCCGTAGCACCAGCTCAGGCCAGAAGAGCCAGCTGGTTGCCAGATTTTGCCTGGCTGTTTTTCTAGGGAAAGGGATGGGGCAGAGCAGGTAGCTCAGAGGCCCAAGCCATAGGTCTGGTCCCAAAGAAAACAAAACGTCAGGGCCTCAAGGCTCTTAATTAACTCTATTAGAGTGATAATCGTGGCCTGCCCAACCCCAGGGGAATGGAAAAAAACCCTCCAGTGTGAGATGCATATAAAGGTACTGGACTGAAACATGAATATTTTTACCCACTGTCAGCAGTTAGGAAGCAGTGGGGGGGTGGGAGGACAGTGAGAAGAAAAGATCCTCAGCTCAAGGAGATTCTGGTTTAGCAGCAGCACATAGGAAACAACTTAGAAGTCAGAGATTTCTGTGAAGTGTATTTGCATTTTGCAGGACTGCTTTCAAAACATCTGAAAAATTTAGACTGTATCCTTTAGAGTTCATTAATGCACAGTAAAATATGCCCCTAATTACTTCCTTTTTGTCTTTTTTTTTTTTTTTTAACTAGGTGTGGCTTAAAAATAAATCTCTCACATTTCCTTGCAAAAGAGCAGATAGGACAGTGTTTTAAGAAAGCCAGCACTACTTCCATGCCTCTGTGCAAGAGCTCAGCTCCAGTGATGAGACTCTTTTCATCTCACAGGGATGTGTTTCCAGAAACTGTTTCAAGGGAACAGGAGAGGTGCCTGGTTCCCACAGCTACCAGAGTCCACTCAGTGGCTGGTACTGCAGCTTCATAGAATCATTGAATTTCCTGATGTGAAAAGGGCTCAGGAGGATCATGAAAGTCCAGTTCCTGGCCCTGCACAGGATGGCCCCAAGTTCTGTCACCTGGGAGCTTTCTTCTCCCTCTTTGGGTATAAAGAGACCTTGCAGGAGTCAGGGCAAAGCCACCCATCATGAGTATCACTTCAGGGCTGGTGTGAAAGGACACAACATCTGGCAGGCAGCAAGAGTCAGGAACTACTCTTTTCACTCAAACTGTGTGGGT
The DNA here is from genome assembly GCA_025920805.1 of Petroica traversi. NCBI lineage: Eukaryota > Metazoa > Chordata > Aves > Passeriformes > Petroicidae > Petroica > Petroica traversi. The sequence goes on from JAHLSL010000045.1 coordinate 7,629,977, forward strand.
TTGGAGTTTCAGATGTAGCACCAGGAAGGTGCATAATTAGATCACCCCAGCAGCTGCTTTATATTATGAAATCACCTTAATTTGCCTGCTGCCTTTGGAAGGCAGAGAAAACTTGACACCACCTTCTTCCATCTGAGCCTGCAGGCAGGAGATGCTGACCCCAGCTAGTCAGTGGGATCAGCACAGCTATTCCCCTGCCTTCTGCAGTTGTGGACCCCCCGCACATGCTGATAAAGGATGTTTTAGAAGACAGCCCAAAGGCAGTGCTGGCAGGGTGCAGACCTAGAGGGCTCCCCTGGCTCTGCTTTTGGTAGCAGTTCCTCCTGCCAGCTGCCCACCAGTGCAGTGCTCTTGTGTTTAAGCACGTGGCATATGAGTGACACCAAATTAAAAAATTCTTCCCTCACTAAGCACCCAGCTCAACCCAGGGTCTCAGCCCTGAAATGTCTCTTTCATCTTCTTAGTTGTAAAACCTACCATGTCAGCTCATCACTTATAAAAGCCTCATATCACAAAGTCTCTCTGAAGTGTGGTTTGCCCCAGTTATTAAAAAACCCCCACAATCACAAATAATGTATTCTCAAAATGACCAGTTAATGGTTGGCTTTGCTTTCTGGCTTCTTCACTTTCAGGCAACACACATTTCACCCTTTCTTTGTTAATCTGGAAACTAGAATTTCACTTTAATGTTAGTGATGACTGAGATGAGGGCAGAGAAGTACAAGTGGCTGGCTGGCCCTGGCTTAATGCACAACCATTCCTCAGCTGAACCACAGGCTCTTCACCCTCCCACCCTGACCCCACAGCTCAGTTCAGCTGATGGTGCAGCCACCCTGCACCAGAAGCCTGTTACTGTCACAGCCTGACCCTTTGTTCATGCTTCCAGAGCTGGCATGTTAAGGGGGAAAGGAAGGAAAGAGTAACATCAATTTCCCAATTAAAAACCACTGAATGGTGACACTCAAACTCGGACTTTATTTTCATTTTTAAGCCCAAAAAGCCTTTGGGATATGAGACCTTCTGCATTGGTGTTACTGCATCTCACTGAGGGCAGACCTTATCAGCGGTTTCATCATCTCCTTTTATCTCACAGGCCCCTTACCTTCCCACGTGACTGGAAAAAGTCAGAAAATCTCGGTCTGTGCTGCCCTGGTACCTGCGGGTAGCATTCAATAACAGGTGCTGCGAGCACAGGGCTGCTCCTGCCCTGACCCTCCTGCCAGAAGCCTGTCAGGCAGCTGCTCTGTCTACTCTGTACCCTGCTTAGCAGAGGACAGTGCTTGACTTTTTCATTCCCCTCCTCCTCATTCTCCTCCACTTGAAGCTCTTATTTCTCACCTCCCACTGCAACACTTATCAGAGAGTATATCCTTCACCTCTAACTCAGCTTCCCTTCCCTCAGACTGGAAAGTCACAGATGATGGGGGTGGGAGGTGGCAGCTTGTTCTCAGCTCATTAATCTATCACAAACCTCTGCAGCAGGCTAGCTGCCTCCAGCCCCGATTAATTTTCAAGCACAAAGGAAGTTTGTGTTTGATTGGATATGCTGGATAAATGATTCCAAGCTGTGAATTTCATTTCATTTCATCACTAGTCACAGACAAGGGTTGAAATCCTGTGCATGAAGTCAACAAGTGAACTTCCATTGTCCTCCATGGCAAGGTGGGACACTGGTCACCCTGAAATAAATAATAATGTAAATTAGATCAAAGGAGTCCATAGGAAGGGGATATGCAAGAAGAGCTTTTTCATGTCATCCTTATCTTTACTCCTGGTCTGTGGATTCACATATGAAGGGGATATTTGCTTTCCTATATCACTAGTAGCTGTGAAACAGAAACACATCATTAAGGGGCCTCACAGTCCCAGCTAAGTAAATCCCAGAGGCTTCTAAACCAGCCCAAGATGCTCTTATAACATCAGTCAGACCTTTCAGTTTTGCTGGTAGCTCTGATATCCCTATGGATAGGGATGTTTCTCCTCTGGGCACAGAGAAGTCTCTGCATACCTCTGGCAGCAAACTTTCCCATGGAGCTCTCACCATCCCTGAAGTGTCACTGCAGAGTTTAGGGCTGGTGGCACAACTTCAACACTGTTCAGTCCAGTCTGAGATGACTCAGGCACCCTTTCCAAGGACATAAAGGGTCCCCCCCCTCCAAAATGGTACACCAGTGAAGCGCTCACTCAACATGAAGCTCCTCCCAGGAATCAGGGAAAGCAAAAAAAAAAAAGTTTAATTTTTTATTCTTTTTTCTTAAATGCTAGTGATTGTGCAGTGGGGTCCAGATGTATAGGCCTGGCTCTTTTTGCACAAAGACCCCAAAGCCCAACCAGGGAAATCAATTACAGATTTCAGAAAGTTTCTCTCAGCTCCTCTACTGTGCCCAGGCAGGCTGAAGTGAGAGTTATTCAGTCCTGCATGAAATAAGGTGTCAGTTCTCAGCCCAGCCCTGTAATACAGCATCCTCATTGAAAAAAGCCCCTGTATCACACATGACATCACACAGGAGAGACAGGGGAAGAAAGAAAAGGGAGGTAAAAGTGTGACAGGAGGAACAGAGAAGAAAGCAGGACACACAGTCATGACCTGTGCTTGTTACTAGTGCAGCACTGAACATCTGCACTTCACAGTTTGTAGTCTGTGCTCTGGAGCTGCTGAAGGTCTAATGGCTTCTCCCACTGCTGTGCCATGATGTGACATGTCCTTTTCTGGACAATACAGGGCCAGGAGGAAACTTTTAGGGAAAAGCTGCTCAGCATTAACTGTGCTCAGCATGGGCACAGCCTCCCTGACTGGATGATGAATGGCCTCAGCACTGCAACCTCCACAAAAATGCACTTGCCTGAATCTCTCCATGGCACCTCACTGGCCTCCAGAGCCTAATTCCTGAATTAGGTACTAGGGCAGAGGTTTTTGGTTTCCAAACCAGACAATGTGCTGGAGAGTGGCCAAAGGCTGTGGGTACACTGAGCGAGGGTGGGGTAATTTGGGGGGGAAGCTTTCTGCCTACAGGGAGAGCAGGATGCGTGAGAGCAGGTCTACAGCTCTCAGCTGGAGCAAAAATTACCAGCAGATTATCATCTTGATAGCAAGATTTAGTGCAAGGAGGGCCAGGCCAGGTGAGTCACCCTGCTGCTGCTGCTGCCAGTCGTTGGGGCTGCTGATGGCTGTGATAACCCAGTGAGCACCGAGTGGGGACCAGCAGGGAGATTGCCAGGTTAGTTATGGAGCTGGGCACTCTGGAATGTCAGCAGCTGCTGCCTGTGCCCTTTTGCAGCACCAGATACTGGAGAGGACAGAGCACAGGGCCCGAAACGTGCCAGTTTTGCCACTTTTTACTCGGATGGGCTGCACCCTGAGCACAGTGCAGCTGATCCTACCCCAACAGCTTTTGCTCCACTGCAAGCTCCTCCTCTGGGGTGCACATGAGGAGCTGAACAGCTCCCAACCCCAACAGGGCAACAGCTGAACCTGGCTCACTGAGCCAGGATCGAGCCCCAGGAACTAAAACCTGTGGCAAAGATCTTAAAGAACTAAAGCAAAGGGACAAACTTCCCCAAAACAAGAAACGGCCTTTCTGGTTGTCTTCAAGAACACCAGGCCCTGGTGAGACAGGAGGGTCTGGTCTCTGCTGTCTGCAGTTCAGTCATTTGCCACAGCAGACGAATGAGCTCAGATACTTGTGCTTTACTTCAGAAACTGCATACCCAGCACCTCACCCATCCCAGCAGGTACCGTTTTGAAACCGTGGTCTCTTACCCATTCTCTGTGTGGGTCTAAATCAATCTGGGATGGGCTCCCAAACACTCCTGCTCAGGCGGTTAGCCAGGGATCACATCGCACCAGAGGGTGTGGAGAGGCCCTTGACACCAAAATGTTTTGACAATCAAACATCCCCAAGCAGCTCTAGGCATTGAGCACAGCTGATGCATGGGTGGCCAAAACAGCTTTGAGCTGTCCAGAGTCACACAGTCAAGAGAGCTCAGCAAATCCTTCCTGAGAAGTGGTGTGAACTCTTAGGTTACTGCTGCACACAAAGCCAGCTGTCCTCTCTGCACACCCAATGCCGTCTCTGCTGGCAACCTGATGGGAACCTCAGTCTGTGCAGGCTGAGATGCTGGTGCACTCTGGTGCTGCTTGGGTTTCAGGAGCCACAAACACCCTACAGAGCACAGGAAAGCCATCACCCTCCACAAGCACTTCCACATGGCCAGCACTGCACCTGCCAGCCCATCCCAGAGCAGAGAGAACCAGAGATTGCAGATGCTGCTGAATAGTCCCTGCAGGCATGATGCTCCACAGACTCACCTCTATAACCACAAGGAATGGAGGGTTCAGGCTCTCTGGCTAACATTATTGCAATTCCTGCTTAAGAGCAGAGACAGTGGCTGGCCTTGCTTTGCATTGGGATTCTCTCTCCCATGGATCCACGCTAAGCCCAAACACATCATCCCCTTAATGGGGCTCCCATCTTCCCTTTTCTCCAGGTAGAAATTGACTGGATGTGATGAGGTGCTACTTGGCCTGAAAAATCTTTAGCTGCTGCAATTCATTGCTCAGGGGCTGCAGCTGGACTAGACTAGATTACACTAGGCTAACCAGAGAGATTTTTGCTGGGTTTCTCCAGCACCAAGCTAACCACAAATCATGAAGCAGCAAGAAGACCTAAAAAAATGTTCACATCTGAAATACTTTCTCACCAAGCAAGTCCAACTAACAAAAAGTCCCATGAGGTCAAAAGAGAAATGAAAAGTAATCGCTGGAGTTGAAGATTGTACAGTGCACTGAGTATTGAAATTACTCATCCTGCAACAGTCCAGCTACAAGATTTCCTCTTTGCCAATTTTTGGGTGTTTTACAGTGATTAGAATGATAAATTAAACTCCTACACTAGAAAATAGCTGGTGGCAATGGAGGTGGGGTAATTTCGTGAGTTAACTGTGACAGAACAATATGAGAAACATTATGGTTCAATTTCGGTTCAAATTTGGAGACAAAAATACACCTCAGTCCTTATTTTGTCGAAATGGCTTATTCAGCTCAAGAACATATTTTCATCCCTATTTCCCCCGCTGTGGAGAGGAATATGATGCCATGCACTCTGCTTATTATAGCTCAGATCCTGTCTTACATTTCTGTAATGCCTTGCGTGCTGTAGAGTCTTGGCATGCTTCACAAACTGCTGTCTGCATGGCCAGAATCAGACATGCAGCCACTTCTGTAGTGGAAGGCAGCAAGAACTGCATGTGCTGCACTGGGGGAATAAGATTCTGACCCGGAGGAAATGCTTTTGCATAGCATGTCAGTAACATCAGTCTCCGAACACCCAGCAGGCTCCTGGCTACAAGTTTAGCTGCATCTCAAGGACTGAAAATTTTACTGCTGGGATGTGAACCTGTAGTTGCAGGCAATCTATTTCTCCCTAACCTGCTAGGCTGTCAGTAGCTGTTTTCATCACTTACATACACTCTAAAAAAATAATAGATAAATACCCATTTAGATTTCAGCCTCCTGCACCTTTTGGAAGGGGTTATGTCTTCTCAAAGGATGCTTTTGAGAAAGGAATCAGCACCAGGTAGTAAAGGAGTCAAGTTGCCAGAAAAGAGTCATCTTCTCTTTCCCCCTTCTCATCATCTGCAGGTCTCTCTTCTCACTGCCCCACAATGCAAGAAAGAGACACAGCCTGAACGTTGGGAGGGCAAAGGTGGGGAAGGAGGAAGGACAGGGCTTGGGCTGTGATTCTCAGTGTGCTGCATTAGCTGCAGTGCTTGAGGAGTGCATGGCAGTAATGTTTTGACACAGGTTCTGTTCTCCCAGTGCCCTCTGCAGCCCTCAGGGTTTGTACATCCCTCCCTGGTTGAAGAGAGAGAAGTGTGACGACTCAACTGATTATCAGAGTGGAAGTTTTGTGCCTGGAGCTGGCATGTCCCCACTGCACACGCCCCTTAATTCAGGCTCCCAATCCTATTCCCATATCAAATGCCAGATTCCTGGCATCCTGCAGGTTCTATGACACCTACCTGGAGCCATTTGCCGTAGCCTACCTGCATCCTCTTTCCCAAAAGCCTGGATGACAAAATCATGTCCTGGCAATCAGAGAGGTTCCAGCAAAGTCCTTGTTGAAACACCTGCTCGTTGCTTTCCAGCACTTGGGAAGGTACCAGTGAAAAGTCAGGTGATGCTTAGCAGAATGGAAGTTGACCAAGGGTACCTGTGACCTGGCCACAGTACTGCTACCAGCTTCTTCCTCAACTGGGTATTAGTTGAGAAACCAGCCTAAAAACTGGCTATTCTTAGGGAAGAAGAAAGAGGGGAAAAAATTCCTTTTTCCATGCCAGCCTTTTTTAACATCGTCCTGGTGCTACATGAGGAGAATTATGCCCTTTTCTTCCTGCACACTGAGGAGGTACAGGGGAAAGCGCAGTACCTGTAGCCCTGAGCACTGCCAGGGGCACTGGCTGGCAGCTGAAGAAGACCTGGTTTGCAGCCACACACCCAAGGTCTGAGGTGTGTGTCCTACCTCAGCCTGAATCACAGCTGCCAGCGGGAGTAAACACCTGGGTTTGCCTTTGGCTGCACCAGCTCCTCGTGCTCTGGAAACCACAGCCTGGGAATGGTGGAGCTGAGACTTGGGTGAGCATCTTTAAGCAGTGGGCAGACTGCAGCTATAGTTTAGAAGGCATTTCCATTTTGGTGGGGCAGAGGTTACATTGTGGTTGCCTGTAAAATGGGATCTAACATACTGAAAAACTCGATTGCTGCTGGCACACAATAGCCCTGAGCCAGTTGATCCATCCCTGGTTCCCAGTGGTCATGAGGACACAACAGCCTCCCAAAGCAATCAAGTGAATATTCTGCATGCAGGGCTGCAGGGTGTAGGGTACCCCACTAGCTGGAGTTTGCTGGAATGTTAACTTAATTTTCTAAGCAGTGATGTAGGAATGAGAGGCCACAGGAGAGCCCATTTATCAGCCTGTCTTTATAAAGTGCTGTGGCTGAAAAGCGCTGAGGGTCCACCTCCAAAGCCAGTGTCTGGATAATGAGCTTGAAATCAGCAAACAGAAGAAAATCAAACTCATTCCAGGCTCTGCCTTTCCTTGCATCCCAGATGCTTCCGGTTCTTCAACAGCATCTTCCACCTTGAAATGTTTGAGGCAGCATTTCTCTTCATCTTGAAAAGCAGCATGTGGAGACAACAAAACTTTGATAACTTAGAGCCACATTTCTGTCTTGTGTAGTTCTGTGCAGTGCCAAAAACCATTGGGGTGGGCAGCCCTGGGATAGCTGCTATCTCCAGCCCTTCCTCTTCTCCCTGACCACAGGCAAATGCAGCTCTGGTTTGGGTCAGGATCTCATACCAGCCTCCAACGTCATTTGTTCCATCACCTGGACCTGTTGTTTTCAAATGTGCAAAGGGCCAATGGATATATTTGTTGATGGCATGTATGTTGGTTACTACCAGGATGGCCGTTTTAAGGATTTTCCACATATCGTGTGTCTTGTGTCCGTCCACGTTGCAGTGCAGTGACCCAGACACAACACTGACAGCTGCAGGGTAAATAAATAAAAACAGAGTATTTTGATCTTGGAAGGGGAGGTGGTTTGGAGGGGAAGGGGGGGGCCAGGGTGTCAGCAGCCAGAACAGGGTGGCCACAGCTGTGATGGGAACAGATGCGGCACAGGGAGCGGGAGCAGGGAATAAAGTTCTGCAAATGCAAGCAATGCTGGAGAGTCTTGGGGAATGGCACACATATTTGGGACAGGTGGGAAGTGTTTACATTGAAATAAGAAGGATGATGGCCTGACAGAATGCTGGTCATGTTACCTGTGACCCAAACTGACCGGCCACAGCTCTCGTGGGCCCAGAACTTCTGAGACCTCCATTTCTTTGTCACAGCAGAGCCCACTGAATGAATGCAGGGCCCCATGCAGTGGTAGGGTTGCTACTGCTTGGAGGTGTTTTGTCCTCCTCAGAAACAAGCTGGCGTTGGCTCTGAGCCAGCCTTTATCCCAGTCTAGCTTGTGGTGGGTCTCTGTAGGACCCTGTGCAAGCCTTGAGCCAGGCAGGTACAAAGCAATATTGAGAGCCAGGAAACCTGCCAGTGTGATCTCCAGCACAGCTGGAGCACAGCTGGAAGTGCCCAAGGACACATATCAGACCCAGCCCAAACAGTAGCTCTGCCATGGCTGGGTCCCAAGCAGGTTACATTGGTTTATTGGCTTTGGTGCTTGGTTTTTGTTTTGCTTGTTGTGTTTATGTTTTTTTGGTAGGCTGGCTTTTTTGTAAGTCTAGCAGAAGTTATTTCTCAACCGATGTTTAAATGATGAAACAGCTGGAGTTGCACACCTTTTAAATTGTCAGAAGCAGCCCAGCTGCCAGGAGTAGCTCAGCAAGGCTCTTGCAAAGCAGGTAACTGCTGCTGTCTGCTGCCTGACTGAAGTGGCATTTGGGTACAAAGCAGTTGTGCTGTGTGCTCTCACTGCTGATGGTCATCAAGGACAGGAGTTTGTGGGTCTTCTTCCAGAGAATCTTTCCAATGCTTCACTGAATTTCCTCCATCCAAAGGACTCATCACAACAATGGATGTGAACAAAATATTTCTTTCCTTCTGACCCTTTATACTCTTTCCATAAAACATTAAGGGCTGGGTTTTTCAAGAACCCTAGAGGCACTTATGATCCCTTTTAAAATTAATGGAGGGCTGTGAACCCATCTCCCTAAGGTGCTCTTGAAACCCCAGCTAAAGGGGGTTAGCTGAGCCCTGCAAAGACTGACAACATGGCTCTGTCACACCTGCATTACCCAAGGGTGGCAAGAAGACTTGTCCAAGGTCATTTTATGCAGTGCACTGAAGAACAGAGACGAGAGGATCAATCTCCTAAACCTCCAGTCTGCCTCCAAGCTTCTCTTCTGCTCCTGGCTGACTTGTGTAACCCATGGGAGAAGAAATCCTTCTGACTGCTGCTATGTCACAGGAAGATGCTCAAAGGCAGCTTGCAAGAAAGTTTGAGCATTTCCAATCAAGTTGGAGAAGGCTCACAAACACAAAGTCATGTTGAGAGACATTCCCTGCATTTATTCACACCCTAGCCCCTAGATAAAAATAGCTTTGTATGTTAAGTTTAGGACCACAGAAAGCTCAGTGGATAGCAAGGGATTATCACAAAAGGGCAGCAAGGCAGTCAAAAAGAGCCTGAGGGACATTTTGTACGATTTCCATGAAGAGAATAATTAATTCAGACTGTATACAGACAGCTCTGGGAGTGTCCACTCTGGAGATGTTCAAAGAGCCCTTTGCTGCTTTGGGCTCACTTAAATCGAGTGTCCTAAAAAAACACTTCAGCTATGCATTTCTTTTCAGTCATACAGAGTGCTTGAATGCCAAGGGATCAGGGAAAACTTTGTTATTAAAGAGCTGCAAGACTTTAACAAGGTACATAGTCATTAGAAAGTTGTTGAGTCATGAAAATACTCTCAATAATTTGAAATTAATGTTTAGTGTGTGCTGTACCATAAAAATGCTTAGATGTTGTGGCCATGGATACTGAAGAAAAGCCTTAAGGCCATGACTACACAAGCAAGTTACCGCAAGGTAAGCGAGGGTGTAATTTCAGAGCACACCACTCACAATAAGGTAACTTCCCTTTTTCCAGCTCTTGTCCTGGGACCAGGGAAGGTGGCTAAGTCCTTGCTGAACATGGCACAGACTGCCTTTTGAAGGCTGCTGGCTGAGGGCATGCATGTGGCTGGGTACAGCGGAACAGATAAGGCGCCGTAAATCTGTGCAATAACTGATCTTATCTCCAAGTAACTTTGCTCTGCAAACAGATGCAAGGATGGACGGACTATGTGCAGCAGCCAATGCCATATAAATGGACACAATCAGATAATTAAGAAGGTAAATAGAAAGGGCTGGGACTTAATGTAAAGATTCTGTGTCATAATAACAAGTATATATATTAATAAATGCTTGAAAATAACAAACAGGCCTGCAGCTTCCCTGTATCAGTATTTCTATTGACAAAGCAGGGAAAAATGACAAACTAACAAGTATTTCCTTCTCTCCTTTATTTTCCAGAAAAACACAATTATCTGTATTCAAACTGCTTCTGGTAATCTGTCCGTTCTTTTCCATCTTTGGATTGTGCCAAACAAAGTTCATCAAGTTTCATTTATGATTTGTGAAACTTATTTGTGGAGTGTGTTCCTGATAAATTGTTTAAAACCAAAACAACAGGGCTTCTATCCCAAATCAAGGATTCATCTCAGAGTCTGGCCTGACCCTGTCCAGTGCTAGGTGGAGAAACACTGTCTTTCTAGCCCAAGTCCAGAGTATCCTGGAGATTTTTATTTTCAACACAGTAATGATAATTGCTTGCTTCTTTCTTTCTCTTTCTTTTCTTTCTTTTCCTTTCTTTAAATTTTTTTCTTTTCTTTCCTTTCTTTCTTTTTCTTTCCTCCCACTAGTTATTTAAAAGTAGAGAAAGTTGTAAGTGTACTTCCTATCCAGATTTTGGAAACAGCTTATACCTCCTCTTGTAAAAGCAGGAATGGAGCTTCACCAAGAGAGCCCTGCTACTGCTCAGGTGAGCAGAAGGAAGACCAGTCCTCCAGGGCAGGTGAGTAATTCTGATATTCAGACATTTCTAGAGCCTCTCCTTCCATCCAGGTTGATGTTATCAACATTTGGGGAGTGAAAGAGACTCCAAAGGAAGCCATGAGCCTGATGAGTGCAGCAATCAGCTTTCATTGCCTCTCATAGGGTGACGACTTCATAAGACAGGAGTGCAGCTTCCTTTGGAAAGGTGTATTACACCCAGCAATAACACCCCTGCAGCCTGCACAACCTTCTTCTTGCAGGTTAAGAACTCACAATCCCATAATCCAGGTTTGCTTCCTTCCCTTGTGGGCTGGCCTGGAGGCCAGGGCTGTAGGATCTCACTGGTACATGGCACCTTACCCAAAGCAAAATTATAAACCTGTTTTGTACCCCTAAACCCCCATAGTACCTTTTCAAGGCCTGGCCTATACTGCATAAGTTTTGCAGGCTTTGTACAACACTTTGTGTTTTCTTAGGTGGGAAAAGTGTGAGATGATGAATGGGAAGGGTGGGAGGACTATGAATGCCCTTTCTGACCAAGGGCAGAGGGGTGTATTTTGGGTCTGTCATACCTTATGTTGAAGAGAAACATGCTGTAGTGGTGCTGCTCAGCATTCCTCAGACTTTGTGGGGAAACGTGCAGGATGCAGATCCCGGCCAGCACAGTCCCTGAAATTACACAAAAACTGTGCAGAAGTGATGGTTCCCTTGCTAGCAAAGGGTAACTCACATTTCTCCTGTTGCCCAGCTCTACACTCAAGAAATTTTGTTCTGATGGTGGATGTCTGTAGGCATCCGTTTTCTTCAGGTGCTCGTTGTATCAGTGTCTCAAGAGTTAAAGTACCTGGAAGAGGGGGATTTTAGTAGAAGATCCGGAGTGGTGAACATTATCAGCAGTGTTAATCTGTCACATCTTTCCTGGACTGTACATACCACGCTCCACCACTCTGGCATGTCATGGCCTGCATTGTTACAAGATGTGCTGAAGCTGTAGCCAGCCACAGTTTGGCATCTCAGTGAACCTTCTGATCCAAGAAAATATGGGAAGAAGAAAGTAATAGTGCCATTTTCAGAAAGAAAAAAACTACACAGACCAGCTCACCTTAAAAAAAAAATAAACCAAAACTAACTCCTAGACTTCTAAGCAAGTACTAAAATAGAATTTTTCAAATACAACTTTAGAAAAACCTGTTTGAATTAAGGGTGAGCTAGACCCTTGATTGCACATCACTAAGGGATGCCAGATGGATCAAGGTCTAGAGTTTGTAAATTTTCTCTTATATTCAGACACAGACAAACTTAAGAAAAAAAATAAAGTATTTGTTTTCCTGGTTCCCATTTCCCATTTCTGGCAAGAACTCGTCCAGCATCCAGGCTGGCCTGAAAACATCCCATGTTATCTGAGCTTGGAAATGCAGCAGATTCAAGCTGGAGCAGTCCTTGGAGTTGACTTGGAGAGCCCACACCCCAGTGCAGACACTGGACTGCAGACACCAGATGAGAGGGAAGGTTTTTGGCCCTATTGTTGTTGTTGAGCTCCTGGAAAGAACCTAGTGAGAGGAAAATATTCTGGATAGGATAAAAAAACTCTCACAGGAATGGATGATCTCACTTGTCCACACACACACACCCAGATGCACAAATATATATAATTAACTGGAAAATACTGTGTGGTACAAAGGTTTCTTCAGCTTGGGATCATCACAGTTGGGCTAGTTAAGGTTGGTACAGCCATAACAAAGATTACTTCCCACACATCTCCTGCTAAGAGCCCTTCTACCACATCACAGCCTTTTATAGGCATTTATATCTGTTGATAGGTACCTCTATGTTTTTCCCACAGAGAAAAGTAGGCATGTGATACAATTATTAAATGTACATTAACAGCCCATCCAGTCATCAGTAGAGCAGAGGGGCTCTAAGTACACATATGCACTTACATGGACAGTCTGTGGACCCCTTTAAACAGTCACAGGGTGTATAAGGGACAGGAGACAAAAAGACTGTGCTGTTTGAATACCATAAAGAGTAAAACCAAGAGAAGGAATAAAACCAAAAGCCACTGAAGGCAGATCCATCTGGTTTTGCCCCTGTGCAAGACATCAGTGGTGGAGCACAGGGAGGGCCATGGGGATACTGTGGGATTTTGGGGTTTCTTAGCAGCCTCATGGCAATCTGGGGAAAGTTCCAAAAAGCAGCTCAACTTACAGACACAAGTTATCAGTTACAAAGGTGTCACAAAACTTCTTCTGCACCTCTTTCCCCATTTCCTAGACAGTGTTTGCTCAGGGACACAGCAGAGTGCTCCTCAGAGCACGTCTGAGACTTTACCAGCTCACCAAAGCAGCCAAGTCATTGCCAGGCATTGCTGGGCTGCCATACTGCCTGACAAAATAGTCCCTGCTCTATTCTGCTCCAAAGAATTTATTTTTTCCTAATCTAGGCTTGGAGTTTCTTTAGATGAAATATGGTTATTGGTTTTGTTGTTTGGTTTGTTTTTGGGGGGGGATATTTGTTTTGTTTTTTGAAGGAGGGGCAATTTGTTTAGGTTCTTGTTTGGCTTTAGGAAAAGCTATTAAGCATTCCCTCATACTTTCCACTCATGCTGAAAATGAAGTTCTGTCCTTGAATAGAGGTAGTGATACCCATTGTTTCCACTTTGGAGGCTCACATGATCATCCAACATTTTCCTTGCAAAAAGCCCACACAACATCTCTTAGAACTTTGCAAGAACCAAAGCTATCTTAATAAAACCAAGGAATGAGAGGGAGGGCAAGAAAGGAGCTGTGTTACCTTTGCTTTGATAACTCCAGAAGCCACTTCACGCTTGCAGCTTTAACTGGAAACAGTTTACTGCTTCCTCGGTCCTGCTAGAGCAGGAGCTCTGTTGTTTGTCTTGCATTGGAGAAGTAGGACAGTGTTTCTCAACAGGAAGGCTCATCTGGATCCCAGACAAAGAGGGCTCAGGAACACCAGCCCTCAAATAACCCAACCACTCACTCATCCCGACCCTTCACACATTGAAGAAAACTCACCACCACAGCTGCAGATTTCCATCCAGCTTCCCCACAAAACAGTTAACGTAATCCCTAAGCAGAGATACTACAGTGAAGAGCCAAGAATGGTTATTTTTTAGGTAACGAGAATGCCCTGAATTTTACTGCTGTTACATAACTTTTTAGCTTCTTGTTCCAAGCCCCAAGCTACTGAAAAGCCTCTCTGTTTTTTAAGACTACAGGTCATTCCTTTCTCTGTGTCCAAGCTGCTCTTTCAGTATATTTTTAAACTGTGTGCTTGTTTCCAGTGAGTGGACTCCAAGTGACAGGAAAAACTCTGTAAGAGAGATTGTCTTCTTGCATATAAATCTTACTTTGAAAGGAGACAGTCTTTTTGGAAATCAAGGCCTAGGATTTTTTTTCTCTGTAATATTTTTCTTCTGCCACTTTCAGAAACACTTTTTCTCTAGAAGGAAGTTGCTTGATCAACTCTAAACTGAAGCAAGAGGCAAAAGACAAAAATCTCCTTTCTAACCCACTTTTCTTTGATGGAGGAGGTATTTTCTTTTAATCTGCTCAGGACTTTATTCATTTGTCTAAATCCAGGTGTGCAGAATTTCTGTTAGGGAACGCTACGTCCCTCAAAATACAAGACAGCATGAATTTTTGGTTGTTTGATCTCACTCTAAAATGCCCTAGGATGTCAGTGCTTCACCTAATTCTGAATCAGGAACAATGGCCTTCATGGAACAGAAAACTCAGAGATGCTTTGAGGTTCACCAACCCATTTTAAGAGTCTTGACCAAAACATTATTTATTACTGGTTACTCAACAACAACAACAAATATAAACTTGCAAGAATGGGTTGGGAGTGTCAAAGGCAGCGAAGTTCTACCCCAAAGGCTTGTTCTTTATACAAACTTAATGGAAAGAAGGAGCAGAACAGAACAATGAGAAACTCAGAAAATGGCTTAACATCTCAGAGAGCAGACAGGGTTCAGATGGATGCAAACATACCCCTAAAGCCAACTCCTCAGCCCTGATGACTCCTTGCATCCATCTCCTGATTTATACACTGCTGCTCTGATGGACTGACTGCTAGAGCTCCTGCTGAAAGCCTTGTCTGTCACCAGGATTTGGAAGCAGCCCAGAACTGGAGAACAGCCAGCAGACCCCCAGCCACACATTAAAAGTCAATTAAAATCTCCCTTTTTTTTTGCAGCCTGGTGCAGTGGACTCTTCTTCACTAAGGGACCCTACTTACCCCCAGCACAACAGGTGATATAATGATCTCATCCTTGGGCAAAGGAGACACTAAGATATTTGGGGACTTTGTGTGTGTAGCTCTCAGTAGGGTGTGACTTCCTAGAGAGAGGAGATACTATCTTTGCACAGCACTGTGCCCAGCTGGTTGCACTGACCACACTGAGGCACACCTCAAGGTGTACAGTTCATTATAAAATGAAGAGGGATAAATAAAAATTCAAGATGGGGCACTGGCTTGATAGTTGGATGTTCTTTTCTCAACCCCAGAAACAGCAGAAGACCTGGAAGACACAGAGACAAGTACAGAAGAAATCAGCTTTTTCATCTCTTGGGGCTTTACTTGGCCACAGCCAACACAAAATCAGGGAGAAGGATTCAGCTTGCCTTACAGTGCAGGGTCTCCATCAACCTGGGCACTCTGGGCTCATGTCGCAGCTGCTGGAAAAAAAACAGGCATATTTTTAGGGCAGATTAGCCAGGCTTGTTTGGGCTGTCAGGCTAAAGTGACTCAGCCCCTAGACACACCTCTTACTTCTCGCTTGTTAGAAGGGGTGTCGAGACAGCTCAGGTGTGGGTGTTGCTATGTCCACATTCAGTGGGATTAATCCCTGTTGAAGGACCATATGATGTGCCAAGCCAGCCCTCCAACACCACCTCAGGAAGCAGAGCAGAGGGCTGCAAACAGGCAGAAGAGGCCTAGACCCCCATGAGGATTTAGTCGCCTCACTCCTGGATGACTTTCACAGCCACATATGGCTGCAAGCCAAAAACAGTGCCCAAAGTCCAACTCTCCTCTGCTCCTGGAGTATTTCGGTGTCTGTTCCCCTCTGGGAGCTGTGCAGGGACAGCAAGAAGCCACTTGGCAAGGAGGGCCAGTGCTGATGAAGCCCTCAATTAACCTGACTGATGGATGGGCTTCTCCAAGCAACTCCCAGCATCTGGATGAAAACAGGAACGCTGCCCTTGCTGCCACACGATCTCCAGGGCAACACCCCAGTGTGTACACAACAGGACCATCAGGTAGCTGTTTCTGTGTCACTGATCAGCACAACCTTTTATTCCTGGCACAGGGCACAGGAGATGAATGAGGCTGATATGAGAAATGGCACCACCCTGCTGTAATGGAGATAATTCTTCAGTGTCATTCTCCAAAGTTGACTGTGTGTCTACATACACATACACTCAAACACACCTCACTGCCCCTTGTCTCAGTAGCTCTCAGTTGTACCAGCACTGCTTACCTTAAAAGGTACCTTTTACTTTTTTTTTTTAAATTAATTTCCACTACTTATGGTCCGATCTTAGTGATGTCCACCTGTAGCAAAGGGCATTAGTCATGATGTTTATGAGTGAGACTGGACTCAAATGGTTTGACTGGATAATGGTAAGTGAATAGTTTTCATAAAAAAGTCTAAATGCAGACAGAAATTTGGAGTCCTTCCCTTTTTCCATTTGCAATAATTTCCTTCAACAGCCAGGTCCAGCAACTCAAGGTATTTCCAGTGAGAGGATAAGCAAGGTATGGAAAACCCTGCAGACACATTGCCTGTCCTAAACACAAAAATTACTCCCAAGAGAAGATTTAACAAATGAGATTTAGTGCCTCACACAGCCAGCATTCATGTGAAGAACTTCAAACTCTATGAAGCAGTTACAGTGATTTCACTGAGTGCCCTGTGCTCTTGTCTGATACCCAGTAGGTTCCCAGTTGTCCAAAGCCTGGGAAGCACTGTTAAACAGATTATTTTAGTGTTGCCACTAAAATAAATCAAAGTTCAAATAGCTGCACCTCTTTTGCTACCAAAGCCTATGATGATGACCATGAACCTAGTCAATCAAAGGACTTTTCAACCACTTCCCAGGGGCATGAAGAAAGAGCATCCCTGGAAGCCAAAGAACAATGACTGCACTGACAAGTAGGTATAGAGGGACTTATGCAGAAATATCTGCATGTGCATGTGTGAGGGGAAAAGATGGGATGAACTAATCCCTTTCCTTGGGGCTATGTCTTTACTCTTTCAGACTGGCACGTGTCTCCTTTGTTTTCGATAATAAGAGGTAATTATATCTGAAATGTTAAACTGTAAATCCATCACATAATTAGGGGAATTCAGACTGTACAGAACTATGGGAACACTTAAGGATGGATTAGGGACAGGGACTCTGAGAATCACAGTCTGTGTTTTCCATTCCTTGACTCAGAGGCTCAGGCAGTTTACTGCTTTCCCCAGGGACTGTCTATCTCCCCACCACAAGATAAGGGAACCACATGCTGATTCCAGGGAGAATCACTAGTGTACTGTGGTGGAACAAAACAGCCTTCAGAGAGGGGTTTATGGCTTGTGTTTTCTTTAATTTTTTTTGACCCTTCTTATCACTAAACAAAAGCTTGTGGTCTTTCCTAGATAATCACATTTAAGCTCTTATAAAACCACATGCCTGGATAAAGCAAGTCTTATGCAACACAGATGAAACTTTTTTCCCCAGTGTAATTATTATTGAAGAAATGTATCATATTTTACAGCAAAGCCTAAAATGCAAAGCACTTTACTAAAAAAATACAGAAAACTTCCAAATCTTCCCACCCCTCTACCACTTATATTCGCAAACAAAAGAAGAAAGAAAGGAGTACTAGAAAAGGAGAATCATTCTTTCCTCGTAGGATCACCAGTGACACTCACCTCCCGTGGGCAGTGAAGGAGGGAGTGCCTGGGCTTATCCCACAGTACTGCATGGAAGCCTCTCCAGGACAATGCTGGAGCAATGGAGCTGGTGAAAGCAGGGCTTCAAGCTGTGGAGGCCTTAAATGCAGGGTGTGATGTCCTTCACATCTCTCCCTATTGATGGCAGCTGGTCAAGCTCAGGCCCAAGGCATCAGTCCTTGCTTAGAGTGAACTTGTCCTTGCAGCTGCTGGGAAGCTGCATATCTGTGCACAGCTGGCCTGGACTGCCACACCAGAAGAGAGGAAGGCACCATGTACTTCCTTTACAGAAAAGGGAGGAGAGGGTGGTTTGAGCACAGCCTCAGACATGGGCTGCAACAGAAAAACAGGGGCAGACATCAGGAACCAGAGATTGCTTGGTCTGCTGAGTCTGTCTTGTTCTTGGTGTCCAGGTGATCTGTATCTGACATTACGAGCAGAGGCAAGAGTCATTTGCACCTTTATCCCCAACAGTTCTTTCCAAACATGAACAGAGAGTGATTTTTGGGGAGTGATCTCTGGGTAAGGAATGCCATTACTTACACCACAGTCACTTGGGATAATATTTATTACTGATAGGTTTTTGTGGGGCAAGCTCAGGCAAGGGAGATCAAATCACTGCTTCAGGGCAGCCCTTGACTTAAAACTGCAGAAATGCCAACACCACAGAAAGTTAAATGCAAAATGGAATATGAGTGTACAGGGCTTGACTCAGAAACTGTGAGATTTGGTGAGGTACTTCTGTTTTACTTTGGGGTGTACATGGGTCATATTCTACATAAGTGTAAGGGCTAGAAACACTTTTTGGATAGTTTGGGCGGGGGGTTGTTTGGTTGGTTATTTTTTATGATAACTCAACTTTTTAGATATTAAGAGAGGTTTGTTTTTGTTTTTTTTTAATAGCATCACAGTGCAAAACTCAGAATAAAATTATGAGAACTGGCTACATAGTAGCTACTACTCCCACTTCTGCATCCAGCATTGCAAAAACATTGATTAAAAGCTACACAACTTTCTTCCACTCACCACATTTGGATCATTAAACAAATATCTTTGTTTATCGAGTATCGTACAATATTAGTTGAAACCTTTTCACTGGCCTGGATCTGTTTCCTTGCTGGAATAAGTGGGACAAGTACTCCACCCTTTCTTTTAAATAGACTTAGGATGTAACACTGAAGTTACTTGGAACAGGATGCAGGGATCATCAGGAAAGATTTACTGTAACAAAATCTTTGCGAGGTTAAAAACTAGGCAAGCAGGTCATTTAAGATCTGTGATGGGTCATTTTCCTGTAGCAAACCAACCTTCCCAAAACCCAGCCTAATTACGTGTGTCTACTTTAAAGGTGTTGCATGAGGGTTTCTGTCGTTACTGGAAGATGCCCCAGTGGAAATGCCTCCATAAGGCTTTTAAGGAGCCACCAACTCTGACAGAGTGGATGGGTGGATTGCAGACTGGGATTTATTTAGTGAGAGGCGTGAAAAGCCAGCAATCCAGCCCAGCATTCCCTGGATTTCGTCTCTGGCACAGGAAGGGTTTGCATGTTTCCCGCTTGTGGCTTCTATTTTAGCCTGTGTTCATTGCTGGGATGCTTGGACACAGCTGTGCTGGTTCATTAACTGCCCAGCATGTCACTCAGCCCAAGCAAATGGCTTTGGGGCAGTGTTTTCCAATGACTCAAGGGGAGGGTAGACCTCTCTGTGAGGAAAGGGAGGTGTTGGTCTAGGAGGTATTTGATAATCTCCTGAGATACATTTAAAATGAGGAATAAAGAAGAAGAATCAAGCAGAAGCAAGGCAGATTCTCATAGCAAAAATGCTGGGTCTCAAATAAACATTTCAGGAATAATCCTCAGCCTTTGAGAAACCCTACTGAGACCGGAGCCAAAACCAAGAAGTGATCAATGAACCAATATCTCCCTTTGTGTTACAGCCAGTATCTGTAACAGAGAGCTCACTGCTCCTGTGGTTTTCCTTGTAGACTCAGAAGTGAACAGTTTGAGGCTACTAACTGGACACCAAGAATGAGGGAAATGGATCTACAATATCCCCACCCTTTTCTGGTCATTGCATCCTGCTCTCGGCAGGTGAGGGCCATTCACAAAATTAGAGCATGCTCAAGCCTTGCCCTTGAATGCTTCAGTTTGGAAGGTGCCCTGCCCTGTTCCAGAAGCTGTGTCAGGGACATGCTGAGCTGTGCAGCTGCTAGTTGGGTGCTGCTTCCAAAGGAACAGGGTCCACATCCTGCTGCAAGTGACTCATGCTGAGATCATCCCACTCAGGAAGACTCAGAAGGGGCTGTCCCACCTCTTCCTCCAGGAAGGACTTGTGGCACAGAGGAGCAAAGCAGGTGCTGCAAGTGGGGAGGTTTAGGGCTTTTTTTGTGCAGAAGAAAAGAGACAGCCCCTAAGGAAGATGCCAGCCCACGTGATGGCATCCATCACAGTGACAGCCCTTGGCCAGGGGCAGTCTGGGAGAAGCATCCCTGGCACGCTGGCATGCCTCTGCTCCTTCCCCATTCCCAGCTGTAATTCCTGCTCTGCCCTGCCACAGCACAGCCTCCCTGCTCCTGCCTCCCCCTAGGACTGCTCTCTTCAGCCTTTCCTTGGGCAGTCTCTGGAAGGCCACTATGGGCTGGGTACAGTTAGGGGCCGTGGATACCTGGCTTTAAAGGCAGGATATGCACAAGGCACCATGACAAGCACTAAGTCCCCATGGCAATTGCCATGCTGGTACTAGGCCTAACTCAATAACCGGCTGTGGAAGCCACTCATCCTAAGTATTTCCCAAGGCATCTAAAACTAGTTCTACTTTAAAAATCAGATTCAGGCTTAGACAGGCCAACAAGAAGTGAGCCCAGCAGCCCTGGAGCTGTCAGTCCAGCCCCCTAATGTGGCACAGGATTGCTCAGCACAAACCATGGAGACATCTATCATTTATACACTCACACCTACATCTCTAGAAACACAGATTCCTAGGAAAATAAGGACTCTGTGTTGCTACTTCCCGATCCATCCTGGTCTGCTTGTCACTGGGATTTTTTAGCTTTTGCCCTGCACCGTTACACTTTTTCCCAAATGGGCTCCTCTGTAGCCACTTCCATGCACACACACTCACACATGCCTGCACCACACAGGCTGCTGACTCCTGCTCCTCCAGGCAGTCAGTGCTGTTCCAATTGCCCATTGGAAACCCAGCTTGGCCCAAAAACTAAAGAGATTGACAAAAACACATTTCGCTGCTCTTCCTGCAAAACTCTTGAACTCGTGAAAGTTGAACACATGAAAGCAATCTGAGGTTAGTGTGTAATACAAAAACCACATGAAAGAGATAATTTAGCATTAGACACATGTTACCAGGAGCAGGTTGAAACTAATACAGGTTTTGCATTCAGGTCATAAAATACAGCCCTTACATCGCCTTGTGAGGTGTCCCTACTTAGCATGCCTTGATGGAAGAACAGCTACAAGTGCTTCAATGCTGATACAGGTTGAACACACTAAACACTCTTCCTCTACACTCTTTTCACCCACTCTGAAAGAGACACACATACAGGACAGACTCTGAATGGTAACAGACAATCCAGGAGGAATATAGGTCAAAACAATTTTCTGTTCCCATTCCAAGCCTACTGAAAGGCCAGACTAACAAGCTGAGTCCAAGCACTCCAGCAATCTTATAACTATTTTTTATCATTGCCATAATGTACCTTAAAAACCTGGTGCCAGTGATCCAGTTGGAGCACTAGAAGGGAGATAAGTGGTCCCCAGCACTGCCCATTGACTGTGACTCTGGAACAGAGGGATGAGGGCAGAGATTAACCTTCAAGCAGAATCAAGGAGCCTTCGTGGGATCCCTATTCTCATCCTGGAGGAAACTTTGCGCAACCTGATGTCAGAAATGTCTGTCCATGGTTGACTCCTGCAGGATTCAACCTTTTTACCACTAATTTTATGGCACCCGAAGCACACACACTCACTTTAGGCCAGCAAAAACCCAACAAATTCAACAAATTTCAAACAAGATGAAGTTCTGAAGTTCTGTGTTGCACCTTTAAAAAGTGTGTTGGCAGAGGAACTGGATTTACTTTGAAGGTTAGTTTGGTATAAAAGAGCTACACAGCAAAATTCTAAATCCCTTTAGAGAACAGAATGAAATAAAAGCAGATATTTCATCTCTTAACACCTTGTCAGCAAAATTCTCCTTCTTAGGGAAGACTTTTTTTCTTTTGCGAAATTGTTGTGCTGGTTTGCCAACGAAGCTTTGCTAAGAACAACATAGCTGCTTTCTCACCCTGCCTCTCCCAACACTTCAACACTCCCTTCTGTAGGCCAAACAGAAAATTCCTTCCCTTGGGGCCTGCAATGAAGCTCATACAAGTTAGTGGGAGAAAATGCTGCACTTCTGTAGAACCCATGTCCATTTTTCCTCTCTCCCCTCCCTTTTAAGTTCCTGGCCATGACTTTCAAATACTGTTCTAACTGGAGTCCCAGAAATCGATTTAATTTGAGATATTTCTACTGATGTGCTTTACACAAAAATAAGCCTATCAAGGGGCACTAAAAATATGAAGATCAATCAGCAGAGAGTTAGGCTGAAAAAAATTCCAGTGTGACTGATGGCCTGAGTTGCCAGTGATGTACAGGCAAACACAATTCAATTGATCTTGTGGTCTGCATTCAACTTGGGCTTTTAAATAAAAACCTGGATAGAAATGTGAATATTAATCAGAACACACTATCACTGAGAAAGGTTCTATAAACAAGCTGGGCTAGAAGGAAAGACACAGAAGAGGACAGTGTCTGTCCTATTTTTAACTCTTTATTCACCAGCCGAGAATAGCTGGAAGAATAGCAAAGGTATCACACACTGACCTTAATTAAGACAGTGATTCACCCTTTCTCTCTGCACACAAATGGAACAGCTTGGAGCTGGAAGGCTGACATGCAATTGGAATTTTTTGGGTAAATATTTACCATGCAGGACATCTTTTAAGGGAGAATATAGGGTTCCTGATGGACACATTATCCTGGAGAACACACACAGTCATTCATCTATTTTTCTGGAAGCATAGAGAAATAAAAGTATGAAAAGTATTGAGTTTTGAAAGTCTGGAAATCACAAGTTAAATTATCACTTTATTCTGACCCTTATAAAAGCAGAGCTTTCATCAGTCTAATTATACAACATATTTATTTTACAAAAACCCAAAACTTTCAACATGGAGAGAATTATTTTTTTTTCTTCCTCACCTGATTTTATTGTTCCAGGTGAAATGTCCTTCCAGAACAGCTCCAGAATTTGTCTTGTAAGAATCAGCAGAATGTATTTCAGTGTTATCTTGGCTTTGACTGGATCCTAACAAAGTTAATTTCAATGGCAATCTTTTCTTGACTAAGGAAATCCAATATTGAAAGCATATTGAAAAAGGGGAAATTTCTTTCCAGTTTTATTATTAAATTGTTCCAGAGGTTTCCAACTTATCAAAGCCAAAGTCACTTCTTTATAAAACAGAATACATTTTAAAAGATATTATTAATGATATTTCTACCATTGCTCTGCAAAGGTATCAAATGTAATCATCCCACAACCTATCTTGAATGCCTATCAACTGCTGATAATTAAAATATTTATATCGCATTACAGTCATGATACCAAATACCAGCCTTCAGATGAAGCAGGGAGCTACATCTCTATCTACCACATTGATAAAAAGCTTTAAAGAGAAAAAATTAACAAGAAGTATCCATTACAGCTCCTGAGGGATGGGATTTCAAAAGCCCAGTTTTACACAAGCAATTGAGTAACCGCACCTGATCTGATGCCCAAAGAAAGCCAAGGGCCCTGTGTAGGTGTCAGCACGGAGAGCCTGGTGCAGGACCACAATCTGTTGCTGGATCCTTGGGCTGGGCTCTCACCACAGTCTGGGAAGGGATAAAAAAAGGGAAGTTCCTCCAATAAAAATGGGGAAAACTAAGAGTACAGAATCAACTTCAATCGTAGCAGAGTCTGAGCCTTACAAAAGTGCTTCTGGAGAAAGCTATATATAGACATGAAAGTAAGCAAAAAACCTCCCTTGATATAAAACATTTCAGATCAAGGCTTCAGCAAAATTTCCTTGCTTCACATCATCCTGGTGACAATACTTTTCTGTAGGAGGAAGCAAAGTAGCCTCTATTTGTTAAACTCAGAGCTCAGAAATCAAAGCAGCCCAGTAGGGAAGTGGGGAAAACTACAGATCTGGTTTTATTTGAAGAGTTTTGAGTCGTCCTAGAGAGACAGACCAGAGAGTAGTATTTAAAAAATGTCAAGAACCCAAATTCAAGGTTCATGCATCCTCCAAACTTCAGGTTTGATCAAAGAATATTAGAATTCAATCCCAATTCAACAAACACTGAGATGTGCCATGCCCGTTTCTGTTTTTAAAGGCTGGGGAAGATTTCAGACAGATTTCTTTCTCACAGGGCATGCACAGTGTAGGCAGCAGAATGGCAAAACTTCTCACTGTGCCATATCCAGTGTGCTTTTTTTTGCTGCCCAAGAGGAAATTTCTCCTCAGAGAGGAAGGCAGGGTAACGGCCAAGGCCACAGGGCACCACACAGACTGATTGGTAGTGAAAACTGCAAGGTCAGGCTCTGTTACAGGGAACATCGGGGTAGAACCTGGCATCAGGGAGATGGTTCTTCTCTTCCCTGCTCTCCTGTGTCCATTTCACAAATGTTGGTGGATCCTTCTGCCAGACCATGACTTCAAAGCTTTTGAGGAAAGGAGCCTGACTCTAACTATTCATTCAAAACCTCCTGCCCTGCCCCCTGCCAAAGCCTGTATGCTGATATGGGAATTGTAAAAACAGAGAAATGGTTTTAAAATTAGCATTAGTCCCTAGGCTTCTCATATGGTCAAGCAAAATCTCACATACAAATTCTTCCACAAATTCTTGCTTTTTCTGTCCAATCCTACAGTTAAACTGAAGAATGGAGTTTAGTATCAGACAGCAGAATTAATATCTTGAAGGATTTTGTGTCTCTAGATCACAAACAATTTGGAGTGAGGACTCTGATCTATAAACTAACAGAGCCAAAGGGCAGCCATGGTCAGCCAGGTTTGACATCTGAATGGATACCAGAAATAAGGCTGCTCTGAAAGAATATCCTGCATGAACCTGAGTGTAGCTGATGGGAAAAGCATCCAGTCCCTGCAAATGACTTTTGCTCCAAGAATTGTTTCTGCTGTTAAATGTCGAAGACTTATATGCACTATTAACTCATCCAGCTTCTAACTACGAATTCTTATTACACTATTGCCCAAAGGAGCTTCTGTTTCTGAATTTCTCTTCCTTATATAGCAGACTTGAAAACCAGACTTATCTTGGCTTGTTGTTTGGTAAGCTAAGGGGATGGACTGCCCTGTAAGGCGTTTGCCAATCCTCCAGTAATTCTTGTGGCTTCTCTCTGAAAGATTGCCAGGTTTTCAACATCCTTCTTTAATTGTGGGTACCACAGCTGGATGGAGTGTTCCCAAAGCAGCTGCACCAATGCCAAATACAGCAGTAAAGCAATCCCTGAGTACAGAGACAGGGAATATCACACAGGCATTAGGAAGGCTCCAAGGATTGCTTTAGACCCTTTGGCCACGGCTCAGCCAATTATACATTCAAGCCCTCAATCATTTTCCAGATTGCTATTTCTCAGCCAGTCTATTCCATCTGGTACATAGATCTCAGATTTTTAATTTCCTTTACCTGCAGGATCCTGAAAAGAGAAATTATTTGCTATTTCCATTCTACCAAAAGATCCAAACAATGCTAAATTGGTCCTTCTGTCATCTGCTAAGACCAGCAGACTGGAGTTCACCCCTTTTTAGAGTCACAGCCACACCATTAAACAACTCAGTGCAATAAATGGGTCTCATTGAGGAACATAACTATTTGACGTATTCACACTTTGAACCTCTTTACAAATCCCACTCTGAAATTTGTAACTGAAACAGTTGGAATCCATCTGCTATTTCTTATTTGGTACTGTACCATTTGAGTTTATGAAAGAATATGTATGGGAGCAAGTTTAAGGCATACAGGAAATTCTTCTATCAACATTACTGTAATAATCAACCAGATAGATTTCTTTTTTTTTAAATTCACACTAAAGTTAATTTCCAAAAAAACAGTACTAGATGTTTCTTCATGTTATACATTGCTTTAGTATGTTATTCCTTGTGTATTCCTTGCATATCCTTGAATTTCCTTGAATTAATATTAATTATTAATGATCATAGCAGTATATTTAAAATATTGATCTAAATTTAGATTTCTTTAGCCTCTAGAACTTCCTCAGTGTTTCTTCTCAGAAACCAAAATAAAGACCTAGGGAGATCTTCAGCTTTGTACCTCTAGGATTTGGAGTTAGAAAAACCCAGAGAGATTTGCATATATAACTTTAAAACCTGATTAATATACTCCCAAGTACCAATGAAGTGAAAATTATTCCATTATCCAGAGAAAACATTCATCTTCTGTTTATTCATAAGATACAAAGAAGGTTCTTTTTGTGCTGCTATTATCAATTTCATCACAACCACTCAGCCAATTGAACTATGAATTACTTAGTTTAAACTCTATTATCTTCTTTATTTATCTGATTTTCCAAGTGAGAATGTCCTACTCAGACCTTCCTTGAGGCACCAGCATTGAACTCTAATTGGGCATTGGTGTGCAAAATAGCAGAAGCAGTTTTCACAGTTATGAAAACAAGGAATCCAAGCATCCTAAAAAGGATCTGGTGCACAGCATTTTTTCAGGCCACAAATCTACTGTGAGTATTGCAGTATTTTCTTATTCTCAAAAAAGCTCTAGGTTACCTTCTGCCTCCCTGGTGGCAGCCCAACTCTGCACTGGTTTTTGCTGCCTTCCTGAAATCAGGGACTTCAGATTCCCAGCAGTGAGCTGCCAAGGGAGATGCTGTTCCAGAATTTGATTCTACTGAAGGTCATTTTCTCCCCATGTGCAGGCGAGCGCAGCCTGACTGGTGCATTAGAATAAACAGATGCTATCAGCACCAGCAACAAATTATCTTCCTAGCCTTTGTAATTTCTGGAGAGTAGCAGGTTGCAGCAAGTCAATTTACACTGAGGATGGAGAGGGAGGGAAGCAGAGGTTATACTGGCATTAGCAAGCAATTCAGTGCAAGGGTAAGGAAACGGTGAATTGGAGCTGGACAACTACATTTTGAATGAAGCCATTCTCTGTGCACCCGTATTGCTCCTAGTGAGGTACACAGCAAACCAGAGGTGGGGATATGGAGGTTTCACACCTGAAGGGGATTTGTATTTTACGCTCAAGTGCAAAAAAAAACAGAGGGAGCACATGCACATAAATGTTTGGGGAGATGCAGCTGTCCACATGAAAAGCAGGTCCTTGCACCAAGGCTTGGGGATATGTTGCAGTAGGAGGAGGGGACAATCCAATCTTTGTTTGCCATTTCCAGGAGAACAGTTTTTTACAGATATTCCAGTCCCAAAACCAGAGTGGTGGCTGACTTGCTTCTCTGCAAGAGTGGGAGAGCACATCTCCCTATATATATTTTAGATGCACAAATATTTTAACCTATAGTACTATGCACAAGTACCTGCACATAAATTGGCAGAACTGGAAGAAAGACACAGAAAAACTGTAACAAAATGAGGAATGGAGCTCCACATTCCTAAAACTCAACTTGAGGTCCCAGAGAGCAATACTTATTTTATTTCTGTGTTCAGACAGAGCATACACACCTATTTGTGCACAGAACTGTGAGATAAGCCCAGAAGTTTATTTAGTCTCTCCAAATAAGGTACTCAATAAAGGCAAGTCCTACACCTCTGCTTTTAGCCATGGTATCTCTACACCCATTTCACCCCGGCATACAAAGCCCTCACTGCTTTTCATAACATTTTCCTCAGTGTCCTAAGAAAAATTCACATTTCTGATTGGTACTGGGGAGCAACAAAACCATCTGCTGCAATCTTATTTGCAGAAGACAGCAGACACTCATTTCAAAACTAGTCTGGTTTTATCATCACAGTGGAAGATGCTATTTCAGCGTTCCTCTGCTGGGTTGGAAAGACAAAGCTGCCACACAACTTGGTGCAGGTGACTCTTCGTACTCTAGACTCAAGGGAACTGTACTTCCCTTCCCATATATGCTGGTAAAAGATATTTATTCAAGCACCCTGTGACTCCAGCCCTGCTGTTTTCTACTGCTGTCAGGAAAATATCTGCAGATATTGGTGAGTTTTGATGTTTCATTCATGTCAATCCACAGCTGCCTACACAATCTGGTGTTAGTTTGCATTTGCCCAACCAAAAAAGGAAATGAATCTTACCAGTTCCTGAAAGACTTCAGTACAAATATGAGGAGTTAAGCTGCTCGTGAAACTCAGAGATATAGAAATTCCTTTAGTTTTTCTATAAGAACACATTTATATTTTTAATCTAGATGAACACACAAAATTTAGTCATCAGAAACCTTTGCAGGCTATATTAGAGCTAGAGGCAAAAAAAAATTAGAACCCCCCAGCCACTTGCAATGCATTAGAAATATTACTCTATCTTCCCTACATCATCCTTTAGGCACTTATGGATTTCCACCTGTTGTCTTGATCCCTCATTCTCCTTACCTGACAGAGTTCAATGAAAATTCTACTGCCTTTCTTTGTCTGATGTTCACTAAAGGTCTCCTAGGGGACATCTGTAGATGTAAGATTTCAGTGGAGCAGGGCCAATCTTTCCTTCAAATGATTCAAGGGATTTCTCATGCCTTCCCCTTTCCCCTATGAAATAATCAATTCAGAGCACAGAAATACATTCAATAACATAACTCAAAACTAAGAGTTCTCAACAATTTCAAGCCATTAGCATTTCAAATTCTAGGGCAGCTCTTCACACAGAGCTGAAAGCAATCTGTATAAATCTAGATTATTTTATGAAGAGTCTGATGTCTTCTATTTAAACTGCTGGGTAACTGTAATACAAACAAAATCAGGCTGCTCATTCTCTGATTTAGGAGCTTGCAAAATTAGACATTAAAGAGTCCAGTCTCCTGACTCACTTCCATCCTTTGGACTGCTATCAAACCTGGGTGGGTGCAGCGTCTCATCCTTCTAGCATAATATTTACGATATTCTTTTATTCCTCTCTCAAACACTGTTGAGGTTCCTTGATTTTTCAATTCAGTTCAAAATAGAGCAGTACTTTTTCTCTCCTAATATCTGTTCGTATTTTAGGCAAATCCAGTTAAATGATCAGCTTTCAAGGGGCAGATCTATATATTGCATTATAGACAAACCCCTACATTGATCAACATTTTAAATGATGCTGAAAAAAGAAATCTTAGCAGAAGGAGAAGTCCAAATATTCTCCCAAGAAAACTGGGCTAGCACATTTAAAGCACAAAAGTTTCCATAGCCAAAACATTCACATCTGGATGCTTTTAACTTAGTCAGCAGGGCCAGACACCCACTTGTATCTGGGTGTTGTGCAATTCCAGCATGAAACTCAAACTCATACCATGAATCCAGAAGCAGAAGCCTAACACTCTGCCCTCACACCCTTTCTTGTAAATCTTTGGTCCTAGAGAATATCTTCCAGCTCCAGGGTTTGGAATAACTTGCTTTCAGACCAAAGCTGTCTTCTCCAAACCAAGTCCTGTATTCTGGCTGAGTTAGCTGGAGTTAAATCAGCATAAAACTAAAATAGCACAATGGAAAGTCAGGCTTACAGTTAAATCATGCTTCTATTTTTATCTGGCAAAGCACTTAAGCATGTGGTTGAAATGCACAGAACTTAAGCACATGCTTAAAGTTAGTCCTCTGTTTACATGCATTGTCAACTCAGGGCTTATAAATCAACTGATTTTGTGAATCTGGCTGAAATATTGTGATTTTTAAAAGAAAACACACAGTGCTAATCTCCGAATATAAAAAGGGATGCATAGGGTCAGGATGCAGGAACCTGTACATCAAGCAGGAGAAGCTGAGATTTGGCAGTGGGTCACAAAATGATTGATAAACCTCACACAAACCTACAGAAAGGAAAAGGAATACTTCCAAGTGAGCTACGGGACAGCACAAAGCAGGAGACAAATTTTGGAGCTATGCAGGTTCACCCTTGGTAGAATAGGGATACAAACAGGGTGGTGCAGGTAAAGCCAAGCTTTATCTAGCCCAGCAGTTTACCTGCAGCTCTGTCCAAAAGCAGATAATGAACAGACACATGACACAGGCCACACACAGAATGGTCACAGCCCTCCAGCTTCTGGGCATTGGCAATTTAGGGACTTGAAGCAATCTCCAAGCCCACCCAGGCCACTGTGTTTAGTAGTCTCCGGTGAATGGATCCTACAGAATTTTTACTTATCCTCTCTTATATTTATTTCATTTTGCTATTTCCAGTATCTGTCATCACTTTCACAAAAAATAATGAAAAAGCACTCCATTTATTCAATGCATTGTCCATCTAGTTTCTTTAGCACCCTTAGTTCTTATGTTCAAGGAAAAAGGAATGGTCAGTTTCCATTCACCTCCTTCATATCACTCATGATTTTTGAGACTCTGTCAAATGCTTCTTCAGTTTTTAAGGCTGAGAAGCATTACTTTATTTAGACTTCTCCATTAAAAAAAAAAAAAAGAGACATTTCATACTTCTAGCCACTCTGGTCTTTTCTATGCTTTCTACTTCTAATACATCTTTTCTGAAACTGAGTGAACAGTTCTGCATGCAGCAGTCAAGATACAGGAACACTACAGGAAGACCCAAATCTGTGTCTCTCTCCTCTATATAGTGCAGAGGCAGAAGTTGTTTGTTTGTTTGTTTTTTTTATATACTGCAGTGGCATAAGTCTTTTATTTTACTGTCAATTAATAGAAAAAACTCCAAAAATTCTCTTTGACATTTATAGGACTTCTAGTACTTGTCTGACATTTCAGGAAAATGAGCAACCAAGTCTTCATTAATCATTTTCCTGAGTACAGAAACCACAGAAAACATAGCAACCTAGAGGCATAAATCCTCAGGATTATTTTCCCCTGTGTTATTTATGTATATTAACATTGACTTTTGTCTGCCACAATATTGCCCAGTCTCTCAAGATCATTGAGAAAAGGAACAAAGAGATTTAATTATCTCTGTGATAATGATTTTTTGAGCCTGAATGACTTCCCTGCTCTACCTACTAATTCTTTTTTCAGGTAGGGCTGCTGAAGAGCATGGTTTCCCCTGCCCCAGAAACTCTACAAGGACTGCCCTCCCCTCATCACCCCCAAAGGATCACTAAAAGTAACATGAACATTTTCTAGTGTGAAAATTGGCTAGTTACAGCTATCTTTTTCTTCATGCCTTGCTGAGACTTTTTCAAAATCCATTCAAAACCCCAAGCACACTATATTAAGTGTCACATGCTTTTCCAGATGCTTATTCATTCCTTTGAAGATCTCCAGGGTTTGCAATGCATGCCTTTAATTTACAAAGGTCGTGTTAGCACACCTTCAATATATCATATTTAGGTATGCTGCCACTAAATCTGTTGTAATTTCCTTTCAATTTTCCTGGTAGAAAAGCCAGACTTGAGTCACCTGCAGTTTTTTTCATCTCTGCTGGAACAGTCTTTAGGATTGGTGACACATCAGTTATCTCCACTGGGACTGAGGCTGACTGAATCCAAAAGTTTCACACCAGAGCAATTAGAACATTTGAATGAATATTGTTTGTGCTGGTGATTTGCTATTGTCCATTTCATTTATGTCTGTTTTAAAAGCTCTTCTGTAAACAATTCAGTTCAGTTCAGGACCATTCCTTGGGCTCAAACCTTGGAGGACTTTGCTGTTTGCTGTGCAGGCAGCTCCTCTGCTGTCAGTGGGTTTGCTGAGCTCCACTGCTCCTTTCACACCTTGAGCATTTGCTGAACCCACCAGACTGTCAGTTCCTGTTGTATTTGAAGAAAATTTGTTATGATTTTCCTTCTCTTTTGTGAGTCACTCCTCAATCCATTTTAGTTTCTGTTGCAATGGGTTTGTATTTAACTTGTAGGAAATTATATTCCTCTCTGATTTCTTTGCTTAGCATGACTTCCACTTTTTAAGGGACACCATTTTATTGTCCCTTTCTTCCACTGTTTAGCTGTAGTAACTTTCTGAGGGGTTAGGTGAATTTTGGGAGCTGTTTTCTCCACTATACAGACATGGTACTTACATTCTTAGTTAATTTACTTACTCATTAATGCTATTAAAGTTAAATTTCTTAATATTAAAATGCTTTTGAAATAGAAACAGTCATGTTCTTTGGGTTTTTCCTAGTGTTATTATTCCTACTAAAGTAATGAAATTGACCATGAATGGTCCCTATTGCCAAGCCATTCTTCAGTGCAACAGCTATAATTTTAAAAAGGCCTTAGTCAAAAATTATTTCTCCCTTTTATTGGTCTGTTTAGAAAAGTAAATTAAAATTTGCCCTTTATACCCTATGTAGGGTATTTTATCAATCTTCTCCAGTCTATTTTCTTGCATACTCTTCATTGCCTCTGATATTTAAGTACTTCATTGATATTTTCACTGTCACAGTCAGCTGTTTGAAAGGATAAGTTCATTATAATGTTTTTCTTGATTTGGCGTGGCAAGATCAACTCACCCATAGAGAGTGGGTGGCAAATGATGATACAGATAATTGATTTATCTTATTGGACTCCGATTTCCAACTGACTGTGAGTCACTCCTCCAATGGCAAAATCTATTCCTGTTTTTTCCACATCATGGGTAGTGCAGTGTTGGTACTCATCAGGTTCATTCAATATGGTTTCTGTGAGGCCAGTACAGTGAAATTCACCCATTCTCACTTTATATTCATTTAACATTTCTAGGAAAGCACAGATACTTTTGGACTTGGTCTCTGCATGTGTCTGGTTTAACTGGGGATTTGCTTAGACTGTTGGATTATCTGAATATTATCGGTGGCTATTCTGTCCTGCCATGAAGGCACAGAAGGAAATTTGCCATCATGATGTGTATGTTCTTCTCTAGGACTTAATCTCAAATAATTTTGAAGTCTCTCCTAGTGTTTGTTTTTATTCCCAGTGCCACCAACCTGGCTGCCTCCATTTCAGAAGACAATATCCCTCCCATCCATTTTTGAGCATTTGTCCTGTTTCTGTCTCTCCTGTTTCTTCCCACACCACTTCCTTAGACACACAATGGATCTCTCATTGTCTGGGACAACTTTTTCTTGAATGCTGTAATGGTACTCCTGTTCTTTACCATTCTCTCCTATGCCAATGCTATGTTTTGCCTCCTGGACCTCTCCCTTGTACTTCTTGGTGTTCACACCACCATGACCAAATAGGATGCACAAGGAAGGTCACCAGCTCCTCTCCAGCATCCTCTCAAAGGCTGCCCAGACACCACAAGACACAAAGCCCCAGAGCACAGGCAAACCATCAGGTGTTCCCTCCTGGCCTCGTATTCCCAGTCATCCATCCCACACAGCAGCACAGCCTGCCTGTTCTTCCTCAGAGGAGCCGTAGTTCTTCCAGCATTTGTCTGGATAAGTGGATACACAAAGTTGCCCTCTGGCAAGAGAGACAGGGGTCACATGGACAGTATCTTCTGCACACATGTTTACTCATTCAGTCTGAAAGATGATTTTTTGATTTGCTTCATTGTCTCCTAATTCAAGCACCAACAGCAAGTCAATCCAATTCTCCCAACCAAACCTCTTCTAAATATTCTTTGTACATTCAGCACCCAGAAAACAAAGCTTCTTTTGCCACACACCTAAAACTAGCACAAAAACAGGTGAACATATGTTTTCCAGAGAGAAACCTTGGTGCTTGTACTTCCTATCACCACAGTCCTTCCTTTTCTATGCTTAGGGAAGTTTTTCTTCTAATTAGAAGCCAATCTTCTGGGGAACACAACTGTGGTTTTTGCATTTTTATTTTCTAAAGACTGACCCTGTGTTTAATTTGCAGAAAACACGTGGTACAGAATAGATCAGGGAGTTTGGCACAGAGGCAGGAGTTACCTTCAACCCTTGGTCAATTAAACATGCAATGTAAAACCTGGC
Source organism: Petroica traversi (assembly GCA_025920805.1). Lineage (NCBI taxonomy): Eukaryota > Metazoa > Chordata > Aves > Passeriformes > Petroicidae > Petroica > Petroica traversi. Next base: position 7,663,633 of record JAHLSL010000045.1, read on the forward strand.
AAGTATTGCATTTAATCCTCTTTGCACCCCTTAGCCCCCTGCCAAGGATCAAAAGTACTTCTCTTCTTAAAAAGAATAAAATATTTCAGAACACATCATCGACTCCTCCCTTCAGCCCTCAATACTGACAGTGTTATCTCTACACACAAAGCTTCTCCCCCTTTCTCCAGCTTGGCAACAAAACCCAAGCTCAATGAATATTTTATATGTGTGTGGTTAATGGAGCGTTCTGGCTCCAATCCATTAGGAACCTTACACAACGGTGTATTAACTGCTTCTCAATGTAACATTTTGAGTCTGTCCAAAGGGGATGTGTGCTTGCCAGTTGAGCCAACACTATTATTGTCCTGTCAGCCTAGTTCCTGTCTTTGGTTGAAGAGCAGGGTCCCCTGCCACAGCAATTCGCCACCATTGTGCTCACAGCAGCAACCTGAGAAGATTAGCTCAGCTCAAAGCTCTATTTTCCCCTTTGTATTTTAAGGTCTGTATCTCATGTGGGGTGGGGAATGCCTGCAGTTTTTCCCCTTCAAAGATATACACAGGAATAAGCAATCACATCACAGATTAACAAAAGGGTAACTATAAAGCAGTTAAGATCTTTAGTTTTAAAAGAAATTAGGCTGCCATATTTTTTATCAGCTCTGAAATTGGTAGTCTTAAAATCCACCTGATTTATTGAAAAAAAAAGATATCAGAATGACCACATTTGACTAAGTAGTTATTACCTTCTCACTTAAAAAACTTCCTTTGCTCCTCTGGGCCACCACAGGCAGAACACCATCTCCATTGAAACCAAAATCAGCACAAAGACCTCTCAAGAGTCAGATGGGCACAGGTCACTCGCCTTAAAACAAGGGGCAGTGTAATTCCACCCTACACATAGATAAGATCCATGGTAAATGGTAAAAAGAAGTAGGTGCTGGATTTCTCAGATGAAGAGCCCTGTGAGACTCAGGGGTCCAGGTCTGAATGTTCCCCTACGCATCCCAGACAGTTTGTGGAGCACACAGGAGCTTCCAAAGTGTGAATCATCCCAACCTAAGGCAGATGTCTAGAGTGGGTAAGGTGAATGGCATGGGCTGTTTATCACTCCTCACTGAGCAAAGAGGGAGTCTAGATGACAATCTTAAACTTTATGTTTAAGTTTTAGATAACCAAAATCAGGTGAGGTGATTCCCAGCCCCAAGGTTTGCAGACTCATTACCAGGTGAGCCACAGACCCTGACAGACTTAGGGCAGAAAACAACAAGATAAAGAAAAGTGCTGATGTGGAAGGACTGATCTCACTCCTTCCTGCCTGAAAGCAGAAAGAGCTGATGTTTCAGAAGGCAAAACCCATCCTTTGCTCTCACATCATGGCTAAAACACAGTGGAAGAAAGGGAACACAGTTGCTGGACCTACCAGGACACTGTAGGGCTTTCTAATACATCTGTATGAGGCAGTCACCACCCTCGAGGAGCTTGGGCATTGCAGGTCAGTAAGGAAGGCCCAGAGGAGCCAGGGGGGGGACAGCTGGCCAATTTATAGATGAGGTGAAGGCTTTCAATAGGTAGGGATTACCTCTAGATAAATGGTTGCTCCTCTCCCAGAAGTGTCTGCCCATGTCTTACCCAAAACAGGCAGGGGTGGAAGGATCTAGAGCTGAAAGATGTGGGGAAGGGTCTCAAAGACACATAATTCAGAGAATCTCCATGCAAAATTTAGAGGAATTTCCCATTGCAAGGATTTGTAAGGAAAATCAATGGTTTCCCTGAGCAGACTGACAGGATCACTACGTCTCATGTCACTCTTGAGACAGGCCAGGCACCACACAAATACAATCAAATGCCATAAATCTGACTGACCAGAAGCTCAGCTGCTCTGAATATAGCTCAGAAGTCAGGTTGTTTCTCTCTCCCAGAGGCACAGGCAGCAAATCAGTCATCCTACCAGTAGATAATCCAGTTACCAGCCCTCCCTCTTCTCCCTCCCAGATCCCTCAGCTCCCCCCCACGCCCCTTAGCGCTATCATCAATGGAAAGTTTTAGAGAATTAGCTGAAAACAACCAAAGTGCCTAATTGACTGAAGAAGGGAAATGGCAACTTCCATCATCTCAAAAAGCTGCACCTTTCTCCTACTCATTTCAAAGCTGAATAAAGGAATTAAAAACACAGCCTGGGGCAGCCAGCAGAGATTTACAAGAAGCAGATATTAGTTCTAACTCTAAAGGCTGGGCGTGTGCATGAGCCAGGAGGAGCAAACAGAGAAAGGGAGCAGAAACGTACAGTCTTTGCATTTAAAGAGGAGGAAGGAGAAGGAAAAAAAAAACACCAAAAAAATCAACAACCTTTAAGCCCTTCCTAATAAAACAAAGATCATCCTGGCAACATGAAATGCTACCCTACTTTGTTTATTTATCGACACAAAGAAAGAAGCAAGTTGGCACCTCAGAGGGTATTAAATCCTGGTTTTTTGCTGACTGAATGACCTCAGCTGAAATATTTTCCATGACAAGAGCCCAGAAGACGCTGGCACAGTGTCAGACAATAAGATTTCAGAGTGTATTTACATTCTATCCATGGCCCCAGGCTGTTCCAAACCCATAGGCAGGTGCTGCCTTTATCTGTTCTTTGCTCACCTGGCTCCCTAGCAAAATGTTCTGAGACCTGTGGCTCAGCTGCCTTAACTGTTTGTTGCCTGGTTCTCAGAAAGCTTCAGAGACATCTGGAATCCTGGCAAATAGAGATGGAGACACTGATGCCCCTCAAAGCTGATCACCAAGTGGTGTGTAAGGCATTCTTGCCAAAAAGCAGAGGGAAAACAGTGGTGATGCAATGGTAAAAGACAGCTAAAAACCAGATTAATTCATGCTGAGAAAAGTGATGCTTTTTAAAAAAGGAAGGGAGAAGGTGGTTCTTTCAAGGGTGCACTGTATTTTCCATGACTTGGGATCTTTAAACTAGGTCTGGATAACTCTCTAAGAAGCAACAGTCAAGATCCTGAAGAAGATCAGAACAGGAGATCAAAATTTTACAACTTCTAGCCTTGAAGAATGTGCAGGACAATATTCCACTGTCAAGCAGAGGATACTCAGCAACCCACAGTGGACAAAAGGAAGGGAGGCAGGCTAAGCCACAAAGAACCAGAGTGTTCTGCCTTTCATCTCCATGGCACCAATTCCCTGCATCGCAGCCTTCCAGCTACATTCTCCCCTAGACCAGCTCCTGACCTGGTCTTCAGCAAAACAATCTGTTCCATCCCTGCGGTGGAAACGGCCTCCTCTTTGCTCAGTTTAATTTGGCTTCTTGTGCACAGCTCCTCTCTCTTGAGTAATAAGCCTCCAGGAGATGCTGAGAGAGGCTACGCCCTTCATACCGCCCAACCAGGAAGAATGATAATTGCACTTCTAACAGCACCAGGTACAAGGCAGCCACCAAAGCAGAGGAAGCATGAATTAAAGCAGGATAAAAAGGAGGGGCTTTACCCTCTACCTAATAAGGTATTATTCATGCTTTTGGAAAGCTTTCTTGCACAGAGATAAAAACAGCCATAATGGGTATTAATAAGCAACTGCCTCTGGAGAAGGAAAGGCCTGCCTGCCATCTCACCTCCATTGTCATGATAGACTCACCTTTTACATTCCCAACCTTCAGCTCCCCTCCCTTTCCTACCTTCTTGCCATGTGTCCTTGTTTAACCTGTTTTGTACCCAAGTCAGCTCCCCCTTGCCCTCGTGCATGGCTCAGGTCTGACCCACGCACACTCATCTTCTCACCAGTTTCTCTGGTCCCATCACCTTCACCCAATCAAGGAAAATGTCTTCTTTTTCATTTAATTTTCCCTTTCTCTCATTCCTGTCCTCCATGCACAGTTCTCCAACTCAAATTTACCCTAGGCCTACTGTGTGCAAATCACTTCCCTTTTCCTACCCCTCCTCTAGCCCACATAGACCAGGTAACTCATGTCTCCCCACACCCGACAGGATGCAGACATCTGCTAACTGTGCTTGTTACTGTATTTCTGTATTTGTCTGGCCTCACTTTCCACCCAGGGAACAAAAATGTGACCTTACCTTTTAACAAATTTATCATAATAAACTTCCACTCATGAGCCCAAAACAATGGCGAGTTTTAAACAACTTCAAAATAATTTACCCACTGCTCACTTGCACAACCTGTCACTGTCCTTTTCAATCCTGTCCAACTGGTTATCATAGTGTGTGAGCACCTTGCAGCCTTTGCCATTTCTGAAGCTTTTGTCTGTGCGCTGGGCAGGACTTGCCAGGTTGGGAACTGCAGCTCCAGGCAAAAAACCAACCAAACAAAAAACAAACCCTGATTATACTTCGCTAGGACTTGGGTGCATGGCAAATGGACTCCTAGAGGAATTTTCAAAGGATCCTAATAAAGTTAAATATATCAATCCCATCAAAGTAGCAACAATTTGGGTATCCAATGAGCTAAGGCTGTTTAAAAGTTCTGCAGGCATCTTCAGGCACTAAAATCAATCAATGTCCAGAGCTCCTGCTGAGAATGGAAGGTGGCAGATACCATGTGCAGTACCTGGTTAGTCTTCTGTTTTCCTCCATTTTTATCCTTGCTGTTCCAGCTGAGAGGAGCTCTGGACATTGATTGATTTTAGTGCCTGAAGATGCCTGCACTCAATGTTGCTGCCACTGTCCAACCCAAGGACATCTTTTAAACAATGCCTCACTGATAATCCTGTAAGGATTTTCAGCTCTGTCCTGCACAGCATTTTAATTACTCACACTTTTCATGAGCTCAATCATTTACAGAAGGTATTTTCATCCCACTAATTGTAGGTTTCCCAGAGGACTCAGTGAAGCATTTCATGTCCTCAGTGCTATTAAATGCATTAGGAAAGCATCTAGACTTTCAGAAGTCAAATTTTTTTGTGCATGCATATGTTTTAGGAGAGGAAGAGGGCAAATCAGGTAAAGAAAAACTTTTAGGCATTAAACAAAAAAGAAATTTCAACTGTCAACTTTCAAGGAAAAAAGAAATCCAACAGACAATATTTCAAATAATGTTACAATACACTCATTGAAGTCAGCAGCAGTTCTGGAACCTGATACCTCTAATGCTAATGGCACACAGGTTTACCCCTGAGCTGGGAAAAGCAATTTCATAAGTTAGTAGGTGAAGGTTATGTCTGTATCTGTAATGGCACCCAGCCTAGGGAGCAGCTTCCCAGGACAGGTAGTACAGAACATCTGCTGACACCGCCCAGGGCCAGCTTGGCTCTGGAGCAGAACAGTCGTGCCCACAACTGTGGCACTTGGCCTTGTGACCATAAGACACAACAGTTGCTTCTGTGTGTGCTTGAAGTCAACACACTTAAAATAATTTGGGAGTTGTGTGGCAGCCCATGAATGGCTTTCCTGCCTGGTGCTGAAGGGCTGTGCTGCCAGGCCTGCAGGAGGAGGGTGGTGGCAAGGTACATCCAAGGGCACAAGGTCTGGGATGGCACAGAAGGGCTGCAAGGGGCAGATGGAAGCCAAACACCACAGTGCTCTGCTGTCTAATGGGAAGAGTCCTGCAGGTCGTTTTTTGGTGGCATCTGGCTGGTTCACCCCAATGCAGGACACAGAAATGGGCTGGAAGGCTGAGATGCCTGGCATAGGTGAGCCATGACATTTACTGCAGGCTGTCACCCAGAACAGGCAAACCCTGAAGTCAGAGTGCCACAGCTTCCAAACACAGAAACTGGAGCCATGTGTTTTTAAGGAAGGAAAAAATGGAGGTTTCCAAGCCTATCTGTATAGCATATCTGAAAGGTAATAATTGTATGCGACTACAGTCCCTGGAGAGGTGGTAACATCAGCCCTTCCCTCCATGCCAAGGAAATTTAGACACAGCCCAAGGAGAAAACTGCAATTCTAGTGGAAAAAGGGCTGAGGTCTGCCAAGTGCCTGGAGCTCACCACACTGGGAGGGGTATGGAAATACAGCAGGTGGGGGATCTAGAGCCCAAAGGAGAATCCTTTTTTCCAGCCTCTTCCTATTGGGTACAAAGCGCTCTAAAGTGAAGATATCATTCTGCCTTGTGTTCCATAATCCTGTAATGGTGGAAAAGGCTCACAAGTGCTGCCCCACAGATGAAGGCACTTGAACATGAGCTGAGTAGTCTTAAACCTCAGTGTAGATGCTCTTAATTATGTGAAAGGTTTGCCACTGTGGCTCATAACAGGAGCTATGAGCTGATAAGCAATAAATTACTGGATTGCTGTACCTCAACTGTGACCTTGAGTCTTCAGGAAAAGAAGTCTTTACAATTGTGATCTTTGGACTGCTGTGGTATGCAGATCCCAGGAGGCAAGTCTGGTTTACTCTGGCTCTTAGCAAATGAGAATCTGCATCTCAAAACCCATTAGTTGGCACTAACCAGCATGCATCTTACAAGTTTTCTCTGCAAAAAATACCCAGGTGAAATGGCCCAGACAAGCCAGAAGACCCCTACCTGCATAAGAAATGCCTATGCTGATGAGACTTGGCTGCTCATGACATGAGAACATGCAACAGCTCTTCCAGAGCTGAAGAAAAGGCATCCTCCAGCAGCTCCTTTTGTAGCTCCTTATAAGTGTTTTTAATGACAATTAAAGGTGATGTATCTTAGCACTAGCTGGGAATTAAACTGAATGGAATTTCACTAACCAGAAATAGGGAAAAGACAATCCATTGGGAATATCTTTTGACTTCAGATGTGTTTCCACTCAAAAAGGTGACATGGATTACAAGGACAGGACCACCCAATCCAACTTCCTCAAATACTGAACTGTGAGTCCTGTCCTGACAGCAACTGTATCCTGAGAGAATTCACTTTCACTACCCACAATCCTGCACCCTGGAACTCTCACCTGGTACATCTGACTGGGGTGGACCTAGGAATATTCCAAAAATGGAGCTTTTACATCCCCCGCAGGGGTACAAAGCACAGCACAAATGGTGTGACTCAGATACTGCCTGGAACATCTAATGAGGATATTAAACTAGATCGTCGTTTTATAGGTTACCTTATTTTTAATTGGGGAAAAAAAAAAAAAGAAAACAGAGAAGCCAACCAACCTACATATTTGGCCTTCGGATGAATTTTTTTGTTTTACGTGACAGCTTTTTCCTCTATTTAAAAATTTGCATAAATACCGTCAAGACAGGACACGCATGGTAAAGAATATGCAAAATCCTGAGCTAAGCCCCGCTGCCTCTCCCACTGTGCTGTGCCAGGACAGAGCAACGGGGCCAATACTGGGACCAGCCCCTCCTTCTGCATGTCACTAGGTCAGGGATGTGGTCCTGCTGGCTCACAGCACTTCAGGGAGCCTTTCTGACAGACCCCACACAGAGAGCCTGGTTTGGGCTCACACTGCCCTTTTCCTGCATAGTCACCATGGTGGAGAAGGGGGATTTGCCTGTTTTCCTGTGGAAATTGAGAATGAGAAGCTTCAATGTGACCCTCCCTGTGCCAAGAGGGGAGAGCAGGCAGGGAAAGCAAGGCAGGGAAAGCCAAGGATGATGGAAGGAACGTGGGGTTGTGTTTACCTACACAAGGGCACCCTGTGTGATTTCACGCAGAATTAATTCAGCTCGTGCAAACTCCCGTGCAGACACTTACTTGTGGTTCAGGGAGATTTATCTTTGCTAACAGGATTAGGAAAGGTTTAAGCTAAACCAAAAGAGAAGAATGCACACAAGCACATTCAGAGCTTAGAAAACAAACAAATACTGAGCAAATCTGCCTTTAGACATGGCCAAAGCAACCAGAGCTGCCTTCCCAGCAGCCCCCGGCACAGAGAGCATGTTATCTAATGCCATCCTCTTTGCTGCCTTTCCTGCTGCACCCCTACCTTACCACCCACAGAACTGAAAATTGCTGCACTTTACACCTACATGCTGCTAAATAACTTACCTCACTCCAGAATTTGGCCCAAGTAGCCACACTGGAATATGAAGAGGTGTGCAAAACAGCTAAGAAAATTTTTTTGTCTCTTTAAGAGGGTGGTGGGCAGCACAGTGTGCCTGTGCTGTGGAAGCCTGCCACTGAGCTGAGGTAGGGAGAGACAAAGGCAAAACAGAGGGAGGCACCAGCTGCTACCCCACATTCAGCACAAGGAGGCCATTGCTCAAACAAGGTATCACCAAGGCTTCCAAAATCCTTACTGGTGGGAAAACATCTGCCATTTAAACAGTCCCTTTACATGAGGACGCTTGCACAGGTTAATTGAGAGGGCATTAGCTGCCTGCCCCAGTAATACTGCTGCCATCTGTCCTAAGCTCTGCAGCAGTTCAGCTGGAGGTACCAGGAGACCCAGCAGGTAAAGCAAAGTTTGCTGCATCCTCTTGGAAGGGCAGGGTGGATCTCCATCTGCAGGGTGTGGTTGCTTTGAGATGGAATTTGATTGGGGCTTCAGGGTAATAGCAGGAGTCCCGTGATGTTCATTCTGGAAAGGTGAGGATGTCGGGCTTACATTTTTTCCAAAAGGTTAGGAGCTGTGGTGAGCCTAATCATTCTGACATGTCAGCCTGTGCTACCTAGGGAGAAGAGCACCACCTTCTGAATTACCAAGTCAAATTGACTGTAGCAATCAACTTCTCCTTCTAAGTCCCCATCCAAAAACAAACAGGCCCAACCCTGCTTAACTTATGAGATCATAGCCCAAGGCAGTGTAGCTCCCTGAGACACCACTGCCTCACCCATCATCTACAAACATCAGTTGTGCAGGGATGGTATGGATCTCTCCCTGATTTTACATACACAGAGATCTCTGACCAATGGCATAAGCCCACTAGAAAGTGCCTGCAGCACCTCTCCGAGGTGGTAGGGAACCAACAGAGCCATAGAAATAAGGACAGAGCAGTGGAGCCATCAGGAACATGTCCTGTGAAGATATCTAACCTCTCCTGGCTGGCTCAGAGTGAAACCTCTTGCCCAAACTGGTGTTTGTCATTCAAAGCTGCCTTTTGTGAACGTTGCCTCACCAATGCCTTGCTGCTGCTCGGTGCTGCTCTGGGTAACATATTCATCTTCTCTTCATCCCCTTAGAACCTATTTGCATTGTTAAATTGCTAAAAGAAATTGGTTTTCACTTGATACCTTCAAATCGAAGCTGCTGGAGCTGGAGCACTTTCTTCTGTTAGGGAATGTTACTAACCCTTATTGGGGCTCTCAAATGCATAATCCATACCTTTCACTTCATAAATCATAGTCTTATTGTCCTACAATTCATGCCTGGCCCATCACTGAAGCAAAAAGTTCTTGTTAACTTTTTCCTGAATCTGGCCTTTTCATAGCATTGGTTCTCTGACAGCAATTCAGGAACCTTCACCACTGCTAGCAGAATTAACTTTATTGATCCACACCTTACATGTGACGAAACAGGGGTATGACAAGCTGCAGAGGGTGACTCTACCTGTACCTGCTATCAGAAGGTCTAAGCTGATGTCAGATGGTTTGAACTCTGGACCCAAGACAGCTCTTTAACCACTTTCTACCAACTTTTTTTTTTTCCACGGGATGCTTTGCAACACAACACAGGAAACAGAGAGAATAGGAGAAAAATAACTATTAATCTCCTAAACAGAGCAGAAGGGTTGTAGCTGGTACACTTGATAAGCATTTCATAAGTTACATCATCTTGAGTGTTCTGCTTGACAGCCTTGATCCTGGAAATTAGTTCCATTCAATAGTTTCATAAAGAAAATAACATTAATTAACTGATGATATGTTTGCCACTTCTGCAGGAAAAAAAAATAAAAAGCTAAGATGAGCTGACATTCTATAGAAGACAAGATCAAAAGTCAAAATTATCTTGATAATTTTTGAAAATTTGGGATTGGGGGGGGGTAGTTTAGTTAAAACCAGTGCAAGATACTATGCTTGCAAAAGCATCCTTTCTGCCTGCTCAGCACAGGTAAGCTCTCAACTGGTGGATTGCCTGTAGCCTCGCTCACCCTTCAAGAAAGATGTGGACAGATCAGAGTCCAGGGAAAAGAAACTTGAGAAACACCATCTCCAGCAAACACATGAGCTGGGGTGTTTAGGCAAGGGGAGAGCTGCTTACAGGGAGCAAAAGGAACTTCTGCAAATCGGTAGAAGGCCATGCAAAAATAGGCTTCCAATCAGTCCTCCTTCAGTGGCTGTATGAAAAACTCACTTTTCATTCCTGGACCCATTTCTGTAACAATTGCATGCTTTACAGTTAAGAAAAAAGCTTGAAATGCAATTTAGGGGTAATCTAAAGGTTAAAATTTGAAGTTAAAAAAAAAAAAGCAAAACTGAAAAATATTTGTCTTATGTCATGATTTGGCTCATGCTGGATGGGAAGATCCAGAATTTCTGATCACCATTTGGCAATGTTTACTTACTTCCCTAAAGGATTTTTAAATGGCACCAACATTTTATCAATCATGTTACCTCCTCCCATTGTCTGTGTTTTCATTGACATGAGTATCTTCAGCAGCTTCCTGAAGCACCCAGGCTGCACAGGGATATTGAGCCCTTCTTCCAATTTTATTTAAACTCAGCATCAAATTCCTCCTTATCTCCCTGCAGCACTTCCTAAAACTCAACCTGATTTGCTCTGCACTGACCTATGTAGGTATTGCAGTGCTCTTCAACTCCCAGATTTCACTCTCTGTGCCCTGCAAGCATCAACATCCAGAGTAAATTTTTCCTCAAGCTAGAAGCTTTGCTTTCTCTCAGAGCAGTCTCATTTTCCTACCTTCATGCACACTTGCATTTCCTTAATCAAGAGCATGAACTTCCATTAAACAGGAGAGTTTAAATGACAAGTGTTAAAGTAATTTTTTTAACCTATTCTCATTCAGGTGTCCTGTTTCCCTGCAGACCAGGCACTGCCTCCAGCCTACTCACAAAGCTCTGCCCTTACTGACACCAGCATCTCATTTCTATCCTGATTTTCAGCTCCTTGTAGACAAAAGAAAAAAATAGCAACCTGTGTGGATCACATCTAAAACCACGTGCATAAGTTCAAAGATAATTAGCCTTTTAGTTGCTAAATGCTGCGCAAAGCACACATTTAACAGCTAAAACTGATTTTAATCTTTGCTTAATTCTTTTGCCAGAGAGCCCCATTCATACTGAGGCAGCTGTCTAAATATCTCAGCCCCTTGGGGTGAGGAGACAGGGGAGCCTCCTGCAATGCTCATGGGTGACCTCAGCTGGCTTGTCCCACCAGAGCTGCTTCCAGCTCATTTGGGGCACAGGATGCCAGTGGGGCTAGGCCCCCAAGGAAATGGTTTATCTGTGAATGGCAAAAATTCTCACTTTCCTTGGTTTGGGTAGCCCATAATAAAGTAGTAACAGGAATTTGGGTAGTGAGAGTGGCCAGATTAATGCAAAGTGATGGCCATATTTGTAAGGAAGTGCATGAATTTATACCCTATTGCCTTCACACTGGCCAGGCACAAAACTATCAGCCACTGCATCCTTTGCCCTCTGAGACAGTAAAAAGAGTTTCCCCTTGAGCCAAAAAGGCTCTGAACAGGTAGAGGACAACTGCAAACAGTAAGACAGTCACATCGCTGTATCCAAAATTCTGAGATTTGCCTGATATTTCTTCTTTCATAACACCTTTTCTAAGCTTTGTCATGCTAGAAGTGCCTGCTTGCAATTATATTCCTCAAAGATAAGTAAATAGAACATTTTTTTAATCATCTCAAATTGCCTTCTGTGGAATGTGATTAGACATTGGTGCTTTCTACATCCAGGAGTGTGCACACATACACACAAAGGGGTGACACCAGGGCCCAACAACAAAAAAATTAGTGGATCTTCCCTCTGCAACAGGCAGTACCCTACCCCAAGGTCCATTTACCTCAGCATTTTAATATTCTCCAATATTTAGGGAACCAACACATTACTGTGTTATCAGATGATATTCCTGCATATGGGATATGTAAGGCACTGAGATGGGAAGGAGCCAAACAAAAGAATGTGCCTGTGTCTGTGGTGTGATAAGAAAATATGCTTTGTTCCTTCTCAAAAAGGCTAGTGCACTCCTCAGGCTCCAAACCAAGGCAAATTATCATTTAAGGATTAAAATTCTCATTGTGTTTTGTTTTTTCATTTTTGCTTGACCAATTTCTCTCTTACTGGCCCTTGGGTTCTTAAATATAGGAAGTGGCATAAAAATTGCATTATTTTCAATATGTTCCTGACACCTAATCAGGCAAGGGTTTCCATTACAATTGCTGGCTAGGTCTTTTCTCCTCTGGAGCCTGGGAAACCATGGTCTTGTGTGAGGAAAGGAGATGAGAACCATGAAACAGAGCTGGGAGAGGACACAAATTGCAAGAGACATTTGGAAAGCAAACAGTCACCACAAGAGAAGATTTTCCTTTCAGGCCTGTGTTCAGATGGTCTAAATTGTCAGTCAGTCCCTCTGCCAAATATTTCGCAATGGGTGGCTTTCTGTGGCTCCCTGCTCAACACCACACTCAGAGGATTTACAAGAAATTCAAAGCCTTACAAATGGCAGGGAGTTTTATTTACCTCCCATTTACCTGTTAGCTGATAGACTGCACAGCACTTTGAAGTAAGAAAGCTCTAGACAGAGGAGTATTAGAGTTAGCAATGAAAATTATCATGAAGAAAAGGCTTTTTTTTTTTTCCATCAGACTCTATAAAAGCAGTATCTCCAGGTCAAAAGGAGTGTTAACTCACATAAGAATTATAACAGTCTAATCTTGAATAAAGAGCCAACAGGACTCAGAAATCACCTATGAAATAATATAAAGGCTTGTCTAGAAACAGATATAAAAAACAACAACAAATTCATTTGGGACCCTTCAGGGTTGCCTGCAAGCCTTACAGTCACCTTCCTAAGAGTTCACACCCACATCACAATTATACAAGCCTTCTTCTCTTGCAAAATCAAACAAACCCCACAGTCTATCACAAGACAGGTAGTAAAAACATGACAGTTTTGTCCTCAACATTGTTACTTTTCCCAATTTGATATACCCTCTTCCAGCTTGCTCAACCAGGAAATTCTACCCTTTCCTTCTGGAGTAAAGCTGGTGGTTGCTGAAGGCCTCCTACAGATCACCATTCATCTCAGCATTTGCAGGACACAGCTTTAGATTAATGTTCTTGACTGGAAGAATAAAAATACAAATAAATCAAATCACAACAACAACAACAACAAAATAATAAAAACCCCAACCCCTGGCAACCCAGAAAAATGCTTATAGTTGTTATATTCATCTGCAGGAGGTGAACTTTCCATGTGCATACTGATTTCTCTTATTAAGCAATCATCAAACACTGATAGGATTTTTTTTGCAGGAAATGGGAGTACAATGTGTTCATTAAAAAAAAAACAAAAAACAACACCAATAGAACAGGCATCCAGTTTAAGCCACTTGACATTTCAGGAAATTAAGTTATACTGTGGTCCCAGCTTATATGTTCAGCAAGACCCATGAGAGAACTCCTTGGAGACCTGCTGTGCTTTCATTTCAAAAGTGATGGCCACACAGGCTAATTGAGGGCAGGAGCCACGTGTGCTCTGTTACAGCCCTCTTGCTGCCCTTCCTCTCCCCTGGCAGCTCCCACACTGCTCAGTCTGCACGCCCCAGCCAGCTTTCTCCTTCAGCTGCTGAGCATGCTCTTCTGGGGGTGAGAGAAAGGAAAAAGAAAAAAAAGGAAAAAATAAAGAGGACTTGGAAGGTCAAAAAAAAATCCACTGAAAAAAATAATAAAGTTTCAGAGAAAACCTCAGACCTCTGTCAAACAGAGCCGAATGTATTTTTGACATGCAAAGTTTCAAGCCCAAAGCTTCTCACCTCTGGATGGGAGATCACATTGGAGTTGCAGGTATTACAAGCACAGACTGGGGATACAGGGTCAGGCACTGAAGCTCACAATCTGAACAGATTTATAGGCTGTTTCTGTCCACATTGTTGCCAAAAGGGCAGAAAGGAGGAGGTTGAGCAACAGCAGTACATGAGCCAGCTGTGTGGGAGATAGAGAGACAGAGACACCCATCCCAGAATGGCAGGAGCAGCCACTGAGGCTGGTGTGGTTCAGCCTATTCCTGGCAGAATTCCTGCTGAGAGAAAGGGAAAGACAGTGAGCCACCTCGCAGGGAAACATCCTCTCTTTACCTGGGACAAGGCTGAAGCTAGGTGCAGAGCCATGAGCTGCCACCCGTGGGTCTGTGTCCCACCAGGCTCTCACCTGCTATTGTGGCAAGAGAAACACGGCTACAGCAGAGACAACAAACCCCTCCTTTATGAGGGGGACACAGAGAAGGGATGTGTGGGAGCTCCTGGGGGCTGAGTCCAGGCAGCCTCTCTCAGGGGAGTGACACATGTACTCTGATGGTGGAAATTTTCTGTAAGTGACCAAGGGCTGCACAGGTACAAAGACATCCAGGTTGCCAGTGTTCCCGGGGCTCACATTTTCACATCCAAAAGGCTTGGATGATCTTTGAAAACCTGCAGGATTGCAGTCAATCGCTACTATTCCCAGTTAAAGGTACTTTTAAGGTGTCACATAGAGAACCACTTTCTCCTGCCCATTTGGTGTGTGCTGAGGGTTTCTTTCAGCCCACTGAAGTGATTTGGGAAGGGCAGCTCCCTCATTACTACACTGTGTAGACAGCCTGACCAAGGGCAATTTCCACACCCAGCTCAGCCTTCAAACTGTGACATCAGACAGGCAGAAAATACTGAGTCCTGAGGAGCAAAGGACTGTTTGAGATCATCCAGCTGGTCCGGAGAGGATCAGGAAGCAATCAGTGCCTCCCGGTCCCCATCATTCTGGCAGAGCTCTGTTCCTCAAAGAGGAACTGTCAGGAATGAATCAAACCCAGCACATGCTGTCCAGTGAAGAATTACAAGTCTATAAAACAAGCCAGCTACAGACCAGCCTAACCAAGGAGTAACCAAAACCTTTTGTAGAAGAGCCACTGAGAGCCCCATCATATTCCAACCCTGGCAACATCTGCTCCATCATTTGCAATTTGATCATACACAGAAGTCATGTGAAGGTAAAATGCTTAATTAAAACACTAATGCTGCAAGCCTTCACCTCCATGTAGGCGTGGAAACCTTCAAGTTTCCTTTTTATTATACGGATGGGATCCTGCTTTTCATTGGCACAATAGAAAATAGCCACAAAAATTCCACACACACAACATCAGACCCCTCGACCAGCCTCGACACGCAGAGCGTCAGCAATAAAACACACTCCTACAGGGATTTAGCACTTTGGCTTGTGCTCAGCTGGGGGACTTGGGCAGGACTTTCGCTCTTCAGACATAAAAAAAATATTAATTATAAT
Organism: Petroica traversi; assembly: GCA_025920805.1. Classification (NCBI taxonomy): domain Eukaryota; kingdom Metazoa; phylum Chordata; class Aves; order Passeriformes; family Petroicidae; genus Petroica; species Petroica traversi. Next base: position 7,678,939 of record JAHLSL010000045.1, read on the forward strand.
CAGTTCTGTCATTATTTCAACCCCCGCATCCCCCCTTCCCTGTTAGCAAAAGGAAGAGGAGCCATGCGCTGATGGGATTGTGGGTTTGCATGAACAAGATGGAGCTCTGTGTGTGTGTGTGCTGCGTTTGCCCTGGAAATCAAACAGCAACTTCAGCCAGGAAAGGGCCCTCAGGTGCCAAAAGAGAAATTCAGGGAAATGTTCCTTTATTAAAACAATTACAGCAGCTGCTTCAGGTACTTCCTTATGCACACATGCCAGCACCCCTCCTTCCCGTCCATCACACACATCCCCTCTGCCTCAGACTCTTGCACAACCAGATGACAAAGTAGTTTTAAACTTTAACCTATAAAGGACCCACAGCCCTTCTCTTACCAACCTACCATACCTCCCTGGTACATTTGTCCTCCTCATCACTACCCTTCCCAATAAACATTCTGTCCTACCACAAGACATTCTGTCCTACCCAAACCTGTGGTTTTGCAGTGGTACCATGACACTGCAGCCAAAAGGGCAGGCCAGAGAGTGCACAAGGCCTGAAAAGGCCAGCCAAGGTAAGGAGTTCTCAGGGATTGCTGAAATTATTTCCTTTCCTACAGACTACTATTTATTCCCTTTCTATCTGCCTCTCCCTGCAGGGGTGGTGTTCTGCAGCACTCATTAATCAGTGGTTAAGTGAGGGGTCTTGCACCAAAGTTTGAGAATTAACTCTTTGCTAAATATGTACCCATAAAAGTGCTTCCACAACACGTGGAAGCCTTCTCCCCTATGGTTAGACTAGTTGCAAGCTGCAATTCCTGATTTTCCATTGCTTCCACCCTTCCACAGCACTATCACTTTCTCCTCCCAGCTCTACTCCTCCCATGAGTGATGCTCCTTTGGCCTTTTATATGGTGCCTAGTCCTAAAACTTGACAGGGATGGTCTCCTTCTTATCTGTCTATGTAGTGTCTACCAGCACAGGGCTGTGATCCACATCTAAAAGCTTCAAGAGGGAAACTGCAAACCCATAATACCAAGGGCTATGTGACTATTTTGTTTTTTGTTGAAAAGCCTGCAAAGAGACATAAAAATGAAGACACACTGGTGTACCTCCCTTCTCTTACACATACTCCCCTCCTTTACAGTTTACCTGCATTGCAAATAGAGTTTGGAAAGAGCATGGGACTCCAGGCAGGACCTGGAGAAGGCCAAGCCATCCCTGGACATGCTGCGTGGTGCCATACATCTGGGCTTCCCACAGATGGCTGCAGGGCTTAATCTGTAATTGATCCAGGAGGACAATTATGAGAAAGAGTGGGTTGTAACACAGGATGAGGGAAAAGTAAAGATACACAGTGCTAGAGCCCAGAAGAAAACCCTGCTGGCATCATTTTCACTTTCAGTGCTGCTGCTGCTCACACCTTCACCTGGCCATGCACCCTCCCATGGTCAAACAGGTACCAAATGCTGCTCTTCAGGTCTGTTCTGCCTTTGCAGGTGTCGGCAACCACACTTACACACAAAGCCAGGCAAAATCTAGCCTATCCTGGAAGCACAGCTCCAAGGTGATGCCTGGAGGCTACATTTCACCTTGCAGGCACACCCTGCCACGGGGCACTGAGATGCTAAAGCACATATGGCAGAAGTCATCTTGCTCAAGAAAGACACTGACTTGTGTTAATCTCCATAGCTGGCTCATCCATTACAATGGTTTGTTCCTGCTCCAATGATCTCTTTGTTCATTTTAGCACACTCGGAGAAGCAAGACTGCATACTCCTAGTAATTCCCATTTGGGCAGGATGCCTTCTCTCGTCACACAGATGCCAGCAGGCTCTACCACCAGAAACAAAAAGACATTCTGATCAAAAATCTGACTAAGTAAAAATTTGAATTTCAAGCACTTTTCTAGTTAGACTTGTTTGGGACAAACCACTGCAACTCATTATGCCTCAACTTCTTCGTATAAGATTTCTAAAGATCATAAAAATCTAAAAGGGGCAAGGGTTAAATGGTTGATAATAAAGTCCCCACTTGCCTCAGCAACATCTGTCCAAATGTAACTGCTATCCATCTAGCCTTGGTAAAAAAAGAGGTCAATAAGCAGACTGAAAACTCTTTGACCTGCAAGACAGGCATTCTTCTGTCAGTGGAGACGTGCAAAGCACCTTTAACCACAGCCCTGAGATTTGAAGAAGGGTAAAAGCACACGCTCTGGGCTCATACTGGGAAGCACAGAGGTCTCTCAGAAACACGACACCTAGATGGGCAAAGCGTTAATGTCTGACAAATGTTTCTGTAGGGGCAGAAGATTGGATGAAGCTGCGAAAGATCCAGCTCAGCAGCTCAGCCCATTGCCCAAAATAACCAGGGGGTGGCATGTGGGCTCCTCCCCCACCAAGCCCACCAGCAAACGCCCCAGCAATCCCAGTGCTCGCTCACCCCATCACCTCACCTTGCCGGCCATTGGTGGTGGCCAGCACCCCACCCTGAGAAAACATGGGGCGTTCTTGGCACTCTGCACTGCAGGCAAGATCAGCAGACACGATGACAGATTCTTTGCCTGCCACATCCACGGAGGCATGCAGGGGAATATGATCCTGCCCTGAGCAAGTGCCAAGTTTGATTAAGGCTGATCGCTCCAAGATCCTTCCTGTGAGGATCTTGCAAGGAGGGGGCTGCTTGCCATCTGTAACAAACCCAAAGGCAGGAACATGAAGGCTTGAGGGGATTTTGGCCAAACGTGTGCGGCAGGGTGGCAGAGCCCAGAAGAATAGACAACCTTTCAGTTAGGAAGTGCAGTGGAAAGTGGCACAATGCCCTACAACCCAGCACAAATAACCCACCACAAATGGGCATGGCAGAGCCTTCCAGGCATCCCTTGCAACTTGGCACTGATTTGGCCCTTGGAATAGGGAAACTCTGGCCTTTTCCAAAATGATCCGACTGACACAAGGCTTAAATAGTTGGCTGAGCAGAGCTGGGATACTCCCTCATTCTCCTTCGGTCATCCTCTGTAGGTCCTTGAGGGGGTCCTGCCTCCTCTACAACAGCCCTTTCTCACTTCAGCAGAGCTGTACCTAAATTCATAAACTGAAAGGACACCACAGTGCCGTGGGGATGGCCTCACCCCACCCCAGCCAGCTCTGGGGCACAAATCTAATGAAGATTTCCCTCCTTTAGCTCTGCAACAGCAAAGCAATGCTATCACAGATGCCTCAGAGATCTGCTGGTGCCCACGGGGCTCAGAGGAGTCAGGAGAGCAGAGCCAAGTCAAAGTACAAGGCCTCCATGGTGTTTCAGTACCTCCACCAGCCCTGGAAACTGGGAGTTCCACCTTGGCAAAGATGCCCACAAAATGACAGCTCAAGTCCAAATTATATTTATTTTTCCCTGGGTGCAAAATGCATATCAGTTCTTATGTGTTGTCTTTCTTCTCCCTGTGATGGAAACTCTCCCTGCTTCAGCCAGCCAACAACAAAGAAAACTACAGAGGCAGCAAACATTAACCAAATCCTGTCCTAAAGCCTCCCCATATATACATTTTCCCCTCCACCATGCAACAAACTAAACCAAACAAGCTCCCAGTAGCTAAATTCCTTGCATCTCAGAAAGCACATGGATTCCTGTGCCAAAGTAAACAATCTCATGGAGAGTTTACATAAAACAAGTGAACTAATTTCATCATAAACAAAGCAACAGCAAATTGATTCAAAGCCTGCCATAGTACTTTCTGTGGAAACATCCCCTAGCAAGGAGAGGAGTAAAATAACCATAGTAGGATGTTCAGTGCATACCCAGCCCGGCACCTTTACCTTCAAACCAGTGTAGGAAGTACAAACCTACTCTTCCTACAGCTCTCATACAGAATAATGCCAGCCAGCTTCCTGCTATTGCTGCAGGTTTAGTAGCAGTGCAATGCAAAAGGTAGAAAAGATGATCCATCCCAAAGATCAACATAGGGAGAAGGGATGATGTGGCCCTGTCACCCTGGTGCATGGGAGAACCGGCTATGAGCTGGTTGAGACCTGGATCCTGTGCAGGAATTCATTGCAGCACCATGTCCATGCACTCATTCACAGCAACGTGGTTATACAGTGTTGGGGAAAAAAAAAAGATGGGAAAGAAGAGCATATCCTTCACATGAAGCTTTCTTTTCCTTGGGTTCAAGTGCATGCACAAATTCTGGGATATGAACAAGAATCCAACAACCCAATACAAAACAAATCACCAGTCTGAGAGTAGAAAAGGCTGGGGAGAGGAAAGATGCGCTCCCATATCCATACAGTACTGGAGCTGACCTCAACTGATATTTCCCAAATCTCCTTTGACAAAAGTGCTAAAGACAGAGCTCCATCTGGACTCTCAGATTTGGCTAAATGGAGGCTGAGGACATCCCCATGTAGACTGGTCTAGAAATCCTACCTGGAGTTTGCCTTTGGGGGCTCAGGATTGGAAATTCACTCTTTCAGTACATCAGCCCATCAAATTAATCTCTTTTTAAAGATACATTCTGATGTGTCCTAGGTGAATTCAGATGAAACCCCAAGCTTACACCAAAAGAAGAGTACTCAGACTTTTCCATCAGTTGAGAAAGAGATTTTAATCAAACCTGTGCAATTTTCCCAAAGAGGCAGCACTGTGCAGCTCTAACTGAACAGCTCCTATCAGAACCCAAAGCCAGGAGATAGAAGTCATGCATTAACCTGCTCTATTATCCATTTTTTTTTTCAAGTCATCCATGCTTGTGGCATGTTTCCCTTACCAGGACCCATAAAAAGATGCTTTTGGATCCAGATTTTAAAAAGCTGGAGCCTAGATTCACATCCCAGAGTATTCACTCACCCATTTCACTGCCAGGAGTGGAAAAAATGCCTTCCTTGGAGCAAAGGAGCTGCATGGTGGCACTTCTCTCATGGACCAGTATGGTGCTTTTCAAAAGCTGCTACCAAGAAAACAAACAGCTAAGTATCCCTCCCTATAATCACTTCAAAGCTCATTGATTTGGAGTCAAAATGCAGCAAACAGATTATTCTCACATGCCCCAGCTCCTGCAGAGACCCATGGAAAGCTGTATGGCACTCCAAGCACAGAGACTTGAGAAAGGGTCTGAATCCCAGGGGCCTTGCTAATATTACAGACAATTCTCTCTGGTACCAGTTACAGGAAGGAATCAGGAAAGACAACACATAAAGAAGGGACAACAGAAAAAGAAACGTTTTTTTCTTCTGGAGGTGACATACCCTGAACAGCAACTGAAACAACAAAATGCTTTCCAATGTTCTATATTGTGTTGATTATTTGATGGTCTCCTTTTAAATCAGTAGCTTTTAAAGCTCTTATGTTTTAAAAAATTGCTGAAATATATAGAGCTTGAGTTTGGATACGGTCTATGCTGGCATAAATAAAAAGCAAGTAGGTGGATAAGAAGAGAATTAGAGTGGATATGAGTACACAAAAATTACTCAAATCAGCTTACAGATTTAATGCATTCTGCTGACAGTGGTGGTGGGGGAGATTGTTTATTTAATCCAGAGAGTTTCTGGGCATACTGAAAAACAGAACTAGGGAAGGCTAACCCACTGTTGCTAGATCCCACTGCAATTTGAGGTTTGCCTCTCCATTTTTATGGCTTGGAACATTTGCTTCTGAATGCAAAATTCCAATGAATATTGCCCAGGTGGCACTGTACAGTCCCTACTTTGCTAATATTCATACTGGAGCAGACAACAAAAGGTCAAAACTAGTTTGGAGGGCAGTAGGGAGGGATGGAAGCAGCACACGGTTGCCTTGGAGTTATCCAGGTTTATCTACACATCACACTGTATGCTCCCTGGTTCTCATAATTAGAGTGTCTAGACAGGAGATGATGCCAGTGAAGTAGCAAGTAAAAAAGGTTTTGCAAAGTTTTCAGAGGAGCCCATCTAAAGCAGTTACTACAGAAGAATGACAGACATTGGAATTGCAGAACTTAGCTAAGATTAGAGCAAATTTTGACTCAAGTAAAGGTTTTTTCATAGCCATTCACATCCCAAAAGAACTTCTAAATCAGAGCACTGATGGCTCAAGCACTCAGGAGGGCTCAGAGCTTTTGAACCAGAATCAGACTACAGTTTTCTGCAAAAGTAATTCCAGCTGTCTCAGTTTCGTCCAAATACTGGCATTTAGCAGCCTCAACTTGTGTAAACCAGCTTCACTCCACTGAAGTCAATAACAATTGACACCAGCTGAGAATCTGGCTCTCAGTGTGGTTTAAATATAGTCTAAAGAAAGAACTTACAGAAGGATTGCCCAATCCCTCATGTCCATTCCCCCCCCTTGGGCTAGGACTGAAGAAGATTGATTTTTTTTCTTTTTAATTCAGCTCCAGTTATTTTTAACATTATGAGCTCACATTTATTATAGCACCTTCCATGCTCCAGGAGCCAGGCTGCCTTTCAGGCTTCACCAAGAATCACAGAGAGGGATGAACACAGCACCAGGATGGAACCATCTCGGGATGCAACACAGCAGATGCTCAGCACGCCCAGAAGACTGGCCACAAACACAATAAATCAGCGAGAGTACTAAGACAATTCTACTTCAGCATTGCAAGAGTAAGCCTCAGCCATTTTCACAAAGAGAAAATTTAAGGAGTAATTTCAAACCGTCCCTTGAGCTATCCATGAGCTGGACAGGATGTTTGTACAGCAATGCAGGCTGTCATGGTCACCCACCTGTGGCCCTACATGCACAACATGAAGGCAAATTACACAGGGGAAAGAAAAAGTAGCTGGGTCACTCCTACTGTGACAAGCAAGGGCTCTTTGGTTTTGTCCCATCTCTTTGGCTCAAATGTCCTCGCAAAGCCAAAGGATGAAGGTCTGAAGACAAGGTAATCTCCATGCACAGAACGATCAGGTTGTGATCCTCCAAAACTGTAGCCACCACACAGTCATACGTGCACTGGTTGCAAACCAAGGCAGGCAGGTGATTGATTTTGGAAAACTCAAAGGTCTGACATCCCTGACCAGCCCTTTTTCAACATGAGAGAGAAGCTCAGAAAGTACAACAGGAAAATTAGGTTGTCTTGTGGGCTTAAATCTGGGCAGTTATGCTAGAGGTAGAGTGACACCACGTTTGGTCACCGGTGGTATAGCCCATTTTGTCTGGGATCAGAGTAGGAAATCAGGGCCCACTCAGATCCTACCATATGGGAATTGCTCAAAAACATCTTCCAGATTGTCCCCCTCAAGCGACCACAGAGCAATGGAAATGCAGCACATAAGAGCTGTGGCCACCACCCAAATGCTGCATCAAACACATGAACTCTGGCCTCTTTAAAAAAAAAAAAAAAAAAAGGAGAAAGAAAACCAATACAAACAAAAAAACCCCCCAGATCCATTAATGAAAACTAAAGCACAAGGCAAGGGGTGATGAAAACAAATAAAACTAGGGCTGTAAAATGCCTGGTATGTAAGATGTGTTGAAACTTGCTGCTGACAGCAGCTTGAGCAGACATTCACATGCAGCCCTTCATAAGATGCACAGTAATTACCTTCTCCGGGAGGCTGCATTATGATGATTTCTTTAAGCAGAGCACAATATCTCTAGCAACAGGATATAATTACACCAAAGGATATGCCTCTTAACCTCTTTCTACCCACCCCCAGCTGGTTCAGGGAGCAGATCTGGGAGCTGGGGGCTCTGTGGGGAGGGTGAAAGTAGTGCTGCACTCGTTACCTAGAGCCAAGCACGCTTCTGACGGGAGCTTGTGGTGGTGTTGGTCTCACAGGAAGATGATTCTCTCACCCTCGGCTCTGGGTGAAACCCTCCCAGCACTGCAGGAGTTTGACAGAGCTGGCAGCAGCCACCAGGCCACCGGAGGAGTTCGGCTCAGTCAGCCTGCTCTGGGCCGACACCTCTGTGGTAAATAAATAAATACCAAAAACAAACAGGCAAGGGGATGACTCAGAACTGGAACACGCTGGCAGCACTTTGAGGGAGCAGGACTTTCCACCTCCAGACTGGGACCTTCCTGGCCCCAAATACCCCACACTGCAGAATCCCTTTGGAGAAACACCCAAGGCTCCCAAGTACGGACAGGCACCCTAACTATCATGGGCTGTGGTGTCTCCAAGGGGTGGATGCCACTTCCTGGTGATTTCATAGCTCACCTGCAGTAGCCAAAATGCCAGAGTTGGTCCTCCCAACACCATTCCTTGGAGATGGCTGTTCTGCTCCATTTCCATGGCCCTCTTGCAGAGAAGCACGGGAAAACTTATTGCTGCAGCTGTTGGATTGATTTATGTAGGATCCAGAAACAGAGAGAGATGCAGGCAATAACAGAGCCCTAACAGCTGTGTGCTCAGCTTAAGGACTTAGTCTTTCACGTTGCCTCCATCCATTCCCAGGACTCACTTCTCCAAATTCCTCTGGAACATGAAGTGTCCAACATGGTCAGTGTTGGTCAGTGAGTTTTGCTGCTCTGCAAAGAATCTTGTGGTGATGTCCCACTTGCAGACCAGCAGGTAGGAGATTGTGAGCACTGCAAATTGCTTTTATTTATTTCAATCTTCAGTCCTAGAGGGAAAAAGTAAGGAGTTAATCCTTGTCTCAAAACCTCTCCACCCCAAACCAAAAATGCAGTGCTGCATCTGACCCAAGGCTCTGTTGTTGATTGCCCACACACTGATTATGTGAAAATCAACATCAGAGCTCAACCTTTTTTCCAAAACCAGCCACAGTAGCAGTGCTCAGTGGCTTGGACTCTCATGCCAGGTACTGAGAGCAGAGAATCTGGGAGGCTTTCAGAGCCCTTTTTCAAGATCCAGACAGGTTTCCATTACAAGACAGAGGATTTTTTTTTTAGATGAGACACTGGAAATCATCTTTTTCTAGTATGAAACAACTAAAATTAAAGAATACCCAACATTTTCCTCACTGGTCTGGAAATTGCATTACAAGTGAGAATCAGCTTGGCCCAAGTTTGCAAGCTGTGATATCAGTAGGAGAATTTCCCTTCACATTCACAAAAGGAAATGAATTTTGCATCCGCCGGATGGCAGTGTAGGGAGAGCAATCATATTAGTCATAGTATTATTGTTTTCCTTTTAAGCCTCTCAAAAGTGATTGCAGACACAGCAATTCATTGCTTATTAAGATCTCCCTGCATTACAACCAGGGAAAAAAAATCTAGGTCTCATTAATAAACCATCTTCTAGAATCTCTATAAGAAGACAGACTGTGATTAGCCAAGATCGTTCAATAAATGATTTGGCTTGTCTGACAAAGTGAAATGATTGATTGGAAAGAGTGTGCTTTAAATAGTTCACTCTTTATAATAAAAGCAAAGGCTTCGGCTAGAAATACAAATAGTAAAAAGGCAGTATTTCTGCTTCCAGAGGTCAGGCTGGTGGGTGCTTGCAGCGTACACAAAGTTCACTTCAGAATTCTGACTCTGCACGACTGAATTATTCTCAGCCTGAATCGGGAGCATCTCCTGCAGTATCCCTCATAAAGCCCATTGATGAGCAGGGAAATCAGTTCTGCTCCCAGACAAGGCACCACATTAGTTATCAATTGCAGAGAGCAGATCTTTGTTTCCTGCACAGAATAAAATTGAATATCAAATCTAAATGTTAAAATCCCTGTAAGCAATACTGCAACATCATATAACCAAGAAGATAGTCCCAGAGCTGCAAGACCCGGGAAAAAACAGGGCTTGGGAAGCCACTGGGCATCCTATTTCCACTAGAGGGCAATAGCAAATAAGCCACAGAAAACCGGAGGCAAGAAGTCGATTGCGAGAGACGGATAAGAAATGGCCAAGTTTGTTTCCCGAGCCGAGGCTCCCGGCGGTGCCGCACATCCCCCGCAGCCCCAGCCCCGGCAGGTACCGCCTGCCCTCGGCTCCGGGCTTCGGCCCGTCGGGTTAGGCAGTGGAAAATTGGTTTGATCTAGAAAACAGCTACAGGTAAAAGAAGTGCTTCCGGCGGGGTGTGTTTAAGCATCATCAAATAGGTGGTCAGATGCCGCTCTGAACAGATGATTGATTCAGCCTCACACATCATTCAGTTCCAGATGTTGCAGTGAGCGAGAGAGATCAGGCTGCTGAAGTCTTTCCATCTCCCTGTTTGGTCTACCGAAGGGAAGGTTTGGAGGGGATTTGCTCTAAATCTATTAACAGTTCTCAGTGGGGGACTGTGAGAGATGCTAAAGGACTCCAAAAATCTAATAAACAAAACTATAACCAGATCCAGAAGCCCAAAGTAAAAGCTGGGAAAAATAAAACTGAAATAATACGAGTATTTAAAAATTAAAACTTGCAGTAATGCCAGTAGTTAATCACTTGAACAAATTATGTAGGGGAGAGTTTTATTCTCCACCCTTAGAGCTCTTAAAACAAGAGTTGCTGTCTTCCTAAAATATGTGCTGTAGCTTAACAGTGAATTATTAGCCTTGATGCAGACATTACAGGTACAGGTCTCATCTGAATGAGGCAGAAGGTGAGATTAGATTAGCAGCATGATCTCTTTGTGTAATTATACTCTACAAATACCAAGGTTCTTGTCACAGAGAATTGTCTTTCAACTGTAGGGACTGACTCCCACCTTGGCAAATTCACTTCATAGGCTGTGACAACACAACAGTGACAGCAGCTCCAAGGACTGTCACACGGCCTTCAGTTAATGGGGCAGCTTCTCTTGCCCAGTCATTACCTCTTTCTACAAAGAAAAAGCCATGAGCCTAAAGAAACTCTTGTCTACACCAAACTGTCCAGGGTCAAAAGGCAGACCATTCTGTATCCCAGCTGGACTACTGGTTCCTGGGCTGTGGTACCATCTGAGAAGAGACTTGGACAAGAATTGATATGAGAGAGTGATGGAGAAGAGGTGTGGGCAGTTTCAACATTTTGAATACTCCAGGGAGGCTTCCAAAAGCATCTTAGCTTTGAGGCATCACCAGTCACAGGCCAGCCCTTGTGAGCTGCAGGACAGACAACATCAACATAAACAAAAGCTCAGCCTTTCCCACCAGAGAAATGGAGCAGTGCTATTCCAGCTGTGATCTGCTTCCAACCTAACCAAATGCCAGAGCTTTACGAGACTGGACAGTTATAAAACAAGCCAAATGTGATGACAATGCATTGGCCTTTGCAATTACTCTGGGGCATTTCTCTGAGAAAGCAGCAGGACTGAGGCAGACAGAGAGCAGAAACTCACAGCACTCAGTGTTCGTGCTCTTCTGTGGAGGAAGGGCTTGCAGATGCTTCTGAGTGTTTTGTCAAGGCTGAAAGGTGTTGCCAGTGATCCAAGAGAGCACTCTGGGAGACAGCACAGACATGGCACACCGCACCAGCCCGGGCACAATGGCCCTCTGTGCTGAAATGGGAATGCTAGCCCAGGCGACTACATCTGCCAGGCCTCCAAAGGTCCCCTCCCAAGGCTTCTACACCTGCCTTCAATAGTTTCACACGCTGGGCTGACAGCTCAGTTTTATAAACTGACAAAAAAACCCACCAAATTGAAGCAAAGGGATTTGAGGTGTAAAGGAGTGTAATGAGAATGTGTTTGGACATTGTACTATTTTGTAGGACAGGATATGCCCTAGACCAATTTCCTTCAAGCACTGGCTCCATGGCTCATCTGCAGCCTGTCTCCTCCTCTCCTTCCTCCCACTAACCTTAGTCACCTGTAGGAACTCACAGATGTCATTCCCTGCTTTCTCCAGGCTTCAGTTCTTACATGTCTGCTCACATGTGATCTGTCTAATGTCTGCAGCCTGTCCTTGATAAAGGAACCACATTTGAGGGGCACTACTACTTACCCAAAGTGACCAACTCTTAGAATCAGTTTGCAACAAGAGAAGTTCTACAAATCAAGTTTCAACAACTTTTCTGGGCAGGTCATCTCCAAAGCAGTAGGACTGAAGTGGCTGTGTCTCTTCCCCTTCCCAGGGCCAAAGGCATGTGAGATGTCCCTTTATCCACACTCACCATGTAAAGCAAACACCATGATCCTGACATTAAATGCTGGAACCAAGACCACACTCCTGCACTCTCCTACTCAATATGCAGAACAGAAGAGAGGAGGTTATGGGGCAGCAAATCTGGTACAGGCAGGTGTCAGACTAACACAGTGCTGGTGGAGGCAGGAAGTGAAAGCATCTAGGTGGGAGTGGAAAGCCAAATTACAGGTCGAAAGGTTAAGAGAAGAGAGCCCATTATTCCTCACTACTACTGTGTTCCAGGCATAAGAAACATTTGGAGATAATTAGCGGGAGAGCAGAACAATGCACTAGAGAAAGCAACAATGCCCTGGTTCAACCCAGCAGATGAGCTCCGTGCTCAGAGCAAATTGGTCTAAAATAAGTATTGCTCCATCTCAAAACCAGAAAGGTGTGACCTACTTCTCTGACCCTGGCATCAGCTGGCAGGAAGGGAATTGGCAGAATGATTCTTCGTTCCCATCACTGGAGATCGGGCATATTCAGTTCCATTTCAGAAATAAAGGCCAACAGCTTTTCCAGCTGATTTTGGGTAACTAATAACACAGAACTGCACTCATTAACTAAGCTGGCTTGTATTGTAAAGAGCTCCAAGGCAACAACTAAATGGACCCAATATTAACAGCTATGATAGTGTCAGTGTTACTTAGAAGCCTTAACTAATAGCCTTAACATTTTCAAGTGTAAAGTACATTCAGTTTTTAAATTATTTCAAGAGTTTTTGTGAAATTTTGCTCCCAAATAGTAGCACTTTTCAAAATTGTGAATACAGCACTTGAATGCTGGGCTCTATGCAGGACCTGGGAAGCACTTTGGTCCCTCTCATCTGACCATTCTCAGAGAATCATAGTTACTTAACTGTAGTTCTGAAAGTTATTTTCCAAAGATATTTAGAAATTGCAGTGTCAAACCAGTTTGATCTTATTGTGAATTGTTTATTTGGGTATTGTCTTTTAGTGAAGGTACTCTTGGACACTGAGCTTGCTGCTCACAGGGTTCCTGCTCTAAGGAAGAAATGAATACTTCAAGTTTGAATGTTTGGGGAAGGACAGAATATTTTGAGGTCTCAAAAGAAATTAATTTGTCAGTGAACTTGTGGGCTGCAAGCATGTATTTTTATGTATCCTGATTGCCCAGTATTTGCCAACACAGAAAATCCCAAAAGCTCCTGGGTCCCAAAGTATCTCAGTGGAAGTTGCACGGGCACTCCCTGTATTTGGTAGGCACTAAAATTTCGGTCTGTGAGCAGAAGTTAAGGCATCTAATGAACAACAACTACTCTTTATAAGGGTACATCCCCCAAACATTTCCAAACCTTACACAAATCAGCTTCAGCTGAACTGGCTTGAAAGCCACTCTGCTGCATGTTATGAAGATGTCAAAGTGCAGGACCAGCCTGGAAGTTGGTAGCAGCCTGTCCCAATGGGAAAATGGTCACAGTAAGTGAGCCTGACATCCTTAGCAACTTCACGTAAGAGCAGGTCCCACTGCATCTGGCCTGTGCCATCCTCTGCTTGATGGGCTATTTGAAAATTAAAGCAAATATACACAATTGCAAGGACAGACAAGTGCTGACGTGAGTATTGCTCTAAAAGGAGTTATTATCTCCATTCCAGGAAGAATGAAGAGGAGTTGACAGCAAAGAAGGGCAAGAAATGAAAGCAGGAGGCAAAACTCAATGGCAGGGAAAAAATTCTAAGCAAGAGTGCAGAAAACTAGTTCTTGTGTTGGAGGACTCTACAGATCTGGATTCCTGTTTTCTGCCAGAAATGCCTTGCATCTCAGAGTCTATCTGGTATAACTTAATAAATCCTGGGGAGCAGATATTTGAAGAGATGACTGAACTGAGGATACTGCGTTCCCAAAAGAAGTGGAAGAAGCCTATCAACAGTGTATTTTTCTACTGCCAAATGATAAATCAGTCATTGCAGAAACTTGGATATATTCCCTGTGTTGTCCACATCAACTGGATAATAGTAATATTTTTGAAAGCAGCTTCCTCTGTGCCCATACCAGCTAAAAACTGCCTTTGGGGAAAGGCCTTCTTTATCCCCACTTTGATGGTTCCAGTCACAAAGTCTTTGGAAAAGGGACTGACTAAGGCTCAGGGCTTGTGTGAATTTCCAGCACTTGGAAATGGAGCCTCAGTTTTATCCTCTTGCAGCCAACACCACATAAAAGGCAAACTTAGCACGTTCAACCTGGAATTTAGCAACAAGGTGTTTCAGTGACATCTGGAAAGAAACCTCTGATCATGTAAGTAAGGCTGGGTTGAAAGATTTTAATAACATTTTAGCAAGACCAGCCTCTCCAAGTGGGAAAGCCATTTACTCAGTCTCTTCTACTCTTTTCTGTCTTTACCTGCTCCAACAAGATCAGGTGATGCTTCTTATGTGAAGTTCCCCTTCCTACAAAAGCAGTTTTTAGGAGCAAGCAAGTTGGTCCTGAGGTCAGATCCAATCTTAGAGAACAGTGGGAAACATTCACTGCCCCAGCTTTTTTGATAGAAATGGATACCTTGCAGTAATTCTGACCTAATGTATCTCCTCATTTCAACAGTCTTTAGACACTTTGAATAACCTGTGAGTATATCAATGCCAGTTCTATATCAGTGGTGTTGGCTCCACCAGCAGCTGTCCTTTCTCTTACTGGTATAAATGGTCACCTTCCTTCCAGCCACACTAACCTTCACTAACTTAAGATTAGGCAGGGGCTTCTTTTCTTCTCCTCTTTAGGGTGACAAATGGGAACATGACACATCTTTCAGAAAGTATCGAGAAGCAGTATGCAGGAAAGAAGAAAAATTTAAAAAGGCCTTTTCTCAATGGATGACATTTGGTAGATGACACCTCATGCTGATATTCAGCTATTTTGTACACAATGGGTTTCCAAAGCACCTAAACCTGATCCTCCACTATCTATTTCTACATTTTCAAATGGCTTTGTGGGATGTAAGAATTGTCAGGAATGGCAATAGATGTTATTCTTGCTTCTGCTAAATCGAGGGTGCCACCTGCAAAGATTCTTAAGTTCAGAACATTTACACTCCCAGACAAGAGTGCTGTGCCACCTATTAGACTGAAGAGTTGTCATTTGCCAAATGCTAGGATTCTCTTAACTAGAAATAGGCTCTGCAAAGAAGTGCCAAGTTGCAGCAAAAAGAAGAGCTCTGGCACCAACATTTATTGTTTCCTTTGAAGAAATAGCAGAGACCTTTAAAGTGAAACCAATAATGATTCAAGTTCCTATTTCCCCTTGCTTGCTCTGAACAAATCAGATTCACTGATGCTGGATGTCTATTATTATTAATATTATCTAAACAAAGAAAATACTAATAACTTCAAAAATGCATCCAGAATCTGTAATCAATAAATGTCTGAGCACTTTTCAGAAAGGACAGTATCATTATCTCAGTTTTAGGAGTGATTATCTGCATTTTAATAGTGGGATAACTAAGGCACAGGAAAAGGAATTAACTTATTCAGTTGGCCAATGAAATACCAAGAAAAGGGGTGGGATATCCTGAATCCCCATCTAGTGCCCTCCAGATAACACTCTTGCTAATATAATCAATTAGAAACATTACATATCACCCATCTTCAGAGAATTTCAGAAGCAGTGAACAGACACCATCAGTGTTAAACTGTCCTGTGGATCTGGGTATCCCATTGCATCATCTGCTTTGATCATCTTTGCTCTGTGCCTGTAACTCAAGTAATTAATAGTTACCATTCTAAGAGGAGTGAGATAATTGACTTATCTTGCCATCACCTCAGAAAGATTATTATTAGAAATAGGTCTGCATTCTAAAAATACATGTGGCCTCTAGGGCCAAATCCCAGCTGCATGTGAAGCAACAGCACTGAGGCCAGCACAGTCTGGGTGTTCAGGCACCTGTCCAGTGAGCACAAAGCTCATGTGCACCACTCTGCTGCACCTCTCCCAGCCTGGACAAGGCTTCTGTCCAGCAACCCATCACCCACACCATCACCACAGCCTGACCCCACAAGAACCCTCATGATCTCTCAGTAAAATCCCAGGAGCTGAGTAGTTTTCTCTGTATTCTTGACAAGACAGACCTTCCATGGCTTGGCCAAACACTCCTGGCTAAAATCTGGGAATGTTGCAAAAGAAGAGTAAAGTAAATCTGACAATAAAAGACCACAGCTAAAATATAACTGCTTCAACTGGATTTCCAGGTCATCAGTTCAATAATAAATGAACTGAAGTTCATTTATTCGTGGTGGTGCCTTCATAGAAAGCCATTAACAGTAGTTTCCTTTATGTCCTATACTCCACAGCAGCCAAGAAAATTATTCAGCTACCCTTCACCTATCTTCTATCTGGCTAAAATAAATAAAAACAATTTTTTTTAAAATTATCTGTGTCTCCACATGTCTCATGTAAACGGCAACAAGGCAGCCATGACACCCTCACTGACATTCTGTCATATAATTCATGACAGGGAAAAACCAATTTGTTGGGGAAGATGAAATAGGAAAGCCTTATAGATATGATTTCCTTGTAAAAGATGCTGAAAATATGGAAAGTATAATCAAAATTGAGATGAAGACAAGGTTTAAGTTAAAGAGTAACTAAGAAACAATGGTATAGCTGACTGGAGGTAATCCTCCTTCTTGGATAGAACAATACCCTCTGCCCAGGCAGGTCCAAAGGTCAGAACAAACCCTGCCTGACTGGAAGAAGATTCCAAAAAGTAGTTTTTTAAGGTTTAAAATATAACCCCGTATGGTAATGTGATGATTTTTATAGGTTGCATGCAAATGTTGTAGAGTTTGTAATTTGTCTCAGATTGGTTAAAGAGAATTAGAATATTCAACAGAGAAGATGATTTATTGTATTGTAAACGGCGAATCGCCCTCTTTTTACTCTCTCTTTTTGCCTCTTTCTCTCTCTTTCTCTGGCCTGCTTTGAGCTGCGTCTTGCAGCCCAGCAGCCTCTCATACCCATGCTCTTTCACAACAAATTCCCATGCTCTAAACCCATCTTTAGAGATCTATCGTTTCTATTTTACCCTCATAATCAAATCCCACAGACTTAAATCCTACACCAATTAGCTCTGAGCAAGGAATATTTCAGTTGAGAAAAAAAAAGCATTAAAAATTACTAAAACAGTCTCAAAGATCTTGAGTTACTACAACAGAACTCAAGGTGGAAGCACAGAAAGCCTCATGGATTATTACAGTCATCTGTTGAATTACAAGTTTCCACCATAAGTGGGTTCCTTGTTGTATGTGTGTTATTTCAGTAGGCTTCCTGTAACTACATCGGATTTAGAGCAATGTTATGGGGGGGGGGGGGAAGGAAAAGAAAAAGAAAATCTGGCTGATTCTGCATGAAGCATTACAATCGACAGCTGACACAAAAAGCAGAGCTGGAGGGGAAAAAAACATGGAGCTACTGCTCATCTCTCCTGAGATATGCAAGGTGTGTGAAGGCCTCAGACCTCACGTGGTCCTCTACCTAGAAATCCAACAAGCTTCAAATAGCAAAACACAAGAATGAGAGGCATTTCAGATTATTTCAGCCTCCCTGACATTCCTCTTGCGCTGCTCTAATTTGACTGTATTGATGTCTTCCTCAGAGGAGATAAAGTTGCCTTCCACAGAGAAATGCAAAGCAAAGGACCTAGACAGAAACGACTGTAATTAACAAAGTCAGATATTTTTTTCTACTCAGCAAGTAAGACTCACTCAGTTCTGCAAGTTACTGTCTATACCTTTATACCAAAGCACCTCTGATCTGCCTCCCACTGTTGGATTCAAAGCCGGTAAATAATGACTTTCTCACATAATCATTACACTTGGGGTTTTAACCAACTGAATACTAACCTCTCAAATGAAAGCTCAGTTAGGAGTATGCATATATGTCTGATTTCATACATTCCTGTTGTTTGACTCACACAGACAGAGTATTATGTGGCTGAAATCTCCAGACTAGTTTTTGGGAGTATGTGGCAAGCCTGAATTGGCAAGATCCAAACCTAGGCACAGGGAACTTTCCTGTTAGAGTGTGCTGCTCACAGCACAGTACAGGCTGTGGCACAGCAGCAAAGAGCACCAAATTAGATAGCACCAATCCCATGGGTTTAGCTCCATTCTTCTATACATCCCATATTCTGAACTGTCAGATTTAGAGATAATTATTTCTGCCCCCCGTCCCTTTGTCTTTTGGGTACAATGGCTCATGGACAGCCACTGATCCCAGCTTATGACTATCTCAGCTGATGAGCATGGCTCTCCTGAGGTGGTGTTTTGGAAGAGCAGTCTCCAAGACAGAACTAAAGATCACGTTCACACTGTGTCACAGATTAGTGGCTTTCGATGCAACATTTTCCTTCCTGAAAGCCTCTCTGCTCATCCCTTAGCCTGGCACTGTAACTAAGGACACAGCCATGCAAAGTTCTCAACAGCTTCTGTGAGTGAGGTAGAAAGAGTTTAAAGCACTTAAATTAAGTCCTTAAAATAATTGATTGACACAATAAACAATAGTGATTGACCAAACCCATCCTAACACCATCCTGGTACATCCTCATATTACAATCACCACCACCAAAGAAGGTGTTTCAGTCACTCACTGCAAGGTAATTTCAGTTTCCTCTACTGCACTCTGCTTCCAAAACATTAGGGAATAAGCCACCACCATATTACAAATTAGATGGCAGCATACGTTAGGAATTTGCTGCAACTCCAGCCCTCAGTGACTAGCACAGCTTCAAGTGTAAACAAACAAAAGCTGCAATTTGCGCCAACTGTTTACTCTGATTTTAAATCAAGGTTAGCTTTGCCAGTACAAATTATGCCTCCTTTTGTCTTCAAGAAATCTGGCCGTAGACTAGAGGAAGTTAGACAAATTTTTTGTGTTAAATGAGCTGTCTGATTAGATATATTTTTTACCAGCTTTTACTTCTCCATCTATGACCAGGGATTTTACAGCATTTATTACATTGCCCAGCTTCCAACATTATTAAAACATGGATTTAATCTGTATCCTTGCTAGAAGTTAGGAAGACAGAGAAGATCTGCTGGTGCAAATAACAGCATAAGTGCCAGTGAATGAGACCAAACTATTGGGCATTTATTCTCCCTATTAATGTAAGTCATGAAACTCCAATTCAAATTTGGGATCATTAAAGCAGAGTGCTTATGATTTTCTTGGCTGTATAAAAGCTGAGTATTCCAGATGAGATTGCAGCTCCCAAACAATTCCCAGCATGGATGGACTAATGAACAGTGAAAATAAACTGTTACTGGCTTTGCTTACCATAGTCATGAAGAACTTCCTCATGGGATGCTGCTTTGAACAAGGGCTTGCACAGACAGTGGGTTTGGAAGCCACAGGTGGGGACTCCCAATCAAGTGTGAATCTGAAGCTTTCCCATTATCTTGGTTGTGTTTCTCTTTCAGTTGCTCCATCTGGAGCTCTTGCTTGTTTTCACCATCTGACATTTCAACAGCCTGAAAACAAGCAAAACAACTCCTCTAAACAACCAAAATGTTTGATCAGATCCTTTACATAAATGAAATGCTAGTGTATGCCAGGCATCTGAACTTGGTAAAAATAAATGAGTGCTTCAAACCCACTATTGTTCTCAAGGTCCCTGACCTTCAAAACATCATTCTATTCTATTTGTAAACAACACAGACATGACAGAACATGTGAATACCACTTCACCCTTTGTTAACAGTATCTATCCCAAGACCTCAAAGTGTTCTGCAAATATTAGCTAAGCCTCTCATTCCTCTAAAGAACTCCTACTCTTCTACAAATATTAGCTGAATCTCAACCTGCACCACTCAGCTCATAGGAGACTAGTGCTGTTCTCCAAGTTCAGAAAGGTTGAATACTCTGGCAAATGTTATTCAAGAGTTTGTAAAAGACTCAGGCAGCAGAAATACAAGTTTATAATTCTTCTAAGTATGGCTGGACCTCTGGAAGTTTGTCCAGAGTATCATCCAAACCTGCATGCTACTTTTGGCAGCTCTAATAACATCAGACCCAAATCTAAACCACTCCAGATTTCATTTGAACTAGAGAAAGCAACCAAGAAAACTAAAACACTACTTCAACCGTTCATCGTCCCATTACCTTTTCAAGTGTCATAGCCATTTCTCCTTTTGTGCACCCTCAGATAAACCAAAGCATAGGAGGTCTGAGCTTGCATTTAGCAAGGAACCAAACAACACCCCATGGCCTGGAGCAGCGCGCACCGCCCAGTCCAACACCGCGGGGATGAACGCGAGTTGAACTCACCCGGGTTTCAGGCAAAGAGCAGCTCAGAACAGCTGCACTGGTACAGCTGGACCAGTTCCTAACCACAGATGAAGGAACACAAAGATAAGGCCATAGTAACTTCCATATGGTAAACAGTCTAAACTTCCTAGGAGGGCTCACTGGAGGCAATTCATTTCCAAGGCACAGAAAACGTGCTTGGCTTTGACTCATGTCTCTCTTTTGCATCTTTTTGCAAAACTGGTCATAGACATTTATGTAATGGGAGTTTTCAACACATCTTGTTGAAGGGCATCACTCCAAGCTCTGGCCAAAACTGCAGCTCACATTGATTTTGATTCCCTCTGGACTACGCCTCCATCAGAGGGTAGGAACACCTTCCTTCTGTGTAGTTTTGGATCATCCAAACTTCCCAAACTGCTCGTCTACTTCAGTATTAACACAAGAAACAGGTAAAAACAAAGCTAGAAGCTCAGACCTTGTACACCGCAGAGTTGAAATACATTAAAAAAATTCCACCTATGCTTTTATTGGCTGTACATGACAATTCATGCCATTAGTGAATCAGTTATCTTCCTAAAGAAGGGATACTACCATCTATTAACATAAAAATGTACTCAGTCTTATGCAATGCCCAGTCTATAATTATAGATAATGTGTAAGGTTGGGGTTTTTCCTCCAGAATTTTCTCTTCTATATTTCATGCAATCTCCAAATTCATTGAACCTAAGTTGAAAGTTGACTGATGATGACACAGGAGAAACCAATGGTAACAGCAGTCAGTATGAGGTTAAAATTCTCCAGAGGTTACTCTTTTGTAGGTCAGAAGGGGCCAGTCCACATGGGTGTTGGCTTTTGGCCTTTTTACAACATATTGTTGACTCTTGGAGAGCACTGTGACCGTTACACAACACTAATAAGGAGTATTCCCAGAGCCTTCTAAGCACTCCAGGAGCAAAAAGAGAAGATCGATGAACAGCTTCATGATAGCCTAAAAGTACTATCTGGTTCCCTCAGTGTAGAAAAGTATTTGTTACTACAGGGCACTTAAAGTCACAGGTAAAATGCAGAGCAAAAAGTGAGAGCTAGGAGCCTGAACCAGGCAGAGACATTCAGGAGGAAAACAAAACCTTCATCATTATCTTGTGGTTGGGTGGGGACGCCCAACATGAGTGAAGTGATGGATTGTTTCCCTGAATGTCTGCAGCCCAAGACTGGGTACCTTTCTGGGGGTAGAACAGAGGTCCCCACTTTTGGCAGAAGGGGAACCATGCAGATATTGGTGTTGCAACTTACAGTGCTGATCAAACCAGAACAGCCCATTTCAGCCTTCAAAGTGGGAAAGAAACAAAAACCCGAGAGGCCTGACACCCACCTTCCTTGCTCTGTGATTCAAACTGCTAGAAAGGAAGAGAGAGTTCTTCAATCAATAGAAGTGATTTTTCAATCAGCAGACCTGGCACACAGGCCAAAAGGGCTGAGAAATACTTCTGCTCTTTGTAAGAATCCTACAGGATTCTCTCTTCAAGAGGTCTGCTGGATTTCCTAATCAGGTTGGTGGTGTGCTCACTTCCCAGGCACAGTTGGCTATTTTGGGCTCTGCTTCCATCCCTGCACCATCAGTGTCTTGAATCTGGGTGTGTGATTAAACACTGCATCCTGAACATGGTTACCAGTCTTCAGGCTCTCCAAGGTTTGAAATGCTTCTGAGGAAGTACAATGGGGAAGAGCCTCACAATCTGGGAGAAATTCCTTTCCCTCTAAAGTAGGTTAGGAAAGTGAATCTGCTTCCTCTCTGAATAGGCTCCTCCAACTTTTCCCTGGCTAAAGAGCTGCTCTCAAACTTCTTCTTAGCCAGTGTGATGGCAGGTCTCCATCCACTTGTGCTGCCCTACTGCAGATGGTACAGCAGAGTGCCCAGCTGCAATTACCCTGCACAAGGCACAGGGAGAAGGACAGAGAAGGTGGTTGCTCTGTTGTTCCCCCCTCACTGCATGAAGCACCAGAGGCTGCCCTGTGTGACTCCCTGAGCTGAACTGGCTCTGCAGGCTCCAGACTTGCTGAGTGAGTCCCCCCACCCTCCTGTGCCCACAGGTTACAACCAGCAGTGCCAAGAGTCCCATGTACCATGGGCAGGTTTCCGTTCTGCAGAATACTCCATAAATGCAAGCTAAGACACTCCCTGCCCTGAAACAGTTCATGTTTAAGCAAAAAAGAAAAAAGTTAACAAAAAAAGGGGTGGCCTTAACAAGGGCATACAGTTAATCCAAAAATGTGGTCTTTTACTGCAGAGCAATGCACAACTTACCACCAATGCTGCCACTGGTGTTTGTGACAGACCAGTGGAGTCACAGCACACCTGGTGTGTCCCATGGGCCATGTGTACATTCAGACAGAGTTTGGAGCTAGGAAACCTCATTTTTGATGTTGGCTGCCAGGATGAACAGAGGACCTGCTTTCAAAATGATGCCTTCATACCTCTCCACTTATGTCACACCACAGACTGCTCTTGAAGCAAGAACAATTGCATAACATTCTCATCTTCATTTTCCTGCTGCCCATCCAGCCAGCCACGAGGAGGTCACATCCCCTCTAACAACTTCTTTGCTTTGCAGTTCATTCCTACATATTTCAAAGGAGCTGCCAGCATTGCATTCTTTTCATAGAACCCCAGGGAAGTTCTAACCTCAAAATTAAGCAAAACAAAGTCCTTTGAATATTTTCCAATTAACCTAAGATTGACACTAACACTTTTCTCTTCATGTTCCTACCATTTGAACAACTGAGTTCCTCCTGCATGCCCCAGTTGCCAGGCCTTTTGGACCATCAAAGATCTAAGTTATTCCTTTTCCAAAGCTTATTCTGGTTTTAAAACTCAGAGACCCTTTTCTGCTAAGTTTGCTCTAGGTTGTGTCATTTAGTGGAAGAGATCAGAGAAGCCTCTCAGCAGCACAAATCCAAGAAAGATATCAAAGAAGAGACAGCATGGCAGGTTTCTCATACACTAGCAATGAGGGCAAGTTAACACTGCTGAAAGCCTTCAGGGTTGCATTCTGCTCCCAATCCCACAGCATAAATATCCAGAGAAACAGATATGACAGAGGGTTAGTTCTGAGTGTCTAGAGCCAGCAGAGAGTATAATGGCAATGCCATAAAAAATACCAGCATTCAGGCAAGAAGCTGGAGGTAGCAGGCACTGTCCCATTCTGGGGCTTGCAGAAGCATGTTGGCCTTCAGGGGCCTGCAGGCACCGTGGCTAATTAGCCAAACATTCTGTGAGTTAATGGTGATGCTGAAACACAGGAACCATCTCATTTGGATAAAAAAGCAGTTCTGCCAGCTGAATTGCAGGCAGCTTCTGTGCAGCCAGGAACAGAGGGAGGAGAAGGCTCCCAACACAAGAGCAGCACTGCCCACTGACACACAGCACACAGCAGCCAGCACTTTAGAGACAAAGTGTTTATGTCCTTTGTCACTCATTGCTGCTTAGGTAAGGCTCATCTAAAAGCCATTGGGCAGATTGCCAGTGTGTCCCAACTGCCGAAGTGGGGAGTTCCTAAGCACTTTCTGTCCATTAGCTTGCAAATGTCCCTCTGAAGAAGGTAAAATATCGTTACCCACACTTTGTAGATAGGAATAGGGAGGCACAGAGGGCCAAGTATTCCAGTTCTCTCTCCCGGCTTTCTAAATCATAAACAACAGTAATTCTTCCCCCAGTTACTGGAAACAACAGACTCCTTCAGAAACAGGAAAGGTGCCCCTTGCATGGAACCAAGCAGCCCAAAAGTAGTTGGAGATAGCAGCCTGCAGCCTATGCAGTGCCTGACATGGTTTTAACCCTGAGAACTTCTCCTCCAGCACACCTCTGGGTCTTTTTCTGCACTCACGAAAACATTCTGTGCTCTGTGTGCTCAAGAAGTTCACCTTCAATAAATAATCTGGAAAAAGGGAGGCAGTGCTGGCACAGTTGCATGGGTTGCTTCAGGGACAGTTTGCAGCAATGTCAAATTCACCTTTGCTGGTGGCTGCTACCACTTGCTGGGAAGGAATCCAGCCCCCCAAGGGGGAACACTCAGTAATATCAAGAGCCAAGAGCAATTTCATCCCCATTAGTTAATATCAAACATAAAGGACACATTCCAGTACATAGCAAGTAGTTTTTGCCTCCTTGAAAGACAGTTAAGGAAGAGCTAGGGCTTAGGACCCTTAAATGACAAAAGAGAAATAAATAAAAAGAACATTTTTTCAGACTAATTGCAGGATAGCATTGCTCAGACAGCACCAGTAGCACTCAGGTTACTACCTGGAAAAAACCTGGGTCAGAGGAGTGCTGTTGATCCAATCCAGGGAGCAAGCAAAGAGCCCAATGGGCAGTACTGGTGAGGAGGTTGAGCAAAGTGGCCAACAGCATCCTTTCTGGTTTTATTAAAATGAAGTGTCATTCATTCTTCCTGTGTGGAAAGACAGAGAAAACAACAGGTCATTCTGAAGGAAAAGCAGACTTCGTCGTGTTGGGCCCATGAACCAGCCTGAAGCTGTGCAGAGAGTGCTGTTCAGCCTGCAGGTGTACTACAAAAGGCTTCAGCAGCAGAGGTGCTCCTTCACAACACTGTAGTTAAGAGGATGAAGGAAAAGATGCATTCACCTCACAGCCCTTGAGAAATTATTACATCCCTATGGAAATGTGGCAAAAGGAATATGAAACTTGGTAAGGGTCATGAACTTCCACAAGAACAGTAGTCAGCTTGTCTATAAATGCAAGTTTCTAGTTGGGCTAGCCAAAGCTGATGGCAAAGGCCAAGCTCATGCATTAAGTCCTCAGTCTCTGCAAGGCACACAGCTATGCTGCACCCCTGGAACCAGCCCTGGGCAGCACAGAAACCGCATTCACTTGGGCCAGGTCAAAAGAGAAAAGCTGGTGGAGGGTACCTGTGAGGATGGTGGATGCTCACAGAGCAGGGGTAAGGTACCCAGAAAATTCCTGTATGACTTTGGCTCTCCCATAGATGCTCTGCTCCACCTTTTGACAGACATCTCCCTCACCTTTCTTCTCCCTCCTCTTCTCTGCAAAGTCCTTTGTTTCTCCATGTGGAAAAAAACTCAGGAATAAAAGAACATTCCCCTCTACCATAATCTAAATACACCAGTGATAGCAAAGCATACAATGGAAGTTCTACTGCCTAAAAGAGGCAATAGTTCTCCCTTAAGATCCTCACGACCACCATGCTCCTGCAACAGTTTCTAGTTCCTGGCAAAACCTGGATCAGAAAACAACTTCACTGCTAAATAAGTGCTAGTAGAAATAAGTAAACAGCCCTGCACTCTGTCATATTCCCTGAAAGACTGAGCATGCCAGCAAAGGCAGCACAGACTCTCAGAGCAGTAAATAACCAAGCAGGCAGAGCAAACAAACATTTAAAACCCGCATAAGTCAGAAAATCTCTCTCTGGAATGAAGAGGTGAAAACAGTTTTGTCAGAAAGGAGGAAGCTTTCTCCCCACTTCCCCAGCCCTTCCTTCCCTTGTTTACTCTGTTTCCCTGTTTCGAATCAAGTCAGGGAACCTCTGGTATTTGTGGAACTGGGCTCTTTCTGTTTAACTCCAGCTGTGCCCACAGCCCGCATACTGGTTTGGTAAAATTTGCTCAGTCTGACAAAGTGGTTTCTCAAGCTTGAAATAAAACCATAGTGATTTTTACACTACTAAAATGAATGGCTCTTGACAGGCCTAGCAATTATATACGAATTCCAAAGAAAAGGCTTCTTGGATGGCACAGCAATGTGCTACACACAGCACTGTGGCAGGGGGATGCAGGGGCTTTCTGTGCTTGTGCTTTGGCATTTCAGCCTCTTTTGAAGTATGAGAGCACTGGGAGCTCCAAGGTTAAAAAAAACCAAAAAACAAAAAACAAAACAAAAACAAGCAAAACAAAACAAACCCACCCCAAGACTCCAAAGATCCCACAGGAAAACAGTTCAGAGGATTTTTACCTGTCACAGGCAAGGGGTAGGAAGAACCTCTTTGCTACTCTCTGGTTAAGGAGGAAGCAACATCTGAATACAGAAGAAAAGCCCTTGCCAGGAACAAAAACCATGAGGCTCCTTGTGGAAAAGGGGCCCTGTGGTAGTCCCCAGCACCCCACCATAGGGTAGCTCTACCTCTTTCTTTATGGGGAATACTTGCATCCACAGATCCAGCGATGAAGAAGGCAATTTGTTTCCTTATGTTCGATTTAGTTATGGCTGCTTGGGGATCTAATGCCCAGCTGTTATCAGAGACAGTCTGTGGCCTGCAGCTGTGTTATCAGGTATCAGGGAGCCCCCTTGGGCAGGGACTGTGGGAACAGATGCTGACCTCAGCCAGGCAGCAGGAAAACAAACCTCAGCACAAAAGGGCAGGACGCCACGAAATAAGACTCCTTGAGAAAGGAAACAGGGAGAAACCAAAGCTGAAATCTTGATGCTTCTAGGAGCCATGGAGAGGGATAAGTGAACAGGATGAGACATGGCCAGCACAGGGTTGCACAAGGACAGGCTGAGGGTCTGAGCAGTGCCAGCAGGCTGGGCCAGCTGGGGAAGGAGAAGCAACACCTCTGCTGTAATCAAGGGCTGCTTCCAGGGCGGCAAGCAAAACCCGTGAGTGCCAGCCACGCTGCTGCTTTCTGTTTGTCTGCTCACTGAGGTCTGGCAGACAGACTCTCCCTTCCATGTGTGCCTGCTCTGTGCCCAGCACAGCACCAAGGGCCTCAGTCCTGCTTGAAGGGAGAGAACAAACCTTTGCCCAGGATGAGACTGACATGGGGAAGGTAGGTGGTCAGCCTGTCCCGCTTTCATGTCTTTTCAGACTGAACATTTTGGAAGGAAAGCTTGCCTCAGATGGAGCCTCTGTCTGGGATTAATTCAGCTCAAATTTGTAGTCACCACAAGCAGCGGGGAAGCTGCAATAGCTATTAGAGAACAAGCCAAAGAAGTAAAAGCAAACAGGGACAAAGAATAGTCCTTGCCCTCCCCCCAAAACAGAGAGGAGGCTCAGGGATCCAAATTAAAAAGCAACTACTAGTGGCCAGTGCTAGCGAGTCACTGTGGGCTGGCCAGCAGCAGGACAGCCGCCTGGCCAGAGCCTGGCTGCCAGCAAGCAGCTCTGGCACAGCAGTGTGGCACACCCTGCTCTGGTGTCCAGGCCCCAGGCAGACCAGAGCTGACTGGGAAGGTCAGTGGAGCTGGGAGCTGCTGTGAACTGCAACGAGGGGGAAAGGGAGCGGAGCCCTGTCCCTGCTCGCCCATTGCTGCTCTGCCGGAGGGAAGCAGCCAGCTCACCTCCTGCCATTGCTGCTGGCCGGATGCCTCCGGCCATTCTTTCCATTGGTCCTTCTTTGGTTGGGGGATCTCAGTGACCAAGATACTCAGAAAGAGCAAACTGCAAAAAGAAACGAGGCCATTGCATTTTGGAGATGGGAAAAAAAATGCAGTGAGACAGGCCAGCAGCCAACAGTAGCACCCAAGACGGCTGAGATCCTCGCTGCCCTTGCAGGCACAGGCAGCACTGCCAGAATCTCGAGGAGATGGCAATGCCATACCTGGAGGCCGGAGGTGATTCCCCATCTGCTCCCGCAGGCACCGCACAGCAGCGCCGGTCCCTCCCCGCTCGGCATCGCCCTTCGGACGGGAGGTGGCAGCAGACGGCCACCGACAGCCGCGGCCGGGACCGCCAGCATCCCCCGGGGACACGCCGGTACCCGCGGGACAAACCTCCTGGCTCCCAGGGAGCGGGCAGGGACGGCAGGAGGGGCTCCCCGAGAGCATCCGTCCTGCCGGGATGCGCCGTGTCCCCATCCTGCCCGCTGGCTCCAGGCCCCATCCGATTCTGAACTCGCCACACCCTGGAAGTGCTTTGCCACGACTCGAATTGTTTTAAAAACAGCCTTTATCGAGAAAACAGATGGCAGCAACTGGGAAGCTCTGATTATTATTGATTAATGCAGGATTACAGTTGGCAATAGGAGCAGCAGAAATGAATGCAGATATTAACAAGTGGAAGGGGGGGGGGGGATCATGGAGTAAAAGGAAGCATAGAATCATTCAAGTTGGAAAGGACCTCTGAGATCACCTAACACTGCCAAGTTCACCACAAAACCATGACCCTAAGCACCACATCTACAGTTTTTTAAGAACAGTTCCAGGGAAAGAGGAAGACATGCTATCCAAGTCTCAACAGTCAAGAATCATGCTCAGATATCATAAGGATCCACAAACGTTTGGGCCCTGCATCATCTATCAGCTTTCACCAGAATAAAGCTTTCTGAAGTTTAAAAAATAAACAGTAACTGGAATTATTTTCCAGCAATCTGTAATTTACCTTTTCATCTGCCATCTTGAGAAACACCAATGGGACATCAGACCAGCCCAGATGAAACAGGTAGTCCCAGAAACTTGTTCCCTCTGTATCCCTAGGGATATCTTCCTCAGACCAATAAAACCTGAAAACCAGTTGGATTTTAGAGCTCCTACAAGTCATCTCTTCAGAGTCACATAGGAAATTTGAGGTTTTGGTCATAGTGCACTGAAACAAAGACACAGAAGTGTGTAGACACCAGTATAAGGAATGGATTGGGACAACTTGTAGGGTAGCCCTACCTTTCATCCCTTGCCCAGAGCCTTGTGCCTGGGTCTTTCCAGTCTCTGTCCCCATTCAGATGCCTGTGTCACACAGCCAACGCCCAGGCAGTGCACCACTGGCTTATTTGGCTCTTCTGCCCCAAGTGAAAGTCAAACTTTAAAGCAGTGATGTTTGAAGTCAGTCCTTCAACCATCCTTTTTTATTTTCGTGTGCCAAACCTCACTTCTGCCTCCTGGTATCTGCCTTTCCAACAGGAGAGGCTCACACACAGCTGTCTGCCAGAAGCAGCAACAGACAGAAACAAGCAGGCAGCTTTCATATCCTCTGCCCAGAAAAAACAACCTGCTTCCTAGGAGAGCCCCTAGGAAACCTAACAGACTGTGGAGTGCAGAACTGAATGGGAACTCAAAAAGTCACTGGTACCATATGCCCAGTGTCTCAAGGCATCGTTATCTCCACTTAAAGAATTTCTGCTGTGGGTTTTGAGGAGTTGGGTTTTGGGGTTTTTGGCAGGTGAAGTGTGTGTATTTGTTTTGTTTATTTTTTTTTTTTAGATCTCAAGCAAGGGAAGTCATATAGTCTTGCCAGAAATCCATTAACTCCTCTTACCCTCAGAAAATACATTACAAATCTAGGCTTGATCACATTCTCTGTCTCAAGGTAAACTTAAGACTTTTGGCCCTATCCACAGGCAGTAGAAGTGTTTTCTCTTCACAGTATCTGTTTACACGTTTAAAGGCTATTCACAATGCCCTTTCTCTCCACCTGAAGAAGACCCCTTCAGGTAGAGACCCCCTTGATGGAACAGCAACTCACATCTGTTAAAATTTATTGGTTTTCACAGATCATTTCAAATCTAACAAAGAGGGGGAAGCAGAGGCACAGATCTTGAACCCAGCAGCTATTCAGTTGTAATGGAAGTCACATAATCCAAAAGTGTGGTTTATTCTGTTTGCTTTTTATTTTTTAAACCAGATGTAAAATCTGTTTACTGAAGATTGTATTACTGAAAGAAGTAGACTTGCCTGTTTTGCAGGTTACTATGGAGACATCTTTCCCTTCTTTACTCTGTAAACAGACCATGCTGCACAAAAGTGAGAAGTTCTTATTTTTGGCCATTCAAAAATTGCCTGTGATTAGAGTATTTCACGTGCTATGAACTAGTAAATATCTCTGGGTAATTCATTTTCTTAATCCGAATTTGGCCAAGGGAAACTGAACTGGCCAAGAGATGAAGGCCAAAGATAAACATTTTACAGCATTACAGTTCTACTTTTGAAGTCCCATCAGAGAACCAATGGCTTCACTTGCTACTAAGTTCTCAAAACCTTTGATATTTGTCCCCAGAATGACACAGGCAAATCCCATTAAGCATAAATAATCACAACCCTTTCTCCTCAAGCATACTTCTAAGAAATTATTGTGAATTACTGTGCACACCATCAGAGTATGAGAAAGAAGGATATAAAAAATTGGTTCTCAATTCCCAATGTCCTTCGGGTCACAACTACTATACTTTTTTTACATTTTTTTTTCTTTTAGATTACAGGTAAACTAAAAGCCCTTTTCCTTTATAAACACCATGGTAACATTGTTATCTATGGTCCATGGCTCTCCTAAAATATGCCTTCAACTTCACCCTTTTTATTTCACGAGCTCTCTCAAAATGCCCAAGATGCAGCACCTGTCCATCTTGGCCCTTCATACAGCTTCCTCTGCACTAAATTCTTGACACTTCACTACAGTTTGCAGAAGCTACAATAATTTTTATCCATTTCCATTGATGAGACCTCAGATATATTTTTTCTGTAAAGCTTTCCCAGAAAACAGAACTAGAAATTGGACAGGCAAAGCTGCAGCAATAGGTGAGGATTGAAACCAAATAAGAAAAAGTAACAAAAGGTCAGCAAGGTAGAAGCAGACAGCCCTTCTGTGAGGGTGATTCTGGTGGGAATCTTACTTGAGTCAATCAAAACCTGAGTCATAAACCATGTACACAGCATTCCTGTTGCACACATGGACAAAAGGACAACCTCCTTTAGGAGAGACGGCCACAAAGAGTGCTCCAACATAACCTGGGGACACTCATGTCAAAGGAACACAAAGTCCAAGCACTTTTGGTCATCTGAAGTGCTCAGGTCACCAAGCAGTGACCAGCTGGGACAGGACAGAGGAAGAGCCTCTGTCAGACTCCATGAGGACACTAAACATGCAAACCAGATCTCTTGCTTTTCAAGTCAGGGATAACATTTGCGCAGATCTAAGTCATCTGAAATGGACCCTGCCAGACTGAATCCACAAGCATTTGAGGTCTGAGTGCTGCAGGTACTTCTCCAGCAGACAGTGGCATCAGTGCCAACAGAGCCTTGTGCAGAAGTCTGTCCTTGTCACAGGGCACCAAAGCACAGGAGCAGAGAGGAATGGAGCAAGCTTAATGTTTCTGGTGAGAAGATATAGATTAAACCCAAAGAAAATGCCTCCTCAAAAAAAAATCTTCCCTTCTTCCCTTTCCAGATGCATAGAGTGTCTGCTTAGTTATTTACTTTGTAAAACCAAAGTTATTCCAATGCTGTTTTTTTTTTTTAACATGGAAAGATGGATCATTACCAGAAAAACAAATAATTGGGATGGAGCCTAGTTGGATATCATTGAGGCAACTTAGTGAGTATGCCATGTGGAGGAGGAGAAGAGAAAGTTACACAGCTCGGGATTGTCTGTTGTCACATTTAGGATAAACATGACAAGCAATAGCTGCTTGTCCTCCCGCTACTGAGGATAAACTAACCACTCACAGTCAGGAAAAAATTCATATCCAGGTTTTCTCAGAAAGAGGTTTAAGAATCTGAAATAGGAAGTTACTTGGAAATACTCCCATTTCTACCCATATTCATATAAGCACATAAACACAGAAGTTTATTTTTTAATTTTATCATATTTTTCACATTTTAAACCTATGCTAAGATACTTCCTTAAAATGCATTTTTTATCTTCCTGGATTAAGTTTAGATTAGCCACCTCCTGGGGGAGATGAGATGTCTCTTGGTCTATTCAGCTCTTGTGATGGAGATTACCCTCATTTTCACTAGCCACACAAAGCAAAAACTGCTGTAGCCTAAAGCTCAAAATGAGACCCTGCCAGGTCAATCATCACATTTTTAATTGAAGTAAACATGACAGAAAAACGAGGCTGGGTCAAGGCTGGGATGAGCACACCTATTTTCTGTCTCCATGTAAAAGTACAGGGTTTCTCCATGTGAGCACTCATGAAATATTCTGGCCATCTGGAACTGAGAAAGGTCAAAGTCTACCTCATCTCCTCTCTGGTCCAGGTCTTCCTCCTGTCTAAAAGCATTCTCTGAGAAAATAACTTCATTAGCCAACAGCCTGTTTCTATTTTCTATAATTCACCCACAGCTATCCCCATCTCAGATCCTCACAGATTTATGGGTCAGGACACTGAAGTATTCACAAAGTAATATTGCAGATGTGAGAACCAATGAAACCCAGAGTCCAAGCCAGCTCATTCACAGTGTCCTATGCCTTAGCTCTACCAAGAAGTACAGAGAAATGTAACAAAGAAAGAAGCAGCAATGCCCAACAGGCACATTAGTCTTATTTAAACATAATACTGTTGGGAAGCACTTTGGGATGCTGCAGTCATTTATAGAGTCAAGCATCCAGTGTTGAAAATTCCAGGATGGAAAAGTAGCCTTTCATCTACTGCCATTTTCCCCACCTACATCTTAGGATTCAAGGTTTTTGTAATCATGCTCCTGGACCTACTGATACTGCTTCTGTCTCCAGTTCTTCTCAGCAGCCTACATTGAAAGAACTTCCACTCAAGAAATTTTCAGAGAAGTGGCTAAGAAAAAGAGGTGTTATGATCAATTGTACCCATTTGATAACTTTTACTTCTGGCCACAGCACACAGGTGAGAATCTTCACACATCAAAGGCTCGGAGCATCAAACAAATTGGTGGTTTTGGAAGTAACAAATAACCCAGGCATACATAAACAGAACAGCTGCTTGTGGTCTTCAGGGTGGGACTGACCAAAGAGAGCAATGAATAAGCAGCACTGTGAGCTCATGACTCAGATGCCATGTCCCCACTGGCCCACAGCAACAGATTACTTGCCTCAAATCCAATTCTCTTCAGATGCATCTCGTATCTTTTTCACTAAGGGCAGTGCTCTGAGCGCCTCAGGGAAGAAGAGATGAGGACATCCAGAGCCGACAGTGAGAAAACACTCTGAATTATTCATATCACTCAAATAGCAAAATTAAAATTAAACTACCTTTATGACAATGGGAGATATGCTAACACTGAAGAAATTGCACAGCTAGTTTTATGTGCTGCACAGTGAACTAAAGCTGGAATGAAACACTTAATGGTTAAAAGGCTCACCTGTTTGCTCCCTCTGTGGATGAATATATTTCTTGTTTTGCCTACATTTATATCAAGTCTTTACATAACTGCTGGCTTCATACCCGAGGCTATCTTCCTGAATCAAAATCTCTCCCATACTGCTAGCAGAAGAATAGACTGCTTCTAGCTTTTTAACTTGTTAATAATGAACTGGCTCTTGTCTGATTCTCCTTGTCCCTTTCTCCCTGTGCAATACCTGCCTTGGGAAGTACATGGCTTTTGCATCAGTGTTCAAGTCAGTTTTCTGTACTTGCTTGGATGGCTGTCAGGGTGGTTTTTGAGGTATGGTCTCCTTTTGATAGCTCCCGACAAGCTCTGCTGGAGGAGAGCTGGTTCCCGAAATACATTTCTCTCACACTTGTTTTTCAGGGTTCTCCACTCAACAGTGTGGTAACGAGAGGCACTCCAGACTGGCTTTAATGCTACCATATGCTAGACAGCATGAGAATCCATACTGCAGGAGAGCAGCCGGCACATTTCCATGTTAACAGAAGCCTGATTGCAAATTGCATTTAGTCTCAACAGCTCAGTTCACTGCACACAGATGCCATGGGGGACTGTAAAGTTAGCAAGATGTGGGGGAGTATGGCTAAATTTTTCAAAAAGAGCCTTGGCTGATCTGTTGCCACAGACATTTGAAGCTGATGCCATGGAATAAAGTTGCTGCTGCATTTCTTCTGCCATAAATGAATAAAAATAATAATGTCTTGAGCTGTTAGTCAAATTACAAATGCTTGTAAGACTAGTGATTGTCTGCTGATACAAACAGCAGCATTGGCACTGTCAAATGCTGCTCTTATAATTGGACAGCCAGCACATAAATGAAGTCAGAGAAGAGGAATTTACTCTTTCAAAATAGGTCAGCATGAGAGGAGATGGGTTTCCAGTCAGAGTGTGCTGTGTCTCCCTGGGCTGGCTGCAAAATGTACCTCAGCTCTCACAACAGACTTCACATAACTGAAGGTACAACAGGACTAAATGAATGAATTGAGTAGAAAATCCTCCCCCATTGGATCCTCTCAGAACTGGTAAAGGAGAAGAGCTCTCCTCCGCTTACTTAAATATGACCAACCAAATCTGTCCAAGGCCTTCACCACAAAAATACCCAGCTCAGCTCACCCTAATGGGCCTTCTAATGAGCAGAATAAACAGGGAGGCCAAAGGCTTCTCACTGCCTGGCCTGTGCCACAGGGGCACAGACCCAGGACAAGGTGAAGATGCCTGGCAATGTTTGTAGGGGTGGTACAGAGGGATTGCAAAGCTCCTAGGCCAGTACTAATGCACAGATAATTTGAGTACTTTTAAACATGAATTAGAACCATGTACACCAGTGCATGAGCACCATGTGTAAATACAGCCCTTATGCCACAGGACAAACGCTTTGCTTCATGTGAATCACGTGAGGTATTCTACTTCCTCCTCTTTCTCTCACCAGAAAGCATCGCACATTTCAGCTGCTTAGATCAGTGTTGGTAAATGAATTTGATGGTCTCTCAAGGTCTCTTTTCCAGTCTAGCATCTCTGTGAAACATTCCTACATTCCTCAAGGAAAAGGAAAAGCTGTCTCCACCCCTACTGTACAGCCAGTCCATAAAATTCACTGTTAGTGTAGGTCACCAGGTCAAATACTGCAGCTGGGTCATTTTATAGACATTAACAATCCCTGTAGCTATGAGAATAAAGATAAAAGCGATCTAAATCCTGCTCTTTAGGACATGAGCCAAATGTACGCCATGGTCAGGAAGAAATTGCTCCCACACATGCATCACATAAGGGATTACACTGCCCATCGCGTTCATGGTGCGGTAATTTCTCCCCATGTGTTACCAGAAGCCACAGGAGCAGACAGGAGAGTGCTGTGTGCCACACTTCTGTAGTTGCAGTGACCACCAGCCAGAAGATGCAGGGCTCCAGGCATGAAAGCAACTGCCTGATTCCCTAAAGCTCAGTATCAGTGCGGAGGCAGCAGCTTCCATGCTCTGCGAGCTGTCTCATGCAGTTCCAGCAATCCAGTGCTATAGCTCAGCGGAATTGGCTTTACATTTCTGGGCAACAACGCCACTGCCAAGCAAAAGGCATTTTTTCAGACTCTCCCTCTAAATGCATTCCCAGGAACCAAGCATCCAAATGAAGGGAGAGAAAGAGAAGAATCATTTTCCCAGGAGGTCTCCTAACAAACCCCAAACAAAAACAAAAAAATATCATAGAGGAGCTCAGGATTTCAGACAGTAAGAAAAATAGAAGCTCTCTCCAGCTCTGCTTACACCACAGGATGGGCACTACAAACCTGTTGGCAGGGGGCTCCATGTCTAGGGAGCCAGGAGATTTTCATGAGGAGCTAGGATGATCCATGTAGAGCTACCAAATATCAAACTTCCACAAAGAAGGCTTCTTCCTACCCCCAAAGCACCTGAAGTGCATTAGTCACTTGCTTACGGATGCTCCAGAGACAAGGATAAAGCTCTCAATCCCAGACAAGTAGGAACTGCTGGGAGAAGACAGCCAAGTGCCCCGAGCTGTTGGATCCATCAGGAAGAAGCTTTGTATGAGAAGCAATCCTACTCAAGCAGGCAGCTGCTGAGCTGGATGGAAGTAAGCCATGGAGCTGGCTGCTTCTTGGGTGTCCCATGAAGCATAACAAATTCATTTAGACCTGTAAAGTAGACATGAAAGTGGGGACCAGTTCCCAGCTGGAGCTGGTTTCTCCCATGAAACTTGTTCCATGGTTCCAGGCAACCATGCTTCATGACATGAAGGTAGAAAATCCCCATCCTTTTATGCAGTTCTTGTCTTTAATGTTTTCACTTCTTTTGTTATATAAATGGGTGGTTTAGAGTTTCTTTCCCCTGCTTGGACTGCTTTGTGAGGTTGCTGACTCCTTTTTGCCTTCCAGCACGGATGGTCATGTTGTGGTTGTGCAGCACCCCACGTTGTGTGCTGAGCAAGCCAAGGCCTACAGGGATCCAAATGCTGAGGGTGAGCAATACTGAGCTGAGTGGCCAACTCTCACAGTCAGCTCTTTCACTGAGTCACACCTCATTACTCAGTCTTAATCACAGCTATCAGAGCTCTAGCAAGGCACCCAGAAATATCACAGCCATAGAACAGTTAGGTTACAGCATGGTTAATGACCATCTCATTCTGGAGGGAACCTTCCAGCAGATCAGGCTGCTCAGAGCGCCATCCAGCCTGGCCTTGGACACCTTTGGGGATGGCAAGTCCACAGCATTCCTGGGCCGGTGTCTCCCCATCTATATAGCAAAGAATTTCTTCCTAACATCTAAACCTAATCTAAATCTACCCTCCTTCACCTTACAGCCATTCCCCCTTGTCCTATCACTACATGCCCTGGAGATTTTCACCCTTGGGAATAACAGCATTTCCTGGAATAGCCCCTATCCTGAATTTCAGAGGCATGAGGGGAAGTCAAGTAGATTCCTAAAGTTCACCAAAGAACTGCTGCTCCAAGCAAAGCTGTGAAGCTGCAATGAACACTCAGGGTGGGCAAGATTGATTGTTTTCTTAAGAGTGTGAGCAGTGGAGACTGCATTACTGCTGTCTGTAGTATAGAGACATACTTTAGTTTAGGCATTATCAGCAAATAAACAAAACCTAATTCTAGTCCTAACCTCCATTGTGGAGATTCTCCTAGTAATGGGATCCATCATTATTTCCTGCACTGAGCCATGTTTCCTCTTCTTTCTCCCATTCACTAGTCTCACCTGTGTTTTTTATCAGTCTCCCTCAGGCCTCTGCACAGGACTTTCCTTAAGAACTTCAGTTGTCAATGTAGGTGTTACAGGTTTGGTCTGAGCAGCTAAACCAGGAAGAGGAGCCAATGACCCTGGAGACTTCCCTGTTCATACCAACTCCAGCAGCATAACTCTTGTTCCTGACAGAACACGAGCCTGCAGAAGGGCCTTCCTTAGCCTTAGGGGAGATGCAGCTAACATGATCATAAAAAGGGTGGGATTTTGGTAATGCATATACTAGAAAAAAAAGAGAACTGTGTCATCTGTATTAATCATTTGAAGCAAGATGTTAAGTATTTTCCACACTTTGGAAAAAGGTCCTGATATCCAGTATTTTGGTTGAGAATATCTGCCAGGCCCTGGTCATGTCCATCTGATTAACATTTCCCATTTCATAGAGCCTGGCCCCACAATAAGCCCCTTCATCTAGGAGCAACAACACCAAAGACAAACCTGTTCAGCCTCACCCATATTCCCATCCCAGCAGGACTGGGGATTTGCTGGCAGACAATGAGCACAATAAAACTGCTTTGCCTTCTTTTTTTTGTTTTGAAAGAAGAAACGTATAAATTGGCGACACACAGGCTCCCATAGACATGTCATGCAAGGCATCTCCTTAACACCATGGGGACCCCATGAACGCTTTGTCCTCTAAAGCCCAAGATCCTGCTCTAAAATATGGAACTTGAGGAGGACAATTAAGCTTATTTTTGTTATTAACAAACAATTTCCAGTCTCCTTCTCCAAAACAGCTGAACCACTCTAACTGGAACTTTCCAAAACACAAAGAAAGAAAAAACAAAACCAAGACGAAAATGAGAGAGAAGCATGACCTTTTGCACAGTAGGCATCAGCTGAAGCAGTTAAACTCTGCAACCTGGGAGCTCGTGCAAACATTGGCTCCTCATGGAAAAGCTTTAACCTCGTTGTTGATCCTGGCATGTCTACCTGTAGTGATGTGCTGTGAAGACTGACAATCTGCTCAATGGCCTGCACTACAGAGGAGAAATAAATACTCCTGCTGCAAAAAGGAAACATCCCAGGCCTGAGTTCAAGTGTTGGCTTAACTGCAGATGCAAGGTTTGACTCAAATGAAAGCAATTCTGCCCTGGACAAGGTATTGCAGCTTGTCTACTGCACCATCACACCACTTCATTTCACACTGCGCAGGGAAAGTCACTCTGAAGATTAGAGTAGGACTAATCTGGGTCCCAGCCAAGCTTCCTCAGCAGGAGACAACTTATTTTCAGAATTAAACAAGCAAGAAACCCAAATCAACCAAGCAAGCAAGCAAAAAAATTCACACACAAAAAAATTATGCCTCCCACTCTAGAATTCGTGTCCTTTTAGCTCATTTACTGACCAGGCATCATATTAAGAGCTGTAACTCAATTAATACTTCAGAGCTTTTACTTGGCCTCTGCACCTAGTCTTTAAAACTTCCTTTAATTTCTTGCATATCAAAACTTTCCCTCTGAGTTGTACTCATACTCCAAAGGAAAAAATATCAAAAACTGGAAAAATAGCAAACTACATGCCACCTACAAAAGCTCTTATATTGTCCAGCAAACAAAGGCTGTCTGCTTTGGGCTCTTGGTTTGGTACCTACAGACAGCAGCTGTTTTTCTCTTTGCCTCCTTCTGTCCACACCCAGACAGCTACAAAATACAGAGTGCAAATAATGACAAGTTGTACCTGGATATCTAGCAGAGAGCAACTCAAAATGGATCTTTTCAATGGCTCAGGGTCATGTACCTGCCATGCTTCACCAGAACAACTCCTTGACATCCATCCTAGGAGCTTTTTCAATACCAAGGATGCTGGAGGAGGAAAACAAAAAACCATACAATGCAGAACTAATTTTATATTATCCTGATTTAGGGACTGAACACCTCTGTCCATGAGACATTTTACTTTAGCACTAGTTCAACTCCCCTTGGTGAGTTCTCTGGCTTGGGACTTCACTGTCAGCTTACTGCTGTCTGAGCAGGCTACCAGATACCAGCTCCATTAGTAAACTGTTCTTACCTCAACCCATCAGGTTTACTTGTTTTTTCTTCTATTCTCCTCTGCACCAGGGATGGGGAGTGAGTGGCTGTGTGGCACCTGACTGCCAGGTGGGGTTAAATCACAACACCCTCACAAACAGCTTTTCTGGGGCAAGCTGTCTGGTTATGCTCCATCTCCAGAGCACCCTGTACCTCTGCTCAGAAAGTCACAGGTAATCCAAACCAAAAGCACTGAATTAATACCTCCTAAGTGGGCTAGGCATACTCTGGAGCTGGCAGAGGACATTCCTCCTGGGACAGCTTCTGGCAGTTCTCCAAGACAACAGATATATGTTGGGCTTTGCTGCACTGTGGACACATCACAAACTCTAGACATAAAAGCAGCTAGCTGGAAATTTAATGGACATCTAAGGGTTAACCTGCATTTGTTTGATTGTCAAGCACCTGAGATATGACGACAACACATTGGCACACTGTAATTGCAACATATTATTAAGTACCTTCAGTCCCCAAAGGCTAAGACACTTTTGAAAAAATAATAAAGCTAATGCACATAATAGCCTGTGTCTTGTTATTTAAGAAACCTCTTCCCGGCATTGGACGTCGACAGAACGTGTAAATGCACTTTCTCCAATAACTATGCACAAGGAGCAGTTTGATGGAGTGCCAGAAAGCACAATGACTGTTCTACCTTAGCAATGTACTGAAGATGACATGTTCCCTTTAGAACTAATTGCTTTATTTTAAAAAAAAAAAAAGCCTTTTACTGAATCCTAGCCTGGTCTCTTCCATTGATGAGCAATTTTAGACTGCACATCAGAGCTTTTGTTTGTTGCTAAAAGACAGGGAGAAAAAGCATGTTTTGTTAAGTAATTTTAATTTTCATACTTAATGGAAAATAGTTCAGAAGGGTATTTTTCATTATACTGTGTGTACATTTGCATTATATTTTCTGCTGGGCCTTCCCTTATGTGACTCAAGGCTGACAAGTCCAGGCTGTCAAACACAACCCTTTGCATCTAATAAACTACCCAACACCAAGATCCAGTTATAACTATTGACACAGACCAAGCTATACCTCTGAAAGTCAGAAAATACTCTTTACTTTATTACCCTTCTTCTGCATTCTCACATGCATAATAGGAAAGCACTTCAAGAACTGCTTCCAAAATTCGCTCTTACTGTCAAACTGCTTCCCAACTCCCTACATTGATAAATAAATAAATCAGGAATTCCTCTTCTTGTGCCTTCAAGAGAGAAACAGCTGTAATGACTTCATAGACAAATCAATGCCATTTCCAACAGAACTATTTCATTTTTTTTCTCCCTACTTCAAAAAATTCGAATAATTTCACAACGAGCCCTAGGGAACAAGCTCATGAAAATTCACAGAGCAGACAGCATGAGGAAAAGTGTTTGGTTATATATTTCAGGAGGCAGGAAATGGGCCTATCTGCTGCTCTGTGAGCAGTGAGAATACTTATGCATGCATTTGCTGTATCCCATAATCATCATCACCACCAAGATGACATTTTGTAGCTGAGTTGAGAATGTGTCTTTCCCAAAATTATTTTTTGTTTGGAAGGAGAAATTGTTCTAAATAATGTCTATGGAGGATAGATATAGAAAAGCATAGATTTGAGAGTCAGACACTCTAGAGTCAAAACCCCATCACCAGCTCTCTAAATAATTCTATTATATTGTTAATTCCATATCAGCAAAATGCTAACACATTTGTCTGTAGCAGAGTCTCAGGCTACTGGGAATTTCTGTTAGATATTATAAACCGGTGCATTAATGTGAACTACTCAGACTGTGTTTGCATAGGGGAGCTCCTGTGGGCTTCATAAAACCTTGGTCAGATTTGGAAGGGGACAACTACTGTCTCTTCATTGTTTGATCCTGGTGAAAGTGTCCAGGGCCCCAGTCATTGCCTTGCTATAGAACAGCGGGCACTAAGAACAGGAAATCACCAAGGGCTGTGTTTCTCAGGTGCACCTCTCCTTCCCTCAGGCAACCCAGAAATAGAGCTCATCTCTCAGCTCAGTGGTAAGGGATAGGGCAGGAGGAAGAAGGACCAACCTGAGGCACAGCATGCCCAGCAGACATTCCTTCCCCAGGAGACTTGGCTAGTGCTAAAGATGCACCAAAGCCCTGCAATTAAGGGGAAGACTTACTCAGTTGCTCTGACTGAACACACTGCTGGATTCCTACAGCAGAGAGAAGCTGCTCCAGAACCAGCCAGGCTCACACACCTCCCCATGCCTCCTCTACAGTGTCCTACTCTGCTTTTCTCACTAGTTCCACATTAGACCATGATAATCAGTCACAGAACCACATATCACCTTTTCTTACTGTGATGGTGCTAAACCTAGCCCAGCTCCTTACTGATCCTCCAGGTTGGGAAGAGTAAAGATCAGGACACAGCTGGACCTGTAGCAGTTTCTCCATGAAATAAACTGGATTGACATGTAGGAAGTCATGGCTGCTTCTAATCATAAGACTTTAGATGAGTCATTTCACTTGTCTCCCTTCTTCTGGTAGTTGTGACATCTTGATGTTTTTCTTCAAGAAACTCCAAAAAGTCTTTTAAAAAGCTCACAGCAACCTTACTTTGTAAATGATTCCATGCAGGTAAGTAGTGCCTAAACCTAAACGCTGGCAACCAGTGCCTACAAAAGAGTAGTTTTCAATGCAATGAGGGCTCAAGATCTAAATTAGCCACAAGCCTGCCTTTGTCTGCCTAGCACACACAGATCACAAATCGTTGCTTCTCTACAGAAATACGTAGTAACTACTTGCACATGCAAAGCACATTCTCCAGGTGTCCTGTGCAGTACAGTACACACTGTGCAGAGAACTGCTACCAAACTCCAAGCCAGGACAAACTGCTGGCTGGACAAGAAAGCAGCATTTACCCAACAATATGATGTCACTTGTGCATTTGGGGGAGGAACAGAAAAATCTTGATTTGTTCTGGCCATAGATGAGGACACAGCTTGAAATTAATTGATGGTGGGTACATTCAAAGTAACAACTTGATCCACTTCCAGCAAAATCCAGTGGCAAAACTGGTGAAAGTACTGAGCATACCAGACTTTCTTCCCAAAGACTTTGGCTCAGACTTCACTGTTTAAAAGCACTCAGACCCTCCCTGTCACACTGCTGGGGAAGTTCTGATCAGACCTGAGCTTCCTTGGTGGTGGGGACTGGAAGAGGAAAAATACGCTGATGAGCAAAAAGTTTTCTTAGTTTAAAGATTTAGCTTAGAGAAACAAATTTATTAGGATGAAACTTGCAAGAAGATCCTTCAGTCAGGAATCCACTCCACAGCTTGCTTTCTTTCTACCTGTGTGATCTCTACTATCACAGCCTCTCAGCAGTTTTGAACCTCACATTATAAACAGTCTTTGAGGCACAAAGATGTTTGCTGTTCTTTTTCAAGAGATACATCTCTGCAGAATTAGCCTGAGTGCCCTAACAGAGGACTTCTGCAGGATAATCCTCTTCTTTTCCATGTCCAGTCTTTATTTTCTGCAACACACTATTTCCTACTGTTTGCTTTGCTTTTCCCTACTGATACCTTAGCTCAGAAAGCAAAGCTCAGCCAGTCTGCTTTACTGCCATTTACAATCAATTTAACTTCCTGGCTCTGGGGCACCTTTTGCTGGTCTTGTGACCACTGCCACAGAGTTCTGTTTAAATCCAGAATAATTTGCTGATGTGGAAATTAAACCATTGTTCTTTTGATGCCAATAAACCAAAGTGCTGACAATTGGAACAATCATTCCAGCAAAATGGTCAGGAGTATCCACGTTTGTCATCCAGATAAAGAGTGTTCAATTCATAAAAAGCCAAAAGATGAGTTCCCAAAGCACCAATGTCACAAAATTGGAATCTGAGTGTGTTTTCTTAGAGCTACTTAATAGAGAGAAGTGTCTTTATTTAGCACCTGTCATCTCAAGTTCCCAAAATGCTCTCTCAAAAATTGAGTTTCCTAATAAGCCTTCCTAGCCAGACATCAGGCTCCAATTTACAAGGGGTAAACTTGTTTAAGGTCACCCAGCATGGGAAAGAAGAGCTGGGAAGCAGCTCCAGGAATCCAGAGGACCACACCCCTCACTAGCCACTAGACCACACAACTGTCCCCATTTCACTTGAGTCATTATTAAGCAGGATAGAAGAACACTGTGGTTTTATTTTATGTCAGCTGAACTCTTGTATTAACATTTTACTGTCCCACTGATGTTTTGCCTAGAACATTCTGTAATCCACAAATTAATATGTGAAGAACATCCAGTACAGTTTGGAGGAATAAAAAAAAATATCCAAATGGCAAAGAAGTTTTGATTTCCAGCAGTTTCATAAATCAGAAGTGCTGGAGAAAGAAGGTTCCTTATTTTATCACACATAGCCTTTTGTAATGCCAGCAAAACTGCTGCCCTACCCAAAACCAAGCAGAAACCCTATTGTTGCGGCAAACCCAATCTGGTCACATGGAGAATTTAAAACCTCATGGCATTCTGTTTCACATAGACAGAAAGGGAGTTCTGCTCCAGATACATGACAAGAGCCAAAAATAATTTTGCTTTACCTACGCACAGAATCTGAAGTTTTTGTTGCCTGATCTTATTCACCACTTCATGTTTTCTGTGATCTTGCCTTTAGCCTCTGGGATAAGGGTTTCTCTGCCCTGCAAATTCTGCCCTATTCTCATTTTTGTTAAATCACTTTGCTAGAGGATTCTTCTAGGTGGAAGCAGATCCTCCCCTTCTAAGGACATATCTGTGCTGCACGCAATGCAGTGAAGTGCAAATCTAAGGCAAAACTCAATTCCAGTTGAGAAAGTCTTTGAGCAAAGTAGCAGGAAACTTGCCCAGGCTTGGCTTGGGCACAGGCCCTGCTTGTCCAGAGCCCAGCTGGGGAGGTCAAGGAAAACCATCCCTGCTCACAAAGTTCAGTGCTCCAGCCTGAGCTGGAGCATGGAGCTAGGCAGGGCACAAACCCTAATCAGGACGGAATTATTTAGAATTCTTTCACTGCCGGGTGACCATCCCCCAGCTGCCATCGCTGCCGGGTGAGGTCCCGCTGGAGCTCTCCCAGTGCTGAAGGCTCCAGGCGGGAGCAGAGCACGGCCGGCTCTTCACTTGCAGAAAAACGCAGTTCCAGGGCTGAAAGGAGCCTTAGTAAGTCCAGCTGACACTGATGGAAGGGGACATGCCAGCAGGGAGCATCTGTATTGCTGGCATGAGATAGCTGGAGGAGGACAAGCGTGCTACATGTCAAGGTTTGAGAAAAGTGCCTCCTTCCTACTCCCCCCGAGTCTTTGTTAATAAAATGGTGCTCTCCCCTCTGTCTCTCCTTGCAAACCTGAGCATAGTGCAAAAATCCCCATGATAATAACAGTTCAAGGGAAACAAAGCCTGATCCCCCTGGTCATGGGAGATATTACACCATTTCACCCAAAAGCAATTCACCTTAGCGTCCTTGGCCAGCTTTCAGCTTGGGTTATCAGAGCCTGCACACCTAAACTCAACTCTCAGCAGTAATCAGAGGCTGTCCTGCTTCATCCCTCACAAGTAAACATTGTTCTGGATCATAATTCCAGCCAGAAGTGAATGTGACTGGACATGTGCCTGGACATCCTGCACTTTGGATGTGCTTCAGGCACATCTAGAATGGAAGAAGCTAAAATGCAGATCAGAAGTGGAAGAGGAGGTTGTTTTAGCAA
Source organism: Petroica traversi (assembly GCA_025920805.1). Classification (NCBI taxonomy): domain Eukaryota; kingdom Metazoa; phylum Chordata; class Aves; order Passeriformes; family Petroicidae; genus Petroica; species Petroica traversi. The sequence goes on from JAHLSL010000045.1 coordinate 7,723,693, forward strand.
GTCTCTGATAGGCATGAGCACAACACAGCTGTCATGGCCTTACCCAGGGAACAGAGGGGGGTTGCGGGTCTCCTCTTTAACTCACCTGAAATGACAAAACAACTTTGATGTCACAGTCTGAAGAAGGAAATTCCTTAGCACGCATAAAATAGAATTTATTTTCTCTGTCAGCATAACTTCTTGATCCTTTATGACCACCCACAGACTGATGTAGCTGTGATTCCCCCAAGACCAGCTCTCATTCTGTGCCCTGTCTGGTATTTTTCCCAGTGTTATCATGTCTTTCAGGCTACTTCAAGGATCCAGCAGTGGTCGGACACTCAGTACTGGGTTGCTGCAAGTTTGGATTCTGCCAGATTGCGTGTTATAGAACTGTTAAATGCAGTAGCCAGTGGGCTAATGCTGGGTTTGTACTGCATAGAGTCAAACATCAGATTACCAGCTATTTATGTTGCTTTTTACTGAGGAAAGCAAAGTTACATAGAGACAAGTTTTAGCACTCTTGGGCCCATAACAGGATATCTACAGTAGGATCAGGAAAGTGTAGACTAGTACTATATGAGATTGCATCTGTAATCACTACTCCAAATAGGAAATCCCATAATAGAAACAATTTCAATAGGACAAGCACCCTGCAGACATGCCCATTGCACCCATGAAAACATACACTCAGGGAAAAGATAAAATATGACCTGCTCCAGCTCTGGTTATTATGAGATCTCAGAACACACAGCTACCCAAATCATTATGTATATTACTATTGTGCTCAGAGGCTGCACTGGAGACTTATCTGCCCTATAATTAGACCTGCTTAATATAATCAGCTGTTCTGTGAGTGAAAATTCAGGGGCTACTCCCCACCAAGTGACAAGCTGTGACTGAGTGTGGCAGGAGTGACAAAGCTAAGCCCTTTTTCCAGAGGCTTACAGCCTGGACAGGCAGGGCAGACAGAGACAGATTGGCAGAGCAAGGTAGGGCTGGAGGAACATTTTACAGCTATGTAGTGTAAGTGATGGTAATGTCACAAGACTCCGGGGACAAGCGATAATGACCCGTAAGGACACGCCCCAGAGGACTCAGCCTCAGGAGAGGAGCAGCACTGTGGAGAGCATTGCTGCTGGGTGTTACTGCAATCCATCGAGGTGACAGAGGGAATCTGGCAGCGAGGTAAAACCCAGTAAGTGCCAGGGAAACCTGTGCCAATGACTTTGTAAGGACACAACACATTACCTAGATGAGCAACGGCTGCTTCGCTTATGACACTGGCAAAGGGCAGCCAGCACTGGCAATGCACATTAAAAGAAAGTGCACAAATACTTCAAGAATAATGGGATGCAGTCTCTCAGCTCCTCTACTGATGTCCAGGTGCACAGTCCTTCCAAACATGCAGCTGGGTGCAAAGGGAAGTCCAGCAGAGCTTATGGATTTCTGCAGGCTAATGAGACAGTCAAAACAGAGCTACTGCTCATAGAACAGCAGTGTCCAAAGGTTTGGCCCAGTAAGATTCACTGCACTACATTCTGCAAATAGTCAGCAATGACAAACTGTTCAAAAGAGCTTAAGGTTCAAGTAAATAAGATGAAGACAAGGTCATAGACATGTTTCATGATCATGCATCACTGATTGATAGCCTACCCAAAACTACAGCTAAAATCTCCTGAGCTCCAGCCTGACATCTAATCCAAAAACTCCACCTTCTCTTTAGCCAATGCTTCCTTCTCTTGAAGAAATCAGGCCACAGAGAAGACACTTCAAAACTGCAGTATAGCCTTTGCTCTGAAAACAAACACATTTAAAGACACCAACAACTATATTTCTTCAAGTACTCTCCACTGACAGCTAATTTGCTAGTTTTTTCCAAGTATCTATTTGCTAGTCAAACCTCCAAAAGTGCTGAAAACAATAGCACCTCCTACTGCACACCAACACGTTCCATCCCCATGGGACAAGATCTGTTTCCAACACCGTGATGAAAAGCTGTGTCTGTAAAAGCTCAAAAGTACAATTCTTCCTGCTCTTGTCAGTGGCAATCAGTGAGGTCAATGCAGCATGAGCTTCCACTGAATGTGTAAAGGCATTCAATTAATCTCTGTTTGCTGAGAACTCAGGGAATTTAAGTAAGGTCAAAGAGTTAAAAGAGATCAGAAGACTCCACACTCCCATTGACAATAATGCTTCCAGAAGAGCTGACACAGACATAGAAGTTACTCCACTGACAAAACACCAGGTTTTTTGCAATCAACACCCTAAGCACACATACCTTTACTTTGAAAGATAATAAAACATCTAGACAAGCCACCTTTGCTTGCTGCCCCTCCACAATTAGAGTGGCAAGTTATAATTCTGCAGGAAAAGGCTCCAGCTCTTTTTTGTTTTACAGACCATTTGTTCTGTAAACAGTAACCATTTGTTCTTGTTATCACAAGGTTACCCAGGCATCCTTACCTTCTTCCTGAGGTGAAGACTGGACAGTCACGCATTAACTGCTCCAGTCCTGGGGACATCACCAGCCACAAAATGCCTTCTTTTTATCTGTTGGGCACTGTTCTCACACACCAGAAAGCAACAGATGAAATAAAAACAACAGGAAGAGTGCAGAAATTAATGCTCAAAAAGGGGAAGTCACATAAAGAACTCTAGGCCCACAAAAACAGCCATGTGGGCCCAGACATCCCACTGGTGCCACGTATTGAACTCTGTCTAGGCAGATTAATAGACAAGAGGCCCGAAAATTTTGCCCCTTCGTGCAGCTTCTGCTCCTCAAGGAAACTCACCAGTGTAACCCTTATCCCTTGGTAAAAGGGAAAGACCATAGAGCTATGGAGATGCAAAAAACAGGATAGAAAGCAGGCAATCAGAGGCAGGAAAAGGATTCCCCTGAGAAGAGGTAAACAGTAGGTGCCACTCTGAGAAACAGCTACAGAAGTCATGGATTGTGCCCAGACACAGGTGACAGGAAAGCAGCCTCAGTCAGAGAGACACCAGGTGCCCACACATGAATCAGGCACTTCTCAGGCATTTACTTCAGCAAATCTGAGTAGGTGCTCAAAGTGCAGCACTAGTGACTCTCCCCTCACTACTAGGGACAACATTTTGGACTAGTGATGAAGACACCACCTTTTATGGTCTTCATTACTCTGAAGGAGGCAGCATTGGAACAGCCCAGCCCAGCATTCCTGTCAACTATCCCAGGCACGGCTGGTAATGGTGCACACAGGAATCTGCAGACCCCACCCAGGTCAAACCTCTGTGCCCAAGAGCTAAGCAGAACAGCACTCAGCCCAACTTAAATCACCAAGATGAAGCTAAAAGAATCTTGACAGCTCTCCATCAGACAAGCTTTCATTATTGCTGCTTGGACTGCCTCCATCATTTGCTAATGCAGAACAGATTAGATGGTCTATCTATATATTATGAGATTCTTCCTGTTGGTGTAGGACTCTATTTCAGTATTTAGAATAAGTAGCAGCCTCAGAAACACAGCTTTCCTGATCATCTTACAATTGTATCCCTGTAAACAAGAAGACAGATGTTGCTGTGATCATCGGCAATGAGAAATCAGCTTCTAAATAGCAGGTCATACACAAAGCTGTGCTTGTGTCCCCCCCCACAGCTGCACACGTAACAGGGGATTCCCAGCATTACCCTACCAGAGAGGGCAAGCCAGGGCAGGGAAGAAGAGTGGCAGGAGTGTAATTTTGCCAGCAGTGTTAAAGCAGAGCAGCCTCCAGGCAGCTCTATATTGAGCTAGGGTGAGGAAGCAGGGAGTCATGATCATAAGTGAATCCTTGCTCCAACTTTTATTTCCTCTCCCCTCAGCTGAGAATCTGGATAAAAGACAAGACTGTCCCGTTCCTGGGAACAAACCAGGAACACTTCTGGGGAGCTAAGTCACTCTACAGAATGACAGTGAGAACTGTTTATCTTCCAAAATAACCATACAGGGCATGTTTATAACACTGATTGCTACAACCAACATCCTTCTCCCCTTCTCTTGGTCTAAAAAATTGTTCTGCAGACAGGGAGGATGGAGAAGATGGCAAGCAATATAGCCCTGGGAAAACAACCCACGGAAAATGTTTACAAGGGAAAACATGCATAACTTCAGAGGCAGCCCGGACGGCTGGCAGGCCAAGCAGAATGAATTCTTGTCTTCAAGATGACTGCTAGATGACTATAAGGCCTTTGTCAGGAGATGTCAGCACCCATAGAATATAGATTCACCCAATTTCCCTCTTACAAATACAGAGCAGCGTGATCACCATCCCTGAATACCTGCCTGCCCTTCTGGGATAGCTGCCTCTCTGGCAATATTAGCCAGGCACTGTCCCTCCACATGCCAATGCAGAGCCTGGTAGGATACAAGGGCAGCTTTATTCAGGAAAAGAGTGCAAAAATGAAACACCATTTTGGGAAGACACAGCAATAATTCATCTGCTTAAATGATCAACAAAATACTTTCCCATGTCACCTTGGCAATCACCCGACAGCAGCGTTCCATGACCAAGAGTGGTCCAATGGGCAAACATCCCTTTTCCACATTACCTCCCTCTCCCATCCACTAAACCCCACTCATGGTTTGGCATCAGTAGGTAGTGGTGACCTAGCACAGCAAGGTCACTCAGGGAACAGTTCTGTAGGGCATCTTGCAAAGTATTTCTTGATCTGTGGTGAGAATTTGCCACTGAGCCCAACTACATGCCACAGTGTTGGGAAGGGACTCACTGGAATTAACTCTGCTAATTCCTCTGGCATCTGACCCAAAATTTCTGTACAGAGAGCTGTTTCTGCTTCAGCTTTTGTAGAAGATTGCCCTTACATGCAAGCCTTCAAAGGGGAAGCCATTATTACACAAGAGTAGAGCAAAGACCTTGCTGCAGGGAAACGGTGTCCCACTAGAAAGTAAAAGCCACTTCCCCAGTCTGTAATTCAGCTCCCACCACCCAAACATTTTTAAGTCTGTGTCATACTACAGGCATCACTAGAAGATTTGTGAGCATCTTATCTGTATTTCCTCATATCCCAGAGCTTCTCTTTACAGCATTATGTATGAGAAACTTTTGTGGAAGAAGCAGTTTTGTGCTCATCCTTTTTGCTGTTCAACAACACATGAGCAGAAACCTCATCACTTAACCATGTTCTTGTGGGCCATCAGACTGAAGGTTACTGCATGGCTCTGTCATCTTATGAAGGGTCAAAGGCTGAATATGAGTTTCCTCACTCACTTCCATTCTACCATTTTTAACACTCTACATTTTTGCAAAGTATGTCCCAAATGGGAAAATCTCATTCATTATCTGGAAAGCCAACATTTCTCATCTGCATCCTACAGACAGTGAAGCGGAGTCATAAGCTGCTTAAATAACTTCTACCTCTCCAGAAGAGAAACTGGCATTTACATAAGCCTCCTCTCAAATCTACTCAAACATGAAGTTGACACAGACTCATCCCTGTTATCGCTAAAATCTCCAAGAAGGAAAAGCACATTTTTTACACCGGTCTATGCTGTATCAACGTTAAAGATGCCCCTGTCCATGGGTGCTCCTTGAGGTACTGCAGAGAAGCAATATTGTGCACATGCAAAGGCTATAGTTCAAGCATGAGATTGATTTCAAGGGTGACCTTAAACCTGTTAAACAAGAAAGCAGCAGTCTCTCAGCCTGCTCAGAGAGGCGGGCCCTGTGTGGGGCAGCTCCCACATTATTTTTTCTGCTCTAGGTAGATTAAATCCTTTAAAGGCAAGGAGAAAAGCAGCATCTCCCACCCCAGGCATAGCCACAGGACTCCTACATGAGAGACCCTGCTCTCCAGCTACCTGCTGCTGCATTGTCAATAGGCACACACAGGGCCTGAGGATACCCTGGGTGGCTGAAACACAGATCCAGACCCTTATTGCCTTCCACACAACCCAGGATAAGCAGCAAACCCCCTCCTCTCCCCCATCCACAATCCCACTCCATGTGTTTTGGGAGTTTTAGGTGTTTTTCTTTTCATAGCTCACCTCACTTCACACCTGTGTCTTCAGCCTGAGGACTGGTACTAAGCTGGCAAAATCTGAAGTTCAGGAGAAAGCATACCTGACAAACAGGCCTTCCTTCTCTCACCAAGAAAGCCAAGGTTAAGTCAATTCCCACCTTGCAGGCATCACACCCAAAGGACAACACAAATAGAAACAGCCTTGCAAGCAACAGCAAACAGGACTGAAAGGAGTGTGACTTGCCTTTCCTCAGTGGGAGAAGTGTTAACCTTCCCTGAGGTGGTCAGATCGCACACAAACATGGGCTTTATTATCAAGGAACAGAAAGAGGCATTGAAGAGGCACCAACACCTGACGAAAAGGTCACAGAGCCCAAACCACACACTTGGTTCTGTGTATCCTCTTGTCCCTAGCTCTCTATCCAGTCCCAGCATTCCTATACACCTAAAAGTGCCACCAGTCTCCTGCCAGGCAGCTACCCACCCCTTGGATGTTACTGGTGCTCTTTGTTTCAGGAAATAAGCAGTGAGTTATTTACTGTGTTGATTCATTAATTTCTCCCTGATGGTTTTGGAAATAGACTTCATTTGGCTTCCATCAAGTCCCACAAGAAACAAACCATGACACAAAGAAGGATCCTTGTACTTATTGCATAAATTCAGGATTTTGCTCATGAGCTGTTGATATAATGGCCAAAGGGTGTCATACAGCATTTGTATGTTAGTATATTCTGTACTAATATTCTAGAGAATATTAGTATATTCTGTAGTCTAGTTACAGAAACATTTGCTACCAAAATTGTATTCTAAGCCACAGCTCAAGTTCTCCACAAATCCTATAATGGGAAAGTTAACAACAAAGTAAGGCTTCCAGCTGGGAGAAATTTAATGATACTGTTTTACACAGCACATCTCGTTAATAATAAGCAGTGCATTGGACAGACAAAAAATTCCTACCTTGCATATACTGAACTAACAAGGTCACACATTCAGATGTTAATATTGGTATGGCATCATGCTGAGCTAGAAAACCTCCTGGAGCAGCTTTATCTCTGCATTACACAGATTTGTAATAAAGACAGCCAGAAGTTGAAGGACAGTACAGACTGATTAGACACAAGCAAGACTCTAATGAAGCTAGGATTAAAACAAGATAGCCAAACCAGGCAAAGAAATCAGACACTCAGGAGTACAGGATCTACAAACCTAGAGAACAGCAAAAAAGGTGCTCTGGTGGGTTCCATGGCTTTGCCTTTCCCAAACACAAACACCAGAATAAACCTCGTTAGATAGTTTTTCCACATTTTAGAGTTCCTTCAGATCCATTTACATTTTATTCCCAGCCCCACGCAAAAGAAACCCCAATGTCAGCCTAAATTCTGACCTCTGATTATACACAACTGATTCAGGAGTATTTGGAACATTACAACAATCTTTTTGGACATGTGTATCAAGACTTTTGCTTAAACATCTTCAGAGCTGGAGTGTGTTTAGGTGCACACTCAGAAGCCACAGTAAGCATTCAGCCCTGACCCTCAGCTGCTGTCTGGAAAGGACCCACTGAGAGCATGGTAAGCAGCATTGATTGGTTAGCCATGACAATAATCAACCCTGTGTGCTTCAGAGTGGAGCATTCTACATCAGAATAACAAGGAACAAAGCAAAACAACCCAAAATTTTAGCTGTTCTCTGATAAAGCATTAAAAACAAAACCAGATCATACCAGACTGCTTGCCTCTTGGAAAAAATACTTTTAGAGCAGGGCTCTGGGTAAGTTCCTGAAGAGGCATCTTCACAGGGAATGCAAAAGAGCAGGCATTGCTAACTCCTGGACCAAAGGAGAGTTTGAGACCAACATGAGGCCAACATGCAAGCAAAGACACCAATCTCATTTCACTGTTGCCTCTTGTGCAGGTGAGTGATGGAAATGACTCCCATACAGCTGCTACAGATGTCATGCTGCCTTCTTAAAGCAAAACAGCAGGGAATTAGCTGAGGTATCAGCACTTTGTCAGAGTGCCTGAGACTGATTGGGGATCCACAGTTTTGTAATAAACTAACTACTAACTTCCAAACACAGGAATGTATGTGGCCAGTCTATTCTGCTTTAGCATCACTGCTGCTAAATTGCACACACAGCATATCTGAAAGCAGGAGTAGGATTAGATCCTACACCACTTCACACCCTCCAGTCAGAGTACCTTGGCACGTCCTGCTCTTCCCAACTGTAGATCTCAAAATAAAAACAATGCAAGGACACAGTAAAACAGTGAATAAAATAAAATAGGAATCTGAACCCAGTTCAGATGCCCCAGCTGAATGGAACTTCTTGTCTCCAAACCATATAGGACCCTACATTTTCCAGCACTTGGTCCAATTCACTTCTAAGTGTCTCCCAGAGGGAAAAGTATTTCATGGTCTAATAAGCATCAGTGTTGGGAAAACCAGATGACATTTCCCTCTGGGGTTAATATGGGTTAAACATCATGAGAATTACATTTTGGCTAAGTCGTTCTGCTTCCTCTTGTATGATTTCAAAGCATCCATCTCAGCTGAGGTCTCAGGCCTCAGCTCCTTGGGTATCTTTGCCTGGTTTATTCTCTGTGATATCTGCAGACCCAATGCAAGACCTGATGAAGTCAGTAGAGGAGGCAGTTTAGCTTAAAACAAAACTTTTTCTCAATTATAAGTCCTAAGGTTTGCAAAGATAAGTGTGATTAAAATTCCCACTACTCAAAAAGTTTGAATTATTCATTAGACAGTTATTAGAAAGCGTCCTAAGCAAATATTGGTCACTTCTGGTAAGTGAGCATGATGTGTGTTATTTTTAACATGTTTGGCTAACCTCACCTTGAAAACCTCTAGTCACAGGAATCCCATGACATTCCCAAATATTTCAAACTACTGCATCGATGTCTCTACCACTGGGAAGGTTTTCTAGGCATCCAACCTGATTCTCCCTTGTTAAAATTTAAGTGCATTATTTCCTAGCCTATCTCCAATGCTATGGAGAGCAGTGTCCTCCTTCTTCTCTGCATGAGTTTTTCTACATTTTTTGAAAACTCTTTTTGTACTTTATTTTAATTACAGTTAAGTCAGATTTTCCTCTCTCCTTGTTCTGAGGTTATGCTTTTAAGATTTGCAATTGTTCTCCCTGCTCTCCTTTGGCATCTCCCCATTGTCCACATCTTCCCTGAAATGTGCTCAGCAAATTGTACACAATGCTCCAGCTGTTTCCCCAGGACTCTGCAGAGTCAAAGAATTACAGATGACTCTCCTGACACTGCATGAGTAACTAGCTCATGGTTCTTCAGAAATTTAAGATTTGTGCATTCTCCTGCTGCTACACAGCAACTCTGTTCTTCAATATGTGGAGCAAGCTGGCAAAGCTCTTCAGAACTACAAGTAAGGGATGTTAAAAAGAATCCAAATTTAAAATAGGGTTTCATTAGAACTTATCATTATCCTTAGTTTAAAGGGAAAAAAATTTAAAACCCCAAACTCTCTGCAGACTTTCATTAACTTATCTGTACTGTCAGTGCCAGATCTGTTTTGAAGTACACAAGCCTGACAATACCCTTGGAAGAGAAAAAGAAACGAGCTATTCTCTGGAGGCATTATTATGAATAGCATGTGTTCCTGGCCTGTTTCCTCTGGGCCTATTTTATGAATCAGTCCCCAGGAAAAAAAAAAAACCAGTCTCACCATAAGGTCACCATGAACTCAACTTTTTATTTTAGCAGGACAGTAACTAACCTAAAAGCTCTGGGCTGCTACTGGGCTTGATCCTGAAATGAAATGATGCTACTGAAACAGAATTAAGCTGTCTTCCACGCTTCAGAGTCAGCACCAGAGGTGTCTGGGTTGTGCTGGGGATGTTGACAGGGGATCCATCTCTCAGGAGGGACAGCATCAAACCCAGAGTGACCACAGAGAGTAAGCAGCTTTTTGATCTTTCCACTCCAGGCTGAAGAATCAGCCCCAGATCATTCCCAGCACTGACAAGGTACCACGCAGGACCTGCATCACCCCAGCAGCACAAAGCAATGGTTCAGCTGCTGTCCAGTGCAAAAGAACACAAAGCCACTGCTGTGCAGTTAACAGGGAAAGTCAAAATAGGCAATCAAATAATCCCATGTGGCTAAAATACAGAAACCAGGATATAAGGCAAAACTAAAAGAGAGATGCTTATTTGGAAGTCACCCGAAGTATGCATTTCCTCTGCTTTGGTCCTGCAAGCATGTAAAGACAAGATGTTCCCTCCCAGGTTATCATGCTCTCTCTTCATAGGCTTCACTGGCTTTTGTGGAGGCTCATAATAGGTTTTTGAAGGAGAAAGGCTTGTACTAGACTATTATTAGTCAATGGAAGGAGCAGATAAAGGGAAATGAACTTATTTTTTGAGTTCAGCGCCCAGAATTATGATCTAGATTAATCTAATTGTACTTGGATCCAGAGAATTAGTTCCATCCATTGTAACAAATGGAACCAATTGCAAAATTTGGATGTGGGTCAATGTTTAGAGTCCAAGCCAAAGGCTGACAGCAGGCTTTGTTACAACTCCTAATATTTAAAGAGTAAGGGAAGAAAGAAATGAGTAAAGAGACACTATTTGGCACAAAGTCCTCTGAAATGCCAAAGCTCTGCTGATCAGGATACCTGCTGATCACCGACAACACAAAATGAGAAAGAAAAAGTGGCACCAGCCAATCTGCTAAACATGATTAATAATTGAATGTACCAGGAGGAACATTAAAACACAATTCTTGGTCTGGGTGAACCTCTTTCAGTATTCCGATTGGATTTATTGCCTTAGAAATAATTTGGGAGAGGCTAATAGAAGACCTAAAGACCTCTGGGCAAGCAAATGAACACCAGCAATGCTTTAATGCCATTTAATCTACTGCTGCTTCCCAAAGGCCCCCTCCACCCCACTCACTACCCCAAACACCATTTTCATCTCGCAGTCTCACAGGGGCTGGAACAGCCACGCGATTGTGCCATGCTTCCAAATACTGCAAGTTCTAAAGTTGGGATATTCTGCTTCCAAAATTACACACACAGGTTCTGGAGGCTCCAGGTGAGCTAAGACATTTCAACAAAGCCCATTTTATGCTTCTGTTTCAGACTGTTTTCCAGGCTCACACCTAGTGGGTCGGAGAAGCAGCAGTGGCCTACATTGGCCAGCACCATGTGCTGACTCAGTTTCCGCCCATAAAACGGGCTGGTGACTGCAGGACAAGCAGTGCCTTTGTGAGGGGAGGCACAGAGCTGCCACATGCCTCAGGCACAGCAGGAGGAGCCAGGGGCACCAGCATGGGGACAGAGATGGGCAGCCATCCCCCCTCACTTCTGGTGGCCCTTTTTCTTAAAGCAAGGGATGTCCTCCTCACCAAGCAGCCTTCTAGGGGCACCAAGAAAGCTTGATGTCTGCAAAGCACTGAAAGATCCTTGGAACCAAAACCTTTTAGAAGCACAGACTAAAGCTGGAGTTTTGAGTCAGCCAGCTCAAACTGTAAACAGGACACTTACTTTTGACAGGGAAGGGGTAATTGGCCCTTGGCACTGCTGAGACTCTCACACTGGACAGAAGAGCTTTCTGCACACCATGGTTCAGCTCAAACACCAAATACAGGCTGTCTACAGGAGCAGCTGGCTGCAGATCTCTGCTCTGGGCACATTAGCTAGTGCCATCCTCCCACAACAGCTCTTTCTAGGCAAAATTATTTTAAAACTGACCTTAAAATCCCTTCTACAGAGCCAGCAGCAGGAGAAATCCTTGGTTACACTGGAGACTGCTTGCTTCCATCACTCACCAACATTTCCAAGCACGTGCAGAAGTAAATTGGCTGAAGAACCGGAAAAGATGAAGATTTCAAGAACCATTCACACACAGGACTTCAGCACTGGTTTCTATGCAGCTCAGGAAGCAAATGCTGACAACACCAGGGGACTGCTCAGCTCTGTTCCACCAGCTCTGTTTGATACAGGGAAGGAGTGGGGGAAAAACACAAGGATATTTCAGCTTGTTAAACATGACAGCTTCATCCCCCAAATGCTGGGTACATGGGAAGGCTTGCCTCAAGTTGCTGAAGAGGCATTTATAGTCAGAGGATGGGAGCAATGAGAAGGATTTAAAAGCCAGACCTCCACAGAAAACTTTTGGTTTCTTTGAACAGGGCTACAGAAAAAAAAATAAAAAAACCCCAAGTCCTCCAAACTCTAAAAGAGCCCTCAGTTCTAAACTTTAATGGTTTGAGCCTCTTAATCCAGGATCTCTTTGTTCCAGGGGGCCCCCACTCCAGTTCTGAGGCTGGGGGTCGAGACCTGGGGAAGAAGTAAGTTGTCCTTGCCGCACATGGTTTGAAGGGCTGGGGGCCTTGCAACATGTTTTGACCCAGGACAAATGCAAAGTGAATATGTGTTGAGTGACAGTAGTGACGCCATGAACAGGCTGGTGAAAGTCAAAACCAATCCCTGTGTCTACAGTACTACAGCAAAGCTCTCTCTGCTGGCACTGCTCTGAAACCTTTTTGTTTTTTGAGTTTGATTTTCATCCTTGTTTTTGTTTGGTTTGTTTTTGTTTTTTCTAATAGGTTGAATGTCTAAATTAGGAATGTGGCAGAGACCATCATCCACACCAAATTGTAATCAGTATTCCAAGTAAAGGGATGCTTACAGGGATAAGCCACATCTCCAGACTTGAATTTCTCCCTTTAAACACTAGGGTGGAATCCTGCCTCAGAGATAGGGTCAGGCTTGAGTCCATCTTCCAAAGACATCTATTCCAGGCCCAGTGAGTAATACTGGGTGAGACTCAAGAGAGCTAGGAGGCATAAAATCTCCTTCTTTCAAAAGTTAGTTCTGAAAAAAATAAAACACAAATTACATAAACAAGGGGACTCAAATCTGTAAAGTGGGTGAAAAAAATTTTAAAAATAAAATAAAACTGTTTGCAACCAAAGATTTTTTTCTGTCTGCTAAGAGTGATTTTCCATGCTTTCTGTGAGGGCTATTTGGACTGAACCGCGAGGTGAGAGGAAGAAAACCATGATTTAAAATTAAAAAAAAAACAAACCAAAAAAAAAAAAAAAAAAAAGCAAGAACAAAACCCCAAACATCAGCGTTGCTTGGAAAAGCACGGAAAGCTGCTGCAGAGGGAAGGACGGGCTCACCTGTGCCGGGAGAGGGCGCATGGTCCAGTGGAGCCGGAGCCCCCCAGCCCCGGGAGCGGAGCGGCCGCCGGCGCCTCCACCTGCCGCGCTCGGCTCCTGCGCTCCCCATCGATCCCTTCATCCCTGTTTATCCCGCACAGCTGGCCATTCATCATCTCCGATCCCACAGGGTTTTTGTTGGTTTGTTTTTTTTTTTTTCCGCTCCGCTCCCCTGGCTCCATGTTAGCGCTCGGCTGCCTTACATGACACCATGACCTACTTTAATTTTTTTTTACTTCCCTCCCGGAGAATAGCAAAGCGCTGCTTCAGTGTGGCTTGCAAGGAGGAAAGGCAAAATTAAGGAGTGCTGGCAGAGCATACCAAGGCCCTTTTCAAAAATTCGTGGCTGTTTGTGAGAGGTTAGGCAAGGAGAGGCAAGGCCAGTCCAGGCACTCCAGACTGCACAGCTGAAAACAGGGCGATAACAGGAAGAATAAGAAGAGTCTGTGTGTTGAGTCTGAAAGACAACGCCTGTAATAACTTTACCAAAAACCGGAGCCCACCCGGCTCCATCAGAGCTCAAATCAGCTGTTGCAGAGCCAAGGGTAAGAAAAGCCATCACAGGCAGCCACAGTGACTCAGGGAAGCAACTGAGGGAAGACTGGCTCAGGAGACACAGGCTCATTTCTGTCCTCCCATACAGACATCATCTAAGGAAAATGCTTAGACCCAGAGCCTCCAAGATAATCAATTACATGCCTATATACCAGAAAAGTCAATCAGCTTAACCATAACCCTGAGGAAATCCTGCTATCTCCACCACTTTCCAGTACAAATTACAAATCTACATTCCTTTGAGGATGTGGATTTTAGTCTCTATATGTCTCACTTCCCTGGTGTTTGAGAGGAGATAAAATTTCCCTAATTCTTCAAGGTATTCTATGCAGTAGACTGTCAGGCATGCCTAATAATTTAGTGAAGGGGTACCTAAAAGAATAATCTGGAAATATCTACTACTAAAATAACTACAATTCAGTCTGTTCCGTGAGGCCAAATAATCCTTCAAGAATTTTTGATTCTCTTATCCCTCCAGACTTCCTTAATTCTTGAGCTTTCAAAAGCTTGTCTAGCATGATTTTAAGGGTACATTGCTCTGGTTTAACATGGCTTTCTTGAAACACAAGGATGGTTGTCCTTGGCAGGCAAGCTCAGAGCACAACTGCAGCAGGGCAAGCAGTATTAGTCTGCACTCTAACAAGACTGGAGAGTCAAGACAAGCTATTTCCAGACTGGTATTTGCTTCATTCCTTGCTGGAGAGCTCACAGGACAAACAGAATGTATTGCCATACTTGCAGGTCAGGCCACAAAGGGTCCCCCTGACTTTTGCTCTTTTCCTTTCAGAATCTGGTTTGCAGTGGGGCCAATGCAGACATGGTTTGGCAAGAATGGCATGAACCCTGGCAGTACTCGTGTGCCTTGGGATAATGCTCAGTGGGAATCACTGGCAGAGCTGTAACCTTGAACCAGGCAGTGAATATCTGACCGAAGGAATGGCTCCAGCAGTTGCAGGCATTTATATCTTCAATCTCAGAGCTTTAATCATTACAGTGCCTGCTGCTAGGGAGGAGCTAAAGAGCTCAAAGGTGTAGCACTAAGCTTTGAGAGCTTCTTACTACCAAGTTTAGGACCTGACCCAGCTGGACATCTGCTGGAAGTTGCTGCCACTTTACTCCCCAGCCACTGATGCTTACAGCTATGTTGCTGCTGTTCAGGGAAAAGGATCTTGTTTCACTCACCTCTGAATAAGCCCTTGGGGTTTATCCTCGCTGAGCATGTCAGTAGCTGAGGCAGGAGTTTCTGAATGTCCAACATGTCACACTTCCCCAAAATACAGCCCCACGCACCTCAGTGGTGTCCCAGATACAGCACTTCCCCTGTGCTGTGTCCAGCTGCACTGGCCCACAGGGCTGGAGCAGGAGATGCTGCACTTGGGAATATTCCAAGTACCAAGCCCTGCTGGAGAGCCAGCTGCACACTGCAGCCTCTCTCCTGTCACATACCATCCATGTCTCCTTCATATGACCCAGAGTGGGTCATATGTTTGGAGGGAAAAAAAAAGAAAAATCAAAAAGAGTGCTGACAAACTGATCTTCACTACAGAATGCATTTGTGAATAGAAAACAGGCTCCAGGGCTCACAGCCTAAATGCAGATCCCAGCAGCTCCTAAAAATATACCTTCCAAAAAAAAACCCCACACCTGAAAACTGCCCCTGAGTGCAGGAGACACTGTTCCCTTCTGAGCATCTTTTTTTTCCAGAGCCCTTCTGGAACCCAGCTGGTCTGCATAATCCCTACTTAGGGACAACACACAGCGGCCCAATACAAGCTGCTCTCAGTTTTCCACTGCAATTAGCATAGGTGGTGTTTATCTTATTTTAGAGTGACCTGGCTCCTCTGGGGAAAGCCCCTGTCTCCAGTTCACTCAAAGACACAGCAGCAGCTTCTCTGCTTTCAGCGTGAAGTGCCCTTGCAAATGGCTGGGATGGGTGAGTAGAGGGTAAATGAGAGTCACTACCACATAGGCACTGAGCATGCACAGGCTCACTGCTGAACACCTGCAATCCTTCCCGAGGGCACAGGTAAGTTTCAGTGGCCTTGTCAAAGATTCAGGGAGCTGCTTTCCAAAAGCCACGGATTCCTGGGGTTGCCCAAAACTTGCAGACAGAAGAATAAAACAACCCCCTCTCAGCTGACCCGCATGCAAAGAATAAACACAAGAGGCAATTGGCAGCACTGAGGCTCCCTGCACTCTCTCTTGGCTCAAACACATGCTCTTGGGCTTTGCAGATGTGCAGCTGGCATGCCCCACGAGCTACTTCCCTCCTCAGACATATGTCAGCATGCCTAGAGCACACCAACACAGGCCTCTGCATTCAGACTAACCAGGGGTTTAGAAGCAGATCTCCAGCTCGTCCCCACTCGCTGCACTTTGGTTCGCACCACAAGGCAATCTTGGAGGGTGCAAAGGGAGCTCCTTTCAGATGAAACCAGACAGACGCATGCCAGAGCCCACCAAACACACTCCACACACCCACATTCAATTCTAAAGACTGGAGAGCAGAGTTAGTCCAGAGGAAAACACCCCCAGAAATGCCAACAACACTGACCTTATGTCCTTAGCACCATCCGATTTACTCTGCAGAGCCACTCAGTGCTCAGTGACACAGAATCCCAGAACACTCTGAGCTGGAAGAACCCACCCTCAGAGCCACTCCAGCTATGCTTTTCTCCCACCCATCTGAATGCTTTCACCTGCTTCTCCTGCCTGGTGCTTCAATGATCAGTCCTC
This sequence comes from Petroica traversi, assembly GCA_025920805.1. Taxonomy (NCBI): domain Eukaryota; kingdom Metazoa; phylum Chordata; class Aves; order Passeriformes; family Petroicidae; genus Petroica; species Petroica traversi. The sequence goes on from JAHLSL010000045.1 coordinate 7,740,174, forward strand.
AGAGACAATCCCTCAGCCTTTATTGCTTGCAGTTGCAACAGCTATCCAAACAGGGCCTTCATTCTCCCTGCCCACGATGTCTGAATAAAACAAATTAATTCATTGCAGTTTTTACTGCTTCCAAATTTGCTTTCTACAGATGTTTCCCCCATTTCACCAGGAACCATTATACTTCAGTTTCAGCTGCAGAAACCATTAACCCATTATGAATGGGCAATATTGACCTATTTTGAAAAGCTGGTTCTAGTTCCTCTACCACAATAAACAATAGCAGCAAAGCTGCTTGGCACTAGCCATCTTCCGAAAGGCTATTCATATTCTGGTGTTTGTGCATGGTTTACGGCAGGGATTCTGCATTGTTTATTTTCTGTTTCTCTGCAGACAGTGGCATTGTTAAACAGCATGTGTCCGAGAGAATCCACCCTCTCCATGGGATCTCCTCCCAGCTATTACAGCACTTCCCAGAAACCTACTGAGCCCTGGAATAAACAAGTCTCAATGGGGGGACTGAGCCCACACCCAAGAACTAGAGTGCCATGAAGCCTCTATAGCAATGAAAGTAACTTGGCTTTGCATGAAACCTTCCTTTTGCCTAATGAAAACCCTGTGCTGTCACCATTCCTAATGATGCTCTCTTGTCCCTTACAGGCAAAAGACACAATAATGGACTTTTCTCTGGCTTGCCCCAGCTATGATATTGGCCACAGGAGATGATGTTTTCCTTCTGACCTGTGAGCCTGGGCACCCAAAGCATTTCACCTTGGATAGAAGGAGCAGAGATCAACCTTTGGTACAGCTGAGCTGGAAAGGCAGATAAGGAAGCAGGGAATTCCTCCCAGCACCGAGAAGCCTTCCACATACTCACCAGTTTGTTTTTCCTCACCCGTGCAAAGTTAGACCAAAAGCCAGATTTGGGGTCAGGAAGGAAATTCCTCCAAGTCCAATTGCAGCGACCATTGTGTAAATAACTCTTATTTCCTCCCCCCCCGCAGTTTGGGGCTTGATACACCCTCAGTATCATCTAGCCATTCGGCCCTGGCAGACACCCTCACAGCAGCACTGGAAAGCCTCTGCTGGCACTTTGCCTTGCATACATTCATTCATCTCCTGTCATGCGATACAGAGAGATGCTCCGCAACGTATTAGCAAAGGCCAGGAAGACCCTGCTGGTCCTAAGCATCTCATATGCACTAAATTAGGATTGTGGCAACTTTGATTCATTGATTCAGACAGTGCATTTCATACTCACATTCCTAGGGTTTTGGTTTTTTTCCTGGCTGGCAACAGATGTCCAACATTTCTGCTGCACAAGGGAATCACTGAGCAGTGAAGACATGGGCTCATTGTAGGATCTGTAGCTGGCAGCCCATCTCTTTTCTGGGCCAGAGCAGGCCTAGACTGACAAGCAGTATCAATGACTGTTCTCCATATGGCATGAGAGGGAAATGCTGTCAAACAGGAAGAGAAACACTCAGTCCTGCATTTCAAAGATTTTGCCATCTGACCTCAGATCTGCTCTTTTTTTTTTGTATTGGCTTTGAAAAGTATTTACCCATCTATCTGGGTCTTTCAACATAACCACGTTTACAAGACATGCACATTTTGCTTCTCTTCATAATTTATTTCCACTATAGTCAAGCTCACACACAGTCAAAGCAGAAGCCCTTCAGAAGCACTAAACCCAGTACTAGGTTGCATTAAAATGATAGTTCCCATATGTCCTTATAAACACCATGCCAAACTGTATTGTGCTGTATTTACATTGTGTTAACATTTACCAAATTACCAAGCCAGCAGGAGAACATACACCCATTCACATTTCTAAACAAGGCTTATAGTCTGGTTGAGCATTTAGTTTTCAGGGTTGTTTTTTTTTTAAAGCAATGTCTATGAAAAAAAAAGAAAATTTAAGCATAAACTTGGCCTGCAGTTTTGTGTTACTTGCCAGAACTAAAACATCTGCATCCTGTGGTATCAGTCCACTTGGGGACTCTGTTAATTCAGAGGCAGCCAGAATTTTGGATGGTATTACCCCTGGGAGAGCTTCCTGTCCTCCTGACATTTCACGTGGTTCAAAAGAAAAGAATTTAAGCTACCATGACTAAATTCTCTCTCTTTTATATTTCAGTTTATTTTCAAGCTTACAGCTCTACAAAACAGGGAACCAGGTCCATTAATACAAACTGTGAGTCTGAAACTACACTCTGGAAAGTTCCTTTCCTATCCAGGGACATTTCCTGGCTAGCAGCCTTCTGATTTTCCTGGACCTTCTTTATAGCTACTAGCTGATCAATCTCAATGCTTGTAGTAAGAGACCCTCACCATAGTTTTTCAGATGAGGACCAAGATCACTCCCCAGGGCGACAGAGAAAGTCACAAGTGCCAAATGGATCAGAGCAATGGTCTGTTAAACCTGTCCCTTCCTAACAGCAGCAGCAGAGAGACAAATTAAGCTCTAGACCTCCTGCTCAGGCTCATGAAATCTTTTTCCGACCTAACTAGGAGTAGATTGTATTTGTAGGCAAAAGGCTGGGACCTTTCCTCTTAAAGAATATGATTACAGGCAATACCTCTCACTACTTACAGCGGTACACAGTAATCGGTAAGACTAATTCTAAGACCTCTGTGAGAAATACCAAACCACCTGGCCCAGATTTGAAGCAGAGGCTGAAGTCAGGATACAGTAAAAGCTACCTGTCCTTTAACAGCAGGTTCTGGGTTCTGACTGCGCTGCAGCTTCAGGGGAATTATGGTTGCCTCTTCTGGTGATGCTGGAATGATTTTTGTCTTTTCTTTTATATATCTTTTACACAGTTCTCTGTATCCACAAGTATTAGCAGTATGCATACTTGCAACCTTTTACTTAATTTAGTGCTTAGTGTTTTGTAAGTGTTCTGCAGGCCTGAGACTAAACACCCTAGAACTGCAGAGCCAGGGAGACCAAACATTCCTACTATCTCAGGAACCCAAGGTCTCCTGACAGGAGGATTCTGTTAACTAGGGGTTAGCCCACCCCAACCTCATTATTGGGCCCCCTTGTTAGATATGCTAATGTGTAAAGTCTATAACTGGTGTGTATGATTGGCGGGGTGGGTGCATTTTGCCACACTTCACCTGGTTGAAGTGGATGCACTGAACAGGATCCTGATTAAAATACTGAGGTAAAGACCCCAACCCCTCTAATTGTGTCTAGCTTCATTTTCCTAACACCAGGAAAAAGGCATCACTGGTATAAAGAGATGTTCAGGAGGATTTAGGTCACAAAGTGCATCAGTGCTCAGACCAGTCAGAGCTGAGCACTGGAGACCACAATGAGGAACAAACCTGAACCAGACCAGAGCTGGGGACATGCAAAGAGGGTCATTCTGGACTCTTGTACAGACAAGCTTCATGACCTCAGAGCACTGCTGTAACAAGAGGGTTCCCCACTGAACCAGTCAGGCAAGCTTTTATCACAGACTCTTTTTCTTGCTGTTTCCTCACAAGTCACACTCTTCAGCTTCCCTTAAACAGGTCAAAGGACAATGACAGCTTTCCATCTCCTCTCTTAGGGCCAATCTAAATGGACCTGCAGGGAAGATAAAGGAACTTCTAAATATTTGCTCAGCTGTCCATTAAACCTGAAACACCAGTGTGGAGGAGTGGTAACAGGTCTCAATTCTTTAAGCATTCACTCTGTGTATCATTGCAGATGTATGAAAGTATAGATTCAAATTAATTTGTCAAAGTACCAATCTATAGCCATTATATTCATGGCTGAAGGGAAAGCAAAAGAATGTTTGGAATGCAACATACATGCCAAAGAATAAACTTTGTTTATTCTTCAGGTTTGAGACACTTGTCAGATCAAGAACAAAAGGAACACAGATCACTACTTCCAGCCAACAAAACTAATGGAGATTATTTTCAATACTTCTGTTTGAAACTACACATGCATTTGGTAGACAATGCAAGTGAAAAGCTTTGTAGTCAGCAGCTTGTGCATAAAACCCAAGGGAGGTTCCTTGGGTGGTCACATCTAATTCTCAAGGCAGCCATATTTTAGACAGCATTTTGGATCATCTCTGCAAGCAAGTTCATGCTCAGGTCTTGGATTTCAACCAGGATTTTGTCCTACTTTTCTGTCTATGATGGTGATGCTGCTGCTCTCTAGCTTTGGTCTTGTAGCAGCATACACTGACTCTACAGGTTGAGCAGAGGCAAGGTATGATTCAAGAAAGGATCTCATGCTTGAAGGAGGATTTAAGCATGTCCATGAATGTTAAAAAAAAGTCACTCATTTTGTCAGGAAAATAAGCCTACATCAAAACTTGTGGTTCTTTTGTGCTACTTCAGGCTTAAACTGAAAAAAACCCCAAAACAAACATATGTTAAAATGCCCTTCATTTAATCCAGACCTTTCCTCTCCCTTGTTTCTTTGAGGGACTCAGAATGAGACAAAAAAGGATTGCCACAGGAACAGGTAGGTCACAGAGATCCTGACAGCCTCTACCACACAGGATGGACCAGCTGTGTTTCTAAGAACAAATTCAGCCACTCTGGAAGGGAGGAAGCAAGCACAAGAATTTGCCTGTGGTCCATGACTTATTTATAGCCACAACTGCAGTTAGAGCTCAGGTCTTGCTGGCCACTAGGAAAGTACAGTCTGAGCTCCAGCCATCTGTTTGAAGGTTAGGCAGCCTCCATCTCTACCAGCTCCTAAACTTTAATGAAAATAGGGTTGTTCTTTTTTTTTTTTTCCTTCCATTAAAGCTCCTCCCAAGCTTAGATTTAAAAGCCTAACAGTAACATTTCAAAAATGCCTCAGTGATTTGGGACCACAAGTCACAGTAATTTCATGCAGACACTGTGGTGAAGACTGACCACTGACCAACTCCTACTATGGAAAAATTTTGGCCACCATCATTCCAAAGATGGCAAGGAAAGGTCTCATCTCCAGAGAGACAGTGCAGCCCTTGAAAAACATTTTAGTAATATTTTGTCATACATAGCACACTACTGGGGTTGCTAGAACTCATTCCTTTGGGATATAAGTTCTTTTCCTCAAAATGATATTTAAACTATACAGTCATTGTTTTTGAGCACAGCTCAAGACATTCCTTTTCCCTTAGCATATATGCCTGTTTGACCTAAACCTAGGAGTTGTGAGAACTCTGAAGGACTTTTGGTAACTGAGCCAAACTACATGTGAAGAAATGTAATAAATTACTCTTGGAGTCAGAGAATGTCCACCACCAAAACTTCTTATTTCAGATTGGGTAACAGAACATCTCAGAAAATCCAAATTTAAGCTGGAATTTACCTGTATCTTTTGTGATGAACTTATTTCTTAATATCTGAATTAATTTCTTAATACCTAAAGTGGCCCTTCCTACATAATCTTTAAAAAAATTAAAAAGAGGGTAAAAAAGCAAACACTGTCTTCCCAGAGCATTGGTGGGATCTTTCAGCTGAAAGGGCCAACTGATGGGTTGTAAAATTTTGACATTTCATTTCAGTGTAGAAGAGATACCACATCCCTCCACCTTCTACAAATGCTTCAGAAAAGTGCTTCAAGACCAGTATTTGCTGCTAGCAAAAGGCTCTTTGCACATAACCTCCCAGGGGAAATCTCACAAGAGGAAAGGCTCTCCAAGAGAAAGATCTCTTCCAACCAGATGAAAAACAACATGCCTTCATTAATTTACTCAAGATACTGGGTCTTTTGCAGAGCTATGCTACAAATTTGTGCAACACCTCATATTGCAGACCTCTGGGTCTTAAGGAAAAGGTGAAAGAAGGGATGAGCGGGAGAAGAAGCCTACGAAGGAGAATTCTGATTTCTGACCTTATGTCCTTATTAGGGCAATAAAAACCTCTCACCTTTCTGTTACTGCCTCACTGGCCACCACAGGCAGGATTTGTCACCCTGCAGCACACAGAGGTGGTTCCTCCCCAGATCAGCTCCCGGTCCTGATGGCAGAGAACACAAGGTGCTCAGTGCTCACACACCTGTTCACAGCCAGGAACACAGCCCAGGAGCCCTGGCTCCTGATCAAAGCCCTTATCTCCCCTACATGCTTGCTATCAACAACTGACAGCAGGTGATCAGACCCACGGCTGAAAACCTGAACACATTTGCCTAACACAACAGAGCTGACTTTTCCTCCTTAGCACAATTCTAATCTACACCACTACTGAACAAACTCAGCGATATCCAAGGACCACAAGAATAATAAGTGTTGCTAACAAACTGTTTGATCAGTGAAGAAAAGGACTTAGTACCTGTGGGATGACTGAAAAAAAAAAAGTGGAATGTAAAAATGAATGGTCACAGAAGAGAGGACTCCATGTACAGCTCTAACATCTGGGAGCCTCAGGTCAAAGACTCTCAGACATGCTCCCAACACTATGAAAGTGTTTCAAAGCAAAGGGTAAGGTGGGGGCAAGGCTGCATTTACTTGCTAGCAGCACCCAGTCATGTGCTGGCAGAGGGGGCCAGGAAACCAAGGCAGTGGGAGAGGCCACCAGTCATGGCTCAGCAGGCAGGTAGGAGCTCTCACAGACCATCATCCACCTCCATCAGGGCCCCAGCACAGCCAGGTTTGCTGCCAGGAGCCAGCAGTGACCATCAGTAAACTACCACAAAGCTGCTCTCCTCAACCTACTCCAAACCACAGTCCTTCCCCAGAGCCAGGAACTCTGCAACTTAACTTCCCTACTCACCACCACCTTGAAAAAGAAGTAGGAAAACATGCCATCATCAGTTTTTCCTTTGTTGTTGTGTTGGACTTTGCCACTGCCTGTTTCTTGAGCCTCACCAACATCCTAAAAGCAGCAGATACTGAAAAGACCGAGCCAGCACCAGGATAAGAGAGGGTCTTGGACCCTCTTGAAAGGTAAAGGGCAACCTCCAGGAGGATAAGCTACAAATATTCCAACTTCCACATGCACAAACATCACATTAGAAAATACTCTGAAAGGGAAAAAAAAATTCCCCACCCTTTTATGCTCTTTAAAAACTGCAAAGACTTCCAAGACAGGGAAAGGTGAGTGGGGGGTCAGTCAAACACCAAAAAGCCTGAGTAACTTGAATGACACACATACATTTTGGCACACAAGTTACCTCTCCAGACAGCTTCTCCAGGCCTAAGCAGCTTAGCAAGCTTGTGAAGACTTAGAAAATTTGAAGTGGCAGTGAACTATGATGCTCTGAATCAGGTCAACCTTTTCTAGCGTGGCAATTGCTGTAATCCTGGACTTTGGCTGTGCCTGCGGCCCATCACTGAAACTTTCCATCAGGCTGCTTGTTTACCTGCAAGGGAAGATGGCTTTGGGATCAGATGGTAGTTTGTACTTCAGACAGGCTCCCATCCCAAATCCACTATTTGTTTCCTGTTGTCATCCCACACCTTCACTTACACAGGTAGCCTGTAAATACGTTAGCAACCTTCACCATTCTGGCTCAGTTATGACAAGTACCATTAAAAAAAAATAGAAGTTATGAATGCATCAGAGTCTCCAAATCTCTCCCTTCCTCTCCATTCTGCCCTAGGCTTGTGTTTTTTGGGGTTTCCCCCTCCCCCTCTTTCCTGGGAAATGTGTTGAAGGAGGGTGGAGTGGCTCGGGCTATGTACAAATATTCAGACAGTCTCTTAGCAATAAATGGATCTCAGTCAGTTCTATTATCCATCTGGCTGTGGCTCCTATTATCTGCTGTGAATTGTAGCAGCGATCTCTGGAACAGCATTCAGGCACCATCATTACTTCCACACCCTCCAAAGACTGCACTGTAACAAGGCATGCTGGATAATACTTGCCATTTGAAGAGGGAACATAAAGGCTTCAAGCTATGACTAACACAGTAAAAGGCTCTGCATGGGGCTTTTACATTCATTGACCAGGGTTTGTTATTAAAGAAAATTCTAGGTTCAAAACCTAGACATGCATTTTATACAGCGCATCAGCTGACTTACAGAAAAAAAAAGTGATTTCATCCTGTTCTTGCTCACTTCCCCACTCCCCTCAGCTAAATCCTCACGGAAGGCTGCAGCTGGAAAGTGGGGAGGGCTCAGCACAGGCCAGCCTGGAGCTCACAATTCCCAAACGTGGACCAAAAGCCCAAAGCAGTGAATTTGTGCAGCCCAAAGTGCCTGGGAGCCTGTGAGGCACCACAAATGCGAGCACCACAGGGAGCATCCAGCAATTCAGAGTTGAAAGCCTCCAACGCAGCACTCACATGGCTCCTTGTTAGGAACAGGAGTTTTGGGATCCAAACCCACATCTTACTTCCTCGTGTTTTTCACAAGCCCTCCCATTTGTTTGAGGCCCATCTGAAAAGCCTGGATTGAAATCCAATATCCTCCCCCAGGGTAGGATGAGGGTTTTAAGAGAAAAAAACCTTTTAGGTCTCCCTCCCATAGCCAGCAAGGCAAGGCCACAAACACGAGCTCCACCAAAACTCATTTTCTTATGAATTTCTACCTGGCAATGGATTGGTTTCAGCTTGCTGGGCACAGAACCTCTGGACAGGACCTTTCCTGAAACTGGGATCTTTCAGAAACCTCCCTTGCCTGCCCAGCTTCCCTAATGCTTTTCTCACTTGGACACCTATTTCACAGCAGGGCTTAATATCTCACTATTACCCATCATTCAGCATGGCTGAAAAATTAGTCATCAACCTAAAAAGTCATTAAGAAACACTTGATACTATGATTGCTTTCCTGTGGAATGGAGCAAAGGGAAGAGGTGGGGGAGGGAAGGTGGGTTAAACCTTGCACTTCTAGCCAGGAAGACTTTCCCAGCACAGGAACAGTCTCCTGGGGAACCTCAGCCCACAGGAGAGCACCCAAGATCCCAGCTTGGCACAGCCCCTCCTGCTGATAGCCCAGAGGCAGCTGGCACAGGCTGCCTTAAGTAGAGCTGCTGCTCCCCGGCAGCACCACCCATGGCTAATGTGCTCCAGATGAAAGTCATTCCTCGGCCAGAATTGCTCCCAGGCCTCAGCTGGGAAAGCATCCCTTCTCCCTGCTCTGCCCTTGGGCGTTTGGGTCCAGGAGCAGGGCTGGCCACTCTCCTATCCGTGCTCAGAGCAGCTCAAGGATGGGGACAGTAGCCAGCTCTGGAGCATTGTGCCATGGGCTGTGAAGCCCAGGGAGAGATATGGGAGATGAGAGAAGGAGCACAAGATGAGCTCTACAGAGTCCACTCAGGTCAGGGACTTGCAGCTGCTGCCACCAGCAGCCTCTCTTTTTTTATCTTTGAGTACCCCTGGGCATTGCTTAGGCAGAGTGGCCCAGTGCTGTTTTCCTGCATCCTTGGATGGCTTCTGGCCACCCCAAACTGCTGTCACTGGCAACTCTCTGCTCTTGCCACCATTCCTATCCAGGGTCCTGGGAGCTCCTCCAGCTCTGCAGATGGTGTGATGTGCAAGCCTGAGCTGGAGACAGCGAATGGGACAAGAAAAAGGGAAAAGTTATAATGGGAAGATAAGGGGGACAACTGGGAGCACTGAGAAAGGGCATGGTATTGATCACAACTACAAAAAGCAGGGAAGAACAGAGTACCACCCCTCTTCATGGGCATTTTCACATCATGCACAGTCAAACTGAAGGAATTTCAGGCTGGAGGGAGAAGTAACCTGTTGAGGAAAAACAAGAACCAACAGCCTGTAAAAACATGGCATCTCCTTAGGCAAGATTTTTTGTGAGGCAGAGCTGAGCTATTGTGTGTATCCATTCAACCCCAGTGCCCTGAGAAGGCACTTTCTGGGAAGGGGCTGCCACTGGCTAAGAGTCCTCGAGCCCACAGCAGGGCTGGCTGGAACAGGCAGTCTGAAAAGCTGCATTTTAAGTGGCTTTCTGTCAGGCAGTGCCAAATATTTGTGAGGATGTTTTGAGAAGGAAAAAAAAAAAAGAAAGTCTCCCCCATTTTAATGTTAATAAAAACATATTTTATTTGTATACAGTTTATATGCTTCATAAATGTGCTAATTACTCTCCCAGAGGAGAAACAGAGCAATTTTTTTTGCTCATCCCACCTTTCCTCCCGCCTTACTCTTTTTACTTTTATGACTCAGCATTTATTTAAGTCGGAATTGTGCCCGGCTTATTCCGCCTTTTGCATGGCGCATCCTCACCTCTCTTCCTACTCATAACAAAAATAATAATAACTTGCAAATTTATGTCAGTGGAAATTTAGAAAAACATTCTGACGGGAAAAAAAGAAAGAAGTATGCTCCAAACATAAAGTACTCAAGGACTCCAACACTGCACCCCCCCCTCCACCCCTTTCCACAACTTTTCCCTTTGGTGCATACATTTTTCCAAGGTCACCTCAGAGGCTTTTCCTAGTTGGCTATTAAAACAAAAAAAAACCTCCGCCTGCCCCGAGAAGCACATGAAGCCATCACTGTGGCTTGGACTCTTTCCCTGTGTATGGATGCCATGGGAGAAGCAGCCGGGCGGGGGGGGGGGGGGGGGGGGGGGGTGAACTGATATTTTTCCAAGACTTTTTCTCTCACCAGAGGAGGATGAAGATGGAGTGATGAGTGAGGTTCCGTTTGTCTGGCAGTATGAGTCACTCAGCAGCAGTTTCCGATACACACTTTTTTTTTTCTTTTTTTCTTTCCATTACAGAATTTGGTGTCATTTATTCCTTCCTCCTTCTCAAGTAAAAAAATATAATAATAAATCCTGCTACCGTTATGTCTAATTTATTCTGGGAACTTGTCTGAGGACCCACCAAACCTGGGGGGAAGGGTGATTTGAAACACAATCCAAAATATAATCGGCTCTGGAAGCTTTTAAAGAGACTCCTTTAAGGCTGTGCCAAACCTTAAAGCAGGAAAATACTTCCACTAAATCCTTCCCACCATGAATGGGATCCTGTATGTCTGAGGCTTTTTATTGGCTGAGTGGTTTTGGGTTGTTGGTTGGTTGTTTCTTTTTTTTTTTTTTTTGTATATCAAAGATGTTACTCTTTCAAATAGGGTCTGAGCTCTGTGGCTTTTCGGCAGGCAGTGAATTCTTGCTCCTCGGGCATGCAGCGATCTGACACAGCCCTCCCCCACGCTGGGTCGGGTTCTCATGCTAAGATCTGGCTCCTGGAGCTGTTGTTTTTTTTCTGGAAGCTGTTTTTCCCCCCCGCTTCACCCTTTAAAAGCAAAACTAAACAGAACTAAGCCTTAAAAAAAAAAAAAAAAGGCCTCGCAGGGCCCAGAAACCCAGCCTGACCTCCTTACTCCTGAAATATCAAAATATTCCCACTGTCTGCAGGCAAGGGCTTGTGCTGCCTGTGCTACCTTCACCAGCTCCTCTGCATCCAACCAGCACCAGGGTGAGGCAGGAGAAGGCCCCTGCAGCAGGCAGAGAACATGAACAACATCACAGTTGTAGCCAAGACCACACAATCAATGTCAGGAGTAATGTGTGAGCATACCCAGGCTTCCTCTTATTTCTCCACAAAAGTAACCCCCTTAGGTCTTGCTCCAGGCCCCAAACTGACCAAACCCAAGCTGTTCCCCTGCTGTGACTCCTGTGTGATAGAGCTGGGGAAGGCTTTAAATGGGGGCAATACTGAACTGGTCCCCTGCATTACCAGAGTGCAAAGATGATTGCAGAGCCGAAGTTTGATTGTTTTGATGGAAGAGTATCTCAGGGAGTAATGGTAATTCTGTTATATTTTATCTAAAGCATTAATTACGTCACAGAGCCTGTGGTTGTTTATTCTCTCAGATGCCACATTTAACCTCTGCTCCTCTCTCCAAGTCTCAGCTCTGTCCATCCTGTGCTGAGAGGGTCAAAGAAAAATTCAGCAGCAAGGGAAAGCTGTGCTCTAGGAGCCCAAAAGGCACAGGGTAAAGGCTGCAGGGAAAATGATTGGATGGTTGGAGCAAACCACATTTTGTCTGAATGCAGGCATGCAGCAAAAACGGTCCTTTCTCCACTGATTGGGAGGTCAGGGACCTCAAGGCATCCTGCCCACAACAGCCTCATTCTTTACATGCCATGAGCAACTTCTCTTCTGCATTTCAAGTTCTTCTGTAGTGCATCTCACCCAAAACTGCTAAGGCCCATCCTTGTACCATAAGCTCTTCTTCTAGTACAGACTGTAAGGCCAGAGAGGAGCTCTGGCACCCTGGGAGTGCCTCCTGTTTAATTTACATGCTTCTGACGGGAGACAGCTGCAGTTCAAACATCATTGCTCTTCCTCCTCCTTCCCCTGGAGGATCGTGTGCTCCTGGACTGCCCAGCCCCAAGTTGCACATGGCTGCAGCAGGAGGAAGAGGCTGGATCCAGATCTCTCCTCTCTGGACCCCAGGTGACTCTCGGCCTCCTGCCTGCCCAGCCCTGGGGTGTGTGTGTCCTCAGCCAGGGCTGGTGCCAGGCTGACCAGGGACTCCCTGCTTTCTGCTTGGCCACTCTGAAAATACTCAGCTGTCTGGACCTGCAGTGTCTTGGAGACCCCACAAGAAATACTCCCCCTCAGTTCTGATTTCCTGTTTACAATGACATTTTGGGATGTGCTTCCAAGCCAGTGTTTAATCCTTTTACTCTGTCAAATTGATTTTGAATCATTCTAGTTTAAGTGTTATGAGTACCAAGACAAATATTTTTTATGAGTCTCAAACCACAAGTATCTTTTTTGACCTTATTTTTAATTTCATCACAAATAATCCCAAATTTAGCTTGACAGGATCCATCTTCCACAAGGTACCAGAGGCTGCCTGATTAAGACCCAGCCTCATGAAAACAGCTATTTAATGAAATTTCAAGGCAACCCTGAAAGGAATAGGCTCAGACCTCCAACTGCACAGCAAAAAAGGTGCAAACCCTCTCTAGTAACGCAACACAAACTGTTCTGTAAGAAAATTGTGCTCATGCAGCTTTACTTTCCTTATGCATTAATTTTCAGTAGCTGCCAAACATGACTGGCATTTCCCAAACACAGGCAAACATTATTTATTTAGGGAATTGGAGTCCCCTCCCTGAACAGCCAGGAGGTCCTTAGTCTAGGGCACAACCCAAGAGGAATCCAGAGCATGGAGGCTCTGTGGGCTCTGGGCACCACCTCATCCATCTGCAGATCTGTGGCTCCCTGCAGCTCAAGACAATTCGAGTGGAAACTGAATGGCCAAGGAGTACCATGGCATTTTCTGTAAAGGCAGCTTGCAGCAGAAAACTCAGTGTGTTTTTCTTCCCCCTTTTGGCCAGCATGACCCAGCAGAATGTGTTTACTGAATCTGTGAGGGAACCCAACTTAAACATTGTAAGTTAAAGGGAAGAAAAAGAAGTCAACCTCACATCAGGTTTTTTGTGCCAAACCTCACCATATAGAGATGTGCAATTATGGAATTTCCTGAAATACATTTTTGCTAGAAAGAGAAGTGGATAAAGGTTACATGGGACTCTGAAGAGCCTCATGAAAGGATACAGGATCATAACTAAATGACCCACTGAGTGGTGAAAGAAAACCACAGTATCCAGTTTCAGGTGGCAATCAAAGTCTGAGCTCTCAAATACATATGATAAAGGAGGTATCCACAAACAACATGTGCAAGCATGGGGGTTTTAGGCACTGATTATACCTGGAGGCCGTGGGCCCTGTTTGCCTTGCTGTAGATTGGTGTTGCTGGCATGAACCTGCTTATTCATGCCTAGGAAAAAAATATGTTCTTTTAGAGCACTGTGTTCTGATATAAATTTCTCTGGCCCCCTCCTAAAATGTCAGCACTTCTGGTCAACTGCTCAATATCATCAAGAGAGAACTGGAACCTCTCCCAGCTCAAGAGCCCACATCTCATCCCCACAAGGCCCTGGGTCAGGCAGGGTTTCTTCAGCCTTCATTGCATTCCTATGAGCTCACTCACATAGGTTTGTGACCTTTTTAAGGGTCATGTTTTTGTTTTCTTTTTTTTTTTTGTCCTGATCCTTGCAAACTAATTATGAATCCAAGGTCGTTATCAGTGATGTCAATTATGCAATGGCTGAGCAGCTGCTCCCCCTGTTGCTGGCCTAATAGTGCCATGTTGAAGGAGACAGCAGAATTTCTTGTGCCATTTAAAATTTGCTATATCATGAGTTTCCTTTCAATTGCAAAAGCAGAAAAACAGCTTGAGTACTTTTCCTCCTACATCTTTACTTCAAGCTGCTTTTACAGTCCTCAGTACATCTTACAGCATCTCATGCCTTAAATACATATCCCAAGGGTAATAAAGAGGAATTTAAAAAGACCAGTTTTTCCCAGATGGTACCTAAAGTCATCTATGAACACAATGGTAGGAACTGCTTTAAAATAAACTCCACTGGAGAATTCTGGCTATGGGAGTACAGGGCAAGCGGCCACTCACACATCACAAAGTGCTGCACTGGGTACTAAAATACAACTGCTTCAGGGTGAGAATGTGGAGGCAGCTCAGTAGAGAAGAGCAGTATTTAGCATGCCACAGAAATGAAAGGGGGCTGCCTTTCTTTGCCTGCATGGATTTTATAACAGTTTAGATAACTAGAAGGAGGTAGCCCCAACAGCAAACTATCAGTTATCAGTGATTTCCTCCTCTGTGCCAGGGTGAGGAGTGTGGTGTGCCACATCCCACCACGTAGGAAGTGTTAACAAGCACTTGCTTCTTCATGGCAGGCGTCTGGTAGCAAATATCAAAAGAGACCCAACTCTTCCCCTTTCACATATATTGCATATTTTTTCCTTCTTCATCTCAGAAGATAAAAGAAAGCATCTGGATTCACATGGGGTGGCCTCCTCCGTGACTTGCCTTGCGATGTCACAAACACCAGCAACAGTGGGAAACACCCATTTGCCAAATCTGAAGATTGGCTTTAGAAGAAATACATTTCAGTGCCTCTTTTATATAAAGCAATGGTAAAAGGATATTGTACAGAGGAACACAGCTGTCTTTTAATCTGCACATCAGCTTGTAAATGGTTACCTCTGTTACTGAGGAGCTACTGGCCTCCTCTCCCTCTCACGTTCTTACTTCCCATTCCCAATTTCTACCTTGCAAAACTCCTACTGGAGCCAGAATAAAGCTGAGCACTAATCCCAACAAGGAAAGCCAGTGGTCCAATTTATCGTCTTGTTGATGCTTACACAACCCTATCTCTGTCCCAGTGTTTGCTCTGCCCCTTCTTATTGCATTAACAAGGTTGGAAAGCAAACTAAAAAACCCTGCCATTGTCAGTGCAGCCAGAAGCTATGACTCAGAATACACAGAGCCTGCAGATCTGGTGAGTAAGATGGAGCTTTTTCTCCCCACACTTTTTTTTAATAATCTCATTACAAAATAGAAAGACTTCAAAGAATTTGACTCTTTCTCAAAATTACTGTATGATTAAGGATTTCTGGTGGAGCCACCTTTTCAGCTAACTCCAATGATAGGAGAGGTTCTCCAGCTTTGCATTGTCTAAGCAGCTCCAGAAGCTGAAACACCTCCGGATTATGCCCTTAGGGTTTGTGCATCTGGGCTTTAACCATGTGAGATCCAGAACTCTCAATGCCTTGAGACTTTGAGAACTTCCTGCTTAGGCCAGGAGGATGCTGTCAAAACAGACTTCTTTAGTGAGTGACTCAGTGCTGCTTTCAGTCCTTGCCAGAAGCCAAGTACAGAGGCATGAGGAAAACAAACACAAGTTACTGAAGCATTTCAGAGTTTTCAGAAAAGTTTGGTTCAGCTTTAATTCCAGTAAAGCTCAGAGAAGGATGAAGCAGAAAATATTTCCTAACCAAATTCCTCATGCAAAGGCTCTTAGTAGACAACATGTGTAAATTTTACAACAGTTTTGCATTCCTGGTTAGGACTCACAAGGTTCCATGTCTGGAAAATGCACATACAGAACTCATGGAAAAATGCCCTAAAGATACCAGCTTAAATTTGCTCTTAGTTCTACTCACACAGCCAACCAGCTTCCCGGGAATTGCATGGGTTTCAGAGCAGAATTCAGCCTGCTTTTTTTTTTTTTTTTTTCTGTTGTTTTTGAAGCAGTATAATCACTTTATGGAAGAGCCTGGCAGACACCAAAGGCTGCACGCACACAAGCATGCTTGCTGGGAACTCTCCCCCCAGGAATGCTCAGCTTGGATCTGGCCAGCCTTTCATCTAATTCAAACAGTAGAATACCAGTTTTTGAAAACAAAATAGTCCAAATATATTGAAGTGTGAAAACCAAAGCTATATTTGCCTAAAGTTGGAGGGAAAAAATGAAACTCCAGATATGCTCCAAAAAACACTTCCATGCCAAAGCCTATCTTGGATCTGAATTCACACACTCCTTTGTGGGTTGTTTGTGATTAGCATCAGTTTGGCACTGGGGAAAAGGAACCCTTGGATGCTTCATCAGCTCCTTCCCTTCTGCCTCCCTCCAGAAAAAGTACCACAGCTCAAAGTAGGACACCAAAGCAGAAACAGCCACCACCATCACCCCAAGCTTGTGGTAATACCACAATGGCAAAATAGTACAACAAAAGCATTTACTTGCTATGTAAAAAAATTAATTTAACCTAATCTGGGCCAAAGAACACTGAAATATCTTCTTCATTACAGCATAGTTAATTCCTAACATTACTGAACAGCAGAGGGTAGTTCAAGTCCCTGAAAGTACTGCTACAATTATATTAACTTTAACCTTTTAAAATTTCTTTTATATGTCTAAACTGTCTACCTCATAGTGTTTATGACACTGTGATTTGGAACAATTTTGCCAGCTTATTCTTTATTTTTAAACACGCATTTCCTACACATGTACACACACAAACTCAAACTCATTTTAATGAGATTTCACTAGTATTCAAAATTACCAGGAAAGCTACACAACCATACATGGAGCTCCAGCCTAAAAACCCATCAGGAGCACAGACACCAATGGCCACAGCTGAGCCCAGGGTCCAGATTTGGACTCAGCCTTCCTCCCATCAAGCCACCAGCTCCAGAATGTCCCTTAGCACACACTGCTGCAAGGAAGGGAGGCTATTGCTCCTCCACAGATTTATCTTGATCAGTAGCAGGCTGGCTAAAAACAACAGACTGTAACTTCTGATAATGGACCCTAATAACAACCTGTGTGTGTTAAAGCAGTGCAGCAAATCTCAGATGTTGTTTTCTTCCATCTTTATAGTTATTCAGAGTGAAAAAAGCATTTCTTTTCCCCCATAAAAATTTGAAGTGTTATATTAACCAGGCTAGTTAATGAAGCAGCTTGCAAGTTCTCTGAAAAATTTACATGGCATGCAAAGTCCAAGGCTTACAGATTTAGGGAATTCATTAGACTATCTTCCTTATACAGGACAAGAGGAGTTAACTCTGGCTTTTTAGACAAAATAGAGCCTCTGATTCATCACTGCACCAACTGACTAGCATAGTAAGACCAATTTAGGCAGTTTCTAACAGACTACAGAACCCAAACCAAACAGTCAACAAAATTAGACCAAAAACCTGTATTTCAGGGGGGGATTCTGACCCAGCCATAAATCATCAACTGCAAGTTCTTCAGCTGTTGTTTGCAAGGTCACACTCCCCTCTTCAAACTCACTGGAGATCCAGAAGACAACTTCAATGCATTCCTCCAATTAAATAGCTCGTTTGGATCTAATATGATGTTTATTGACTCCTGGGCCTGTATTGATTCTGAATAGGCTACAGCTAAGGTTTAGTAAATGCCTTGGAGATAAATCAGCATGCAGGTAATAAACTGCAGATCACATAAGCAAACATTACTTAATTATATTCCTATTAATATATTGAGTCTGTAATGAATTTTTGAGGCATTTAATTATCAATTTGACAAGATAATCTAGGGGTAGTTAATGATGGACCAGGAAATTGTTAAAAAAACACAGACACTTAATAAGTCTCCTAACTGACACTGAATTAACTTGCTTTAGCTGTCTGGTTAAATAGACAGCAGTTAATTACAGAGTGCTTAGGCAGTCTCACAATTTTAATATATGACCCTCTTTGCTGTGCAGTAACCATACAGCAGGGAACATAGGGTTTTCTCCATGTTTTTCCTTCTGATGGCTGAATTATTGCGTGCTGAAACCACTTTTGCCTTCATTAGGATTAAGCAGTTAGGCCTTTATTATTTACAAATACAATGGACTGTTCCCTCTCTTTAATGATCAGAAATCATTGTGTGTTTAATCCCTCCAGGATTAACAATAAAAAGGGAATTTCTCACTGCTAGGAAGGGTAACAGTTTGGAAATGGAAGCAGCCACCTTGAGGCTCCTGGACAGGCAGAGTCACTAGAGATATCCTGGATAGCCATGGATGTCAGAGTGCTGCTGTCTACATGTTCATGTATATCCAAGAAATGCTCTACCCAGTGCAGAAGTGCAGCTCCTTATTTGGATAAAATCTGACACTTCACTGCAACAACGGGATCAGCACTGACTCATACAAGGATGATCACTTGTGTTTTGGGTGCATAAAAAAAATTAAGGGAACTGAGCCAGCCAAGGCAGCACCAGAGACAAGCATTAACAGTTCATCCCAGAGGTTAACAAATAAGGGTAAGAAATAGTAATAGCTGTGACACCTCTAGGAGTAGCCTCAAGCTACACCGAGGAAATGCAGCTTCCTCGAGCTGGGAAAGTGGTGGCACTAGCTGGCTTGAAATGTAAAACACTACTGATAATCCCGGGCTGTGCATGAATAAAACATTGTAGATCCTTAATCAACTAGAGAAAACACCCTTCTTTAAGAAAAAGACATTTCAGGAAGTAGAAGCAGTGTTGTTTGGCTCCAGGAGTTCAGAGGCCTGGAGTCATCAGTCTCTCCTATCATTAGCTTCAAGAGAAATTTTCAAGTGCGGGTTCTTTTAATTTATTTACTTTGAGGAGCCTTTAAGAATGAAGCCTTTTTCCACAGTAATTCTGCAGCCTAAAAGACCTTTCTCCAAAAATAAATAAAAACATTCATGCAATAGCACAAGTCCAGGAAGAAGGGCTTTAAAAAGCCACCAAATGTTTTTGCTACTGGAAAACTTGAGCAGAAGCCCCAGGGACCCTTCCTCAGCCAGACATTTGCATGACAGTGCAATGACACCAGCAACTTCATTCTGCTCCAAAAGCCCTTAGCAGCTGTGGAAGTGTTAAGTAGCAGGGTTAGTGGGCAGAGTCCTTCCACCACAGCCTCCTGGAGGTACAAGTTCAGTGGAGACAGCCCTCAGCCTGGGAACTAAGAAGTCCTTGTGAAACCTGTGTCTCCAGCTGCTTTATTTAAGTCAGGTCATGTTCTGCACAGCTAGGCCAAGGAAGACTGAGCAAGGTTGTTTAAAGGCACCATTCTCCAGCTTCACCCAAGTGAGAAAAACTAAAGTTTCTCTCACCTCTTGTTGAGGGCAGATTGGACACTGAGGAGGCTCTGATGACTGCTGAGGACACCCCAGTTTTCAGCTTGAACAGAGCTGCTTAAGTGGTCCTGCAGGCCTGTTCTGGCCAAGGAAGGCATGAAAAGCCATCAGGAATCCTTGCCACCTCCAAAGCATTGCTTCCTATGTGTTTATCATTGACACAGAGAGAGAGAAAGGATCATGTCCTGGCCTCTTGCCCAGCTCCCCGAATCAGCACTGATCTGTCACCTACTGAGCAGTGACCTCCCTTCAAGAGGTGCTGGGTCACTTTAGGGCAGGTCACCCTTAGACCAAACATCTACACTAAGCCTCCTCTGAGAGAGGGAGCAGTAGTTGAGGTTGGAAGGAATTCACAGCTTGTGCTGCAGTTGGGACTGGCAAATTCCCAGACCATTCCCTCAGGGCAGAGAGGGGAAGCAGAGCTGAGTTTAACCCCTTGCTCACTGAAAAAGAAGGCAGCACTTCCCCTGCACTGACACCAAACCAGCAAGGTTTGTGCTCTGCACAGGGCTGTGCTCTGCAGGATACTTGCTCATGCCCGGTTGTTTTGGGCTTTCCAATAGAGAAACTATTTTGCCAGAGGTGTTGTCAGATTTACCACCAGCTCTGCATGTGGAACTCAGCACATGCATCACCAGCATGCTGTGGTAAGTCATAAAAGCTACTTTTGGTCCCAGCACCCCTTGGGATGTCTAGAAAGAGGCACAGCCTATTGGTGTATTTTTGGAGGTGCTTTTGGGTGGGTTGGTGATGGAGTTGTTGGCCATGGCACACAGCCCTGCCCTGCCCTGGGAGGTCAGATCACAGCCCTGGCCCTCAGGATGCTTGGTCAGTGCTGCTCCGGAGCCAACTGAAGGCTGATGTCCTGCTCTCCAAGATTTCAGCTCCCTCTGACCTATCCCTGTGGGCTTCTTCTCTGTGACTTCTGCTCAGAATGGGCAAGACTGTTCTGGTTCCTCGGGGCAGGCAGCTGCTGTGTGCTGCTGGGGCTGCAGATGTGGGCCGTGGGTCCACCAGCCCTTCACTTCTCCTCTCCAGCATAGATGAGTGCTGCACATCCCTCCTCCTCTTGCACAGATGGTTGCCGGGGTTTCTCTTTGGCTGCTGCTTTTGGGCCCAGCTGCAGGAGGGCTCTGCTCCAACACAGGCTCAGCTGGGCGAGCACAATGGGAAAACAAAGGCCCGCTCCCTGGGGATCTGAGCCTTTTCAGCCCGTTTCCTTTTCCGATGCTTTCATTTCCTCCAAGTGAAATGCTGCTGAAAGGAGGACACTGTGGCTGTGGCTGCTGCCATAGGCATGGGGCTTGGATGTCACTGCCTGCTGCTTCATCTAGGCCAGGGATTTCAAAAGGGCCTTCACTCAGCTCCTCCCATACAGATAATATTTCTTCTAAGCAGGTTTACTCAAGCAATCAGTAGAGACCTGGGATCACTCTATCTTAGGAACAATTGGCCTTGCGTGGCCTGTGTCCCTACAGCAGATCCCAGAAGAGATGCTGGACATCCTGGAGTGCAAGCGAGACAGAGCCTAGTAAGGGCTTCTTAATTTTTAGCATTTGCTCTGCAGTTTTGAAGGCACCCAAAAAAGAAGTCAGGAGGAATTGGGTTAACTTGTGCTTTGGCACTTACAGTGTGGGGCTGGAAAAAGGAGGAGGGAATAAAGTGCTTTAATTTATATCACGGCTGTACTGCCACTGCTCGTGACTACGAGGGACTAGGGGAACGTTGGCGAAAGAGAGGCTGCACTCAATTCCTTTTTGTCAGTGGCGAGGTTATCCTTGCCGGATGAGGGAGCCGGTGTTAACCTGCGCATTGGCTGAGGAGGGAGCTGACAGTCCCTGGCTTTAGGAGCCTTTGAGCCGAGGCAGGAGCGGGAGATTCCCGGCGCTGCGTTCCGCGGCTCCGCTCGGGGCAGGCGCTGCCCGGGCCGGCCGGA